>JASXTE010000002.1:32277682-32822682 GCA_030280995.1 Hemileia vastatrix | reverse complement strand
AAATAGAAAAAATACTATCCATCCTGAATTTAGAATTCATTTTTAAAAATTTAATGCCCCCTCACTTTCAAGTTTATCATGTATTTCGAAAATTATATTTTTAATAATTTTGTGAATAGTACACCTGAGATATAAACTTGGGGATATCAAAAACTAAAACATCAGCAAATTGAAATGTTTTTTATTGTTATGAATGGAAATAATGATTGAAAAACACCATTAGAGCAAGTTTGATTTTGAATAATAGGCATACTTTCTCATGTAAATTTCAATAAAAATAATTTTTATTCTTACTTAAGTTGCGGTGGATACATTTGAGCTCAAAAAGAATTAAAATTGACAAAATAAGACTTCTATAATTCATATTCAAAAATGAAATCACCCTTCATTATCTACCTGTAAACTATTTTAAATTGAATAATTTCAAAGTCAGTATATACTGATGTTATTTTTTCTTCTAAAAAATTTATTATATAGATTAATAGTCATAAACAGTTGACATAGATGTTAAATTTATATAAGCAATCTTTAATTCATAAAATGATAAAACTATCTTTTATGTAAAAAGTGATGAAGGAAAAAAATATTATTAAATTTTTGATGCACTATCAATAAAATTGAAGATAGAGCATATCAAAAGTTTAAACTTAATTTCAATTTTGATATCATCATTTTATTTTATTTTACTTGAGTAGAAAACAGATTTTAAATCTCAATATAATTTTAAATCCCATTAGTTTGTAGATTTCAACATTTGAAACTATGAAATAAATATTTATGAAAGAATTTTACAATATTTGCCCTTCTAAAAACTCATAAATCCAACTTCAAATCTTCTAACCTTCACAAGTAACCACAATGCATTCTGAAAATACTCTATATTTAAATAATTAAAGGTAAATAAAATTATGTTTTTATTCTTTATTTCAATTTTTGATAAATAATATATATATATACATATATATATATATATAATTTCTTAAAAAGTCTAAGAGGGAACTTAATAGTGGTTTTGGCATTAGATATATAGATTCAACTTTCAAAAAATTTGTTTGGAATAAATTACAAAGACAAAAAGGATATATTTTGATGAAAGAATACTGATTTAGGTTCTCTTAAAATATTATTAACCATTTTTATGGAATATTAATCCATGGTTATCATTCTTTATGATATTATCATAGAATTTTTTCCTTTTTTAATATAATGATTTTCTATTGTGTGGTATGTAGGCTAAGATAAGTTTAAAAGATTTATTGAAGATATATATACCAGAAACAGTATAATCTGTAGATTTATAACTATAACTTACTTTTCTGATGTTTTACATCATTGATAAGTAGCTCATGCATTACACAAGTAAATAATTATAGTCTCTGGAAATAATTCCTTGTGAATTTCAAATTTTTTGTTATTCTTAAAATCATTACTCAAATAAACTAAAAATTTCTTCAAATATTGATTGAAAGAAGGAGTTACAAAATCTTATTTTGTAGTTATAAAAGTTTGAGTTATTTTTCATATTATCAAGTATAATGAACATTTGTAAATTTTAACTTGAAAACTAGTGATCATAGCAAAGTAATACTGGAAGAATCAGATAAAAAGGGTGGAATAAAGTCATAGCACAACAGGAAATGATACAAAATTGTTGATTTTTATCTCATAAAATTCAACTTATTTTTAACATATTTTACCACCTTTAGATAATGTTTAGTGGATTTTAACATTATTATAACAAGCAAACTTAACAATGTTTTGATTTTTTTAACAAAAATAAATATTGTTAGATCATTTTTTTAAAAAATATGACTTATTTTTATGCTTTATCTACAATAGTTAGTAGTTTTTTTTGCAGAAATTACTTGTTTTGATATTCTATTTTTGAATTTTTTAAGAGACTTCATTGCATTAAAGTTTTGTAATAATTTTTCATTAAAGCATCATATTTTAAATCTAGAGAATTGGTTTTGAAATAATATATATTTTCATGTTAATTGACTCATTATTTTTGGATTGATAAATTATGTTAAAATTGGGATTGCTTATTTCTAGTGAGTGTACATCATAGTTTGTTTTCAAATCAAAGATTAATAAATGGTGAAATTTGGTAAAATTCTAAATATCTTTTAAACCTTTTTGATTTAAATAATGTTTAATGTTATGTAATCATTCTATAAGTAGAACACAGTTAAAATCTGATAATGGTACATTGCTTTCAATTTCTAATACTAAAATTCTATTCTACTTGAAACAATGTAAACTAAAGCTTGGTATCTCATAAGAAACTCACAATTTTCAAAAATCATATTTCCAACTTTTTAAACATGATACACATTAAAATATATTTTTAGAATAATTTCCTAATTAGTTTCAAATACTAGAAAATAATGACCTCAATTTATTTTAATACTTAAACCATTCTGATGAGTGAATTTCACAATCCTCTAAGTAACGTATGGTTACCATTTATACACATCTGCATGATTTCTCCTTTTGTTTAATTTTAGCTGAATCTAAAAAGTAAAATCACATGTTGAATATCATCTATAGATAAACTTCTTATATTAGAAGCTAATATTTCATATGAGAAATTTGTTATTGAGTTTGGGAAACATTAATAAGTGTTGGGTATTATAATTGAGCCATTTATTCAAGTAAATAAAAAAGGAAGACCTTCTAAATATTTCATATATATATATATATATATATATATATATAATAAAAATTAATTATATAGTAGCATTTAACCATGTTTTTATACTAATGTCATATAAAAAAAGGGATTGAACTAAAACTTTCAGTAAAGAAAATAAAAATAAGATAAGTTAATATTCTTGTTTATATTCTCATATTTTTGAAACGGCTTACTTAAGGGAGAAAATTATTTGGTTTTAGAGTACAAGAATTTCTAGATAAAAATCTTCACAATATAGTTTGACCCTCTCAAAAAGAAAATTCCTCAAATTTTACTATCACATTTTATATATTTGTTAAGTAATAGAAAATGGAGTTGTTTCTTTGACAATGAAGCTTTAGAAAATGAAATAAATGATTTAAATTTATAATATAATTTTTGAAACAATAAATCATGTATTCAAAAAAAATTATATATCTTACAATCAAGATAACAGTATTAATTAAGCAACTCTTACAACTTTGGAAAGAAAACAAGAAAAAAATAATTAGTAAAATGCATAAGTTATTTTTAGAATTTAAGGAAACTTAATAGCTCTACCTGTAAACTAGCCTTAAAGCAGGTTTGGATTTAAAATGTGGAAATTCATACATAGTACCCTTCCATCATTAGAGCAGAATAAAATTTATGTAGTTTTATTTTTTTAATTTATAATAGTATTTTTATTTTTGGCTTTTTCATTAGTATAACTATATATTTTTTAACTTTTTTGTTTTTCATAACATAAGTTCAAAGCTGCACATCACTAATTCAAGATGAAACTCCATATAATGTAATCAATGAATGATATATTATAATTAATTTTACTAGAGACTTTTCAAAAATGGTGATTAAGAATACTTATTATAATTTTTTAAATTTTTATTATTATTCTATCTCTTGAAAGGAGATGGCCATATCTCAATTTAATTAGTTTTTCCTCAGAAAAATTTATTCTTGATCTAAATAAAATTGCATCACTATTAACTAGATGTTATTATACAATTTTAACAATTTTTTTATCTGAACATAGTTGAAAGTATGTATAAATTAAAGTGTTTCCACATAGTCTTACTATTATCCCACCATTATTTTCACATTTAGATTTCATTATAACTGTAAAATAAGTTTTTCAATAATTTTAATAATACCTTAATATTTAATAATTTAGTTACATAGTAGATTTTTTATCCTTTTTTTATATGAGGCTTATTATATAAACACTACTTTTAGATTTTATCCATTTTGATGTCTGATAATTTAAATTTTCATTTAACTACCCAAATTATATCAAAAAAAATTCAAAAGTATATTTTTTTAATGTACTCTTTTTGATAAACTTATCATTTCTTATAGGTTATTCTTCAACTATTTATTGTAATTAATTACCCACTCATTTATGGTCTGTTATTGTTGTTCATTACATACAGACAAAATAAGGATGCTCTCATATTATATTGGAGTTTTAAATTAAAAAGTAAATACTAGTGGCTGGTATTAAATATGAAGTTGTTATAACTAAGTTGAACATTAATTAATTATTAAATGGCATTTTATATTACAAATTTTATTGAATGTATATAAAAATAACACTCAAGAAATATATATAAGATATATATATAACCATTGTATATCAAAAATGAAGTACTTATCAACATGGTCTTTTTAAATGATTTTCAAATTTACTTAAAGAGACATTAATATTACCAATTCAAATTTTATATCAAATACAACAATATTATAATTTCATTTTTAATTATTTTACAAAAAATTTGAGTTTCAAAGTAATTTAATTCAGTATTTAATGAATGTTTTTGAAAAATATTTTTAAAAATAGAAATAACCCCTCACAAAAAAAAATATAATTTTTTTTACTTACAATTTGCACCATATTTCTACCCTTAAAATATTTGTATTCTTCTAACAAAAATATTTTTTTATTAAATAAATTTAAAATTTTTTTCATTATTCAATTAAAAAATGTCAAATTTATAATTTATTTTACCTTACTAAAAAATTTAGTTGAAAATTTAATTTTGTATTTCCAAAAAATAAACTTAAATGTCAAAAATTAAAAAAACAAAATTATAAATATAATTATGAGAAAGAGGTAGATTAAATTTATAATATTCATATAAAAAAAATTCATATATTTTATGGTGTTTGAATTTTAAATTTAATGTATTAAAAAATAATTATTAAATAACCAAGCCAAATGAAATTGGCTTGGATTTTTGGTATCACTAGAACTTATTTTTTTTCTTATACTCACATTTTAATTTTTAATTTTTTTTTTTTCTACATTTCTCATTTTTTTTAATGATTTTTAATGTTTTTAAGACTGAAGTTGCTTTCAAACAACTTCGGTCTAACGTTTCTCTCACTTTCCCACCAGATTGCACCTGGTAGGGAAAGTCGCTTCCATTTTAGAGACCAAAGTCCCTTGCAGGGACTTTGGTTTCTCTGTGTGCATTGCACAGCCAGAAAAAAACTGGCTGTGCAATGCACTGCATGCAGCACATGCAAAACGCATCCCTGCTGCAAGTAATGCGCATTGCATGCAGCAGAAATGCGCGTTGCATGCAGCAGCAATGCAGGCTGCATGCAACGCGCATTGCACATGCTGCGCATATCTCATGCAGCTGACTTGATATCAGCTGCATGAAATATGGTAGCGATTGTGCAACGCGCGTTGCACACTGCTTTGGCCATCTCCCAGCCTAGTAAATTAGCTGGGAGGGTGGCAAACATTACAGCAAGCAATCGAAGTCGCTTTTAGCGACTTCGATTGCTTGAAAGAGACACTTCCAGCCAGGGGAAACCTGGCTGGAAGTACTAAATTGCAATGTAAGGGACCCAAGACAATTTCAAAGGCTTGGGTCATAAATTAAGGTTTCTAAAAAGCAGCCAGTATAAATCTGGCTGCAATAAAAAGTAAATTTTTTAAATAAAATACATAAAAAAATAAAAATTTGTTCAAATAAAATATACAACACTCTTCAGCCAGTAAGAAACAGCCTTCCATTGTTACACATAGAAACAAAATCAAATGTTTCTTTCATCAACATTGGCCATGTTTCAATATTTTGAACCAAGTAAGATCAGGAAAAAGGTCACAGCAAAAAAATTGCATAATTAAAAGTCTCCCAATTTAATATGGTGCGGAGGTTCATATTTTAGAAATAGGTGGTGCACATTATAGTTTCCTTTAAAAAAATTCAAAAATGAATTAATTTTGGCGCAATGTAAATTTAAATGTGATGAGTGTATGTTTTTTAGCTACGTGAAACATGGTAGCTAGAATTATGTGGCATCAATTTTTTTTAGATGTGAAATTCATTGTTCCACAAATGTGCATCTGTACAACATGCAGCAAAGTAAATTCTAGCTGGAATTAGTATATGCATAGGAAAATATGATCATGCTGTGTACAGTGCCTTGGCAACATCATTCTTGGAATTTAGATGAAGTTTATCATATGACTTGGAGAGCTGCATTTTTTTGAAAATGTGATCAGTGAAAATTCATGATATATACATCTGTTTGACACCCAATTTATTTTTCCTTTCTCTTTCTCACTTACCTTTTTCAAAAATTATCAATCATATTTTTGCTTTATCATTTTGAATTATTGGTACTATTTTCTTGACCTTATCTGATTACCGGTAAGCAAATTTTTCTTGCTATTGCATTTCATATCATTTTGGTTTGTTACACTTTTTTACACTTTTGACAAGTTAATCTAATGATTCTAATTCTGAATTTATTTTTATGGTATCTTTTACTGTACCCTTTCGATTCATTATAAAATAATTCTTTTTCAGTTAACTTAAAGTTTTTTTATTTGTTTGTCAATTTACTTTTCTTTATTCCTTATCAAAAATGTTCAATTTATTTATCTAACCATTTATTTTTTAAAACAGTGATTATAAAATAAACTTTATAATTAATTTTGATCAATCAGCTACAAATGGAAGAAGATTTTATAGACATGTAAGTTCATGTTTTGCTTATCATTTTTCTATATTTCTTTAATACTTTCTCAACCATTATATTATTAATATGAAAAGTAAAACATCATCTTGTACTTGCTGAAAGCATACAGGATAATGTTTTGCTTTTCATAATAATAATTAGATTGTTTGTACTTTACCTTTAATTTATTGATTTTTAAGTTGTTTCAAAGTCTTGTACTTGCTGAAAGCATACAGGACAATGCTACAATTTAAAAATTAATAATTTATTGAAGTATAACTTTCTAAGTCAATATATTGATCAGAGCAAGATTTTTCATTTTATATATGTGGATATCATAATTCTGTAAATTTTTTAATATTACTAGTGTATTGGAGTTATACTTTCATTATATTATTAATATTAAGTGTAGAGCCAAATCTCGTACTTGCTGAATGCATACAGGATAAAGCTATACTCTTTATATGTATAATTTAATAAAGTATACCTTTGAAACGCTTTCTTAATATTTGAAATAAAGAAAAAGTATATAAATTTACTAATATGTAGATATGCTAACTTTTGTATTTCTAATATTGAAGATATGATAAAGTTAAAGGTATCATTGACTGATAATTGAAATTATGTTACTATTTTCTAATTTTTGATTTTTTTCTATTTTAAATCAAAATTGAATTCTCTTAGGATTGAACCATCAATGAGTAACGATTTGAAAAAAAAAACAGCCAGGGAAGAACTCTAACAATAGGTGGGCGAAAGACATTGCTACTGGAATGAAACTTGTAAACGCTCTTGGAATGGATACAAACGGGAAGAAGCCACATTTCTATGCACGATCTTATGCAAATAATATGACAGATTGCAATAATTATTACAATTTTTTTCCTGGATGTAGTATTTATAAACCAAAAGGTGTCTTAATACCTAATGTTCTTGTGCAGACTTTTGAAATTCATGAGCTCAAAGAACTAGATATGTTAGAAGCTACGGTGCGATGCATTAAGGATCTTTCTTACTGCGAACATGAAATTAAAAATAATGGTTATCATCAAAGAGCTGGTGGTTTTGGAAAAATGTTTGGTGGTGGCTTTATTTTAGATAGAAAGAAATCTTTACATATTCGTAAGTATCACTTTTTTTAATTTAAATACTGAATTTTTGAATGCTTTTCCTTGCAGATGAATACACTGATGATATTGTAAAAACGGATGAATATAAAAAATGAATGAAGAGGATTGCAATGTACTTTGAATATTTTTTTAAAAAAATATCATATGTAAAGTACAATGAGGCAACTAATCTTTGCGCAAAACTTGGTATTCCTGGATTTTCAAAAGTTTCTAGTGAAGAAGAGGGTGTACCGTTTGCTAGTAATTTAACTTGGACATCTGGAGGGAATGGTAATGGGTTCTCTAATGAGGTTCATCTCGATAAGGATGCAAGTGAGTATACTTTAGGAATATTTTTTCCTAAAGATACAGAAAAAAACACCATTCATATGAAGTATGATAAGACCCAACCACAACAAATAGGTGGAGAACTTATGTTTCCCGAAATTCGAAGTAAAATCAACTTTGAAGAAACTAATGGAATAACAGTGACATTATGGCCTGCCAATCAACTAAGGCATTTTACCTCAAGATGTCATGAAATTCCTGGCTTCACTAGGATAGGTTCTTCTATTCAAATCAGCACTAGACTTTTTCATGCTATAGAAAAGCTTAATGTTTTTGATATTGATATTTCAGAATACTTAGAAATTAAAAAAGAAAAATTTAGGTTAGAATATTTGATTAGTGCTTTGAGAGTTTTTTTGAAAAGAGATGACTTAATAGAGGAAGAAATAGAATCAGCAAAGTATTATTTATCTAATGTTAAGACAAATCTAAAAAATCTAGATATATAAATATTAAAAATTTATATTATATATACACAACTTAATGCAAATTTAAACATGATAAATACTGGGAGTAGCTGTAACATTTTCAGTTTTGATAATTATAGTATTATCTATTTTTTTTATTTGTGAAATAAAATAATTTTTTTTCATAATATTATAAGAAAATTTGATTTACTTTTGAGGAAATATATAAGTTGTGAAATCTTTAAATGTCATTTTTATTAAATTGGTAGCAAAGGTTCTAAAATAAAAAAAACTATAATAAAGAATTTGAAATATATTAGCCATAAAAATGTGCTTTTAATGCTACCAAATTAACTGTATAGTATTTTAGGTCAAACAGGCTTATTAATAAAAAAGTTAATAATAAAGAGTTGAAGAAAGAATTTTGAATCAATAATAGATTAAATTGTATTTTTTTAAGAATGTACTCATTTAATTATTTAAATTGTTCTACTTCTGATTAAAAATGTTACAATCAACGAAAATATTTGTAATAATTAATAGATTATATAATATTAAAGGTAAAGTAACAAAACTAGAGCAGTTATCATATTTTTATATAAACAATAAAATATTTAAGAATTTAATACAAGTATTTGAAATCATATAAGTAGATTTTAAAATCTTTGTTATTGCTGGACTTACAATAATTTTTTTTAATAATTAATTTAGAAAATCATGTCAAAGGTTACTTAATAAATTTCAAAGATGGTCACATTTTTGACGTATTTGAAGGAAAATAACTTGAATTATACAAGATATATCATATAGACAGAACTTTATCTATTTACATGTTGGAATATTAATTTATTGAAAGGATATGTTTAGCAAAAAAAGGTGATACTGGCTGAATGGAGCTCCAGTGATTAAGAAAATCTGCAGAAATAGCCCTAGCAATTCCCGGAGGACTTGGGGTATCAAATTTTAAAGGAAATGGATCACACTTGCCTATAAAAGGTTTTATTAATGTTAAAATATAGTTATTTAAATTTTTCCAAATTATTTCTTCCATCAAATGATTTTTTTTTTCATGTAAATTAAGAAACTTAACTTCTGATATTACCTCCAAGCAATCAGCTGCTGAAGCCAATCTATGATCTTGAGAGCTCAGAAATAAACCACGGACACCATCAATTATATAGAATGTGAAAGATTGATATCGGTGGTGGGAGTATTCAGAATTTATTTTGTTTAGTGCAGCCTTTTGTTTCTCTCTCATTATAGTCAGTTCAGTATTTTCGTTTTTCTCACTTGATTGTTGAGCTTCACTAGTCTTGCCACTTGATATTGTTGCAGCACAATAATTTGATTTAAGAATGATAATTGACATAATTATATCAATGATAATATTGCTGATTTGAAGAAGAGTTGACATTGATATATCACGGGTTTGAAGTGCAGTGGGACCAACTTCTAAGCCATCAGAAATCGGACTCTTCAGATTTGAAAGGTGAGCTAGAAGCTGAAGACCACGTTCAATTGGACAATCTGAGTTAATGTTTTGATGTGATGGAAGCTGGCTGAATTCATGTGCGGTCAGATAAAGTGAAGATGATATAAGAGATACCCATGAAGAACGGCAGTGGTCACTTGGGATCATTAATCTCATGAGCATTCGGATAAGATTGGATTCAGGGTGATCCGTTTTCTTTGTTGAGGAAAGAATTTCAGTATTTAAACCATCAGGATCACATAAATCTTCCATTTTTTTGAAATCAATATTATCGAGTACCCATAGCTGTGAGCTATCAATCTCTAAAAAAATATTTGCTACAAAAGGAAAAAAAAAATAAGTAAAAGAACAAAAGTCAAGACTAAAAATTATGGTAACTTACATAACTCAGTAAGTTTTGAAAGCCAATCTTCTCCACAAGATTTTTCCCAATGAAAAGTAAACATTGGAATATTTGACATGGGTTCTTGGGAAGAAGTAGAAGAGCGTAATTCAAGGAGAGTAACAATTTCCAACCACGACCTGAGGACCTTTGCCGTGCTGATTCTACCTTTATAAAAATTATGAATTTTACAGAATTCCTCCAGCAAATCAGATTCTTTTAGAACTGAGGGTGAATAAGTTAGAGGTTTTTTTGATATCTTGATTGGAGTTGATTTCATTGGTAGAGAAGCTTTCAAAGAGGTCAAAGTAGGTAATTTAGGAGGTGATGGGTATTGCTTCTTAGAAATGAAGGAATTTGGTGATGAGCTGTTTGAATCATCATCTTTATCAAACATATCAACATGTCTTGAAGAAGATTTTAAACTTTGCTTTTTTTGATGAACAAGCATAGCTTCATATTCTGACAGTTGATCATTGCTATTTTCATTGCTCTTTTCATCATCTTCATCAGGGAGAGGGTGTTTATGGATGGAACAATCTACAGCAGGTGAGTTTCTGGTACAAAATATCAAAAGAAAGATAAAAAGTACAATATGTAAGCAATAAAAGAGATATATGATTGAATTTTAAAGATAAAAGAATAACAATAAAAAAAAAGGAAACAAGAATATACTCATTATCAAAACCTTTGCTTTTTTTTTGAGATTTATTATTTGATACATCAGAAAATTTATTAGCAGAAGCCGGTTTAATACGTCGAACAAAAGAGGAGCCTTGGGATAATCTCTTTTTCTTGGAGCGGATAACAGGTGTTTCAAGATTTTCCTTAGAAGTTGAAGCATGAGTTGAAGCTGATGGTTCATCTGTCTCATCATCATCCCTAATGACAATGACTTCATCAGGAGGAATCATACCCTCCTCATAAGCTACAAATATATATGAAGAAAAAAAAATATTAATAATCTTATCTACTAATTTAAAAGGAGACAAAAAAGGTGATGAACATACATTTTTCAAGGCTTTTCACATATTGGAGTAAGTCATTACAAGGGTTAGATAAATATGAAGGAGAAGGATTATTGTTAAGGATCTTGACAAGCTCTTCTGTTTTATCTCTAGCCAATTTTAAGTAAATTGCGATACTGAACTCTTGTTATTTCCTGCCTCTCATTGCTAAGTACAGGAGGGTTAGGTGCCATGCCATGTGGCAGACATGGTGCAAGCTCAAAAGCTTCAAAGCGAGTATCAATCAGAGAGTGGGATGAAACACATTTGGGTGCTGGAAAATCAAATTTTTGAAAAAAAAAGATATAGAACATAAGTGAAATATATAAATTAAGAGAGAGGAACATGATATACATACAAAGTGGAGGTGTAGGATTTTGTATACTAGACATATTGATTAATGAATATTAAAAAAAAGTATTCGATATCAAAAAATTATGATGTAATATGATGAATAATTATAAGAAACTCTATTCTAGAAAATTGAAGTTGATAATTTAATAGGATAAAAAATTGAATAAGATTAAAATTAAAGTGAGGATGAAAGAAACAGAAAACATAAAGAGGGGGATTTTATATTATTTGAGCTTTTTTTAACATGTATTATTCATAGTGGGGTAAACTGAGTAACATGCTAAATCACAATCTGTTTATATTGAAGCGAAATTTGATGTAGCTAACAGAAAATACTAGTAATTCTTTGGGGACTTTTAGTGTGAAAAACAAATAATAACAAATTTATATCCCATATTCAAATTGCCACGGGTAAATACAAAATTTTTTAAATTAGAATTTACTCCTAAACAATGGAGATACACTTAATTAGTATATTATATGAAAAAAAAGGGATAATCCTTTATGAATATTTGTTAAATTTACTTTCAGATGACAATGCGAGATTCACATATATACTGATATGCCTCATCAAACAAGAAATGAATTATAAATATAAAATTGGTAACATTAGAATTTAAGATAAGAATTTGTTTTTTAAGTGACAGGAGGAGTGTCAGGCTAGGGTGTGGGCACCGTGACCAAACCTTTGATAAACTTGGATACAACTAAGGGAAAAAAAAAATTGAATAGTTTTATTTTGCAATATATCTTAGTCTGCACAAGATATTGCATTGTTGTCCCTAACTATACCAAAATTGTTACTTTTCAAAAGTTATAGGACTACTAAGTTGATAAAATATTATTATGAATCACCCAATGAAGTACCTTAAGCAACATTCAAAATTATTAAAATATTAATATTCAATTTGAGATTTGGATTAGCTAATTTTTCACAACTTACCACAGTTTTGATTAATATAATAAAACTTGAAAAAAATTGTTGAGATAACCTAGAAATGGGTGCAAGAAAATGATGAAACATATGACTTGAAACTTAACTCATACACTATTGATAAACTTCATGGATCCTGATTAATTTCTATCGAAATTAATTTTGAGACTAGCATATTGAATTTTAGCTATGAACAAGTACTGTAAGTGCCATGGTTTGTATTCAATCTATTGGTGTTGAAATTAATTTTGATAGGAATCAACAAGTATCAGATGGCACCATGCATGAAACACTGACAGAAACCATCAAATTTATGAGGCAATGAACCTCATAATTTTGATCGAAATTAATATAGACCCCTGCATATTGAATACAAGCCATTTCACATGGACTACACAGACATAGATAAAATTCAACATGCATGGCTTAAAATTAATTTTGATCGAAATTAACCAAGGCATTAAAACATCAATTTTTGTATGGTGTACTTGATCAAACCAGTTTATCTAACTGCTTAGCTTACCTATACTTATAGGAATTTTATGCATAGTCCATGTCCATATTAATTTCGATCGAAATTAATGTTGACTAATACATAATGAATACATGCTATGCCACTTACACTTGCCAGGCATAGCTACAATTAAATATGCCAGTATCAAAAATTAATTTCGATCGAAATTAATGAGAATGATAATCATGAATTTTTGGAGTCAACTGCTTATTTTTATGCATGGTGCCTTGCCAACATTAATTTCGATCGAAATTACTTTTGATACTGGCATATTTCATGTATATATGCCTGGAAAGTGTAAGTGGCATAGTGTGTATTCATTATGTATTGGTCAACATTAATTTCGATCGAATTTAATGTTGACATTTGCATATTGAACCCAAGCCAGAAAACAACCCAGAAGATTCTTCATAAAACTTCCCATTAATTTCGATCAAAATTAAGGCTGACCATATACATATTGAATGGTAGTTATATCTGGTCTGAGTAAGCAGAGATTACTTATATTCAATATGTATTGGTCAACATTAATTTTGATCAAAATTAATGAGCATTTTGATCATGAACTTTTTCAGTCAGTTAGTTGTTTCAATGCATAATGGCATGCCAACATTAATTTTGATCAAAATTAATGTTGAAATGATATAATGCTTTTTTGCATGACATGTAAAGGACGGCAAGTATTTTTAAGTATTGAAATTTACTATACATGTTGAGGGTAAATATAAAATTTACATATCCATATTAATTTCTATAAAAATTAATGTTGACCAATACATAATAAATAGTAGATATGCCTGGCTAGTGTAAGTGGCATAGCTTTTTTTCAATCTGCACTTGGCAACATTAATTTCGATTGAAATTAATGTTCATGATTATCATCAATTTATTCAGTCAGTTGCTTACTGTTATGCATGGTAACATGTCAACATTAATTTTAATAAAAATTGAATTTGACATGCCACCAAGCATTTTTATGTAAGATGAAAAGTAGGGCACTCTATTCTTAAGTAAACACATTACAATGCATATTGAGCATGTAAATATCATTTACACATTAATATTAATTTCAATCAAAATTAATGTTGACCAATAAACATTGAACACAAGCTTTACAACTTACACACACCAGATATAACTACCATTCAATATGTATATGGTGCTCACTAATTTCGATCGAAATTAATGAGCAGTTTTATGAAGAATTTTTTGGGTTGTTTGCTGGTTTGGGTTCAATATGAAAATGTCAATATTAAATTCTATTGAAATTAATGTTGACCAATACGTAATGAATACACACTATGCCACTTACACTTTCCAGGAATAGACACCATGCAATATGCCAGTATCAAAAGTAATTTCGATCGAAATTAATGTTGGCAAGGCACCATGCATAAAAATAAGCAGTTGACTCCAGAAATTCATGATTATCATGCTCATTAATTTCGATCAAAATTAATTTTTGATACTGGCATATTTAATGGTAGCAATGCCTGGCAAGTATAAGTGGTATAGCGTGTATTCACTATGTATTGGTCAACATTAAATTCGATTGAAATTAATATGGATACATAAATGTGACATAAAGAGGTATGGACCATCAATTTGTTGAAAATACATTTTTATATCTCATACATTATTTGTTTTTCTTAAATAAAATGTTACTCTCTCTCAATATCACTTTATAACATTTACCAAGCTGCTTTGAAAAAAAACAGAATACATAAAATTCAATATAAGATAGCTATATTACACAGAAGATCACCGTTATACCTAAGTTATGATGATGTTGATGCTCTATTAATTGATTCCCGAATCTTTACCAGATCAATATCAGCTCCAACCCCAAGTGACTCACGTTCATTCACAGATAATCCTTGCAAAAATGTTGCTGAATAGCAATTCTTGGGGAGGTATTTGGGAACATTGAATATACCATTTTGTGCAACTGTCCTTTCTGATGACCGTGAATATGTTTTTAATGCTGATTTTTTTGAGCTGGTGTATGGGCTATGTCCTTTGTCATCTTATCCATTTTTTTAAACAAATCATTGAGTTCAGGATTTCGCCATCCAGGAATAGCTCGGATAGGTGCAGTTGGGGCTGGTGCTGGGCCTTCCTCGATATCAGAGATGCACCTAGTATCATGAAAAAGCACAACAAAACCTGGCACATCACTGCAGAGATCTCTTGCTAACTTGTAGCGTGCACTAGCAATCTGAATTCCAACTAAATCAGCTTCATAATAACAAAAAGCAAAGTAAAATAAAAAACTTACCTTGGTCCGATAACGTTTTACTTGTGCCCTTGCCCTCTTTTCAATCTTTTCTCTTGCTACCCTTTCCTCTTCTTGCCCAAACAACCTTATCATCTCCTTCCCCTTATTAACTACCCATTTCTCAATAACACATTGAGTGAACTGAAGCTTTGACTGATCGATTGTATTCAAGGTGGTGAGCCATCTGGTACAGTGGTCGCATACTATGCTTCCCATGACTTGATTCCAAGTTGATTCTGAAAAATCACGGCAAGTCCAATCAAACGCGAATTTCCGAAAACCTTTTTCTTGCAATTCACGCTCTAAGTTTCTTTTGACAGAAAGTGGGATCGGTGCTGCTCCTTTTAGTCCTCGAGGCTCAGGTGCTGGAAAAAATTTGGGTAGTCGAATTTTGGATCGCAAGAAGGCTATAGAATTGGTTATCAGAAATTGTCGATCAGCTGCAGAATTGGCATGGTTAGAAGATTGGACTTGGGTTAGGACAGTTTGAATGGTTTTTAGTTTGAATTGGCTCCAATCTTTCCAATTTTCAATCTCCAAAGGTGTTGGGCTCGCAGGATATTTTGATATTTGTGTTGGTCCCCCAAGACAATACTTCAGAAAGTGGTAAATATTTCTATTTAGACTGTCCGAGCTCCTGGGAACATCTTTCCTTCTAACTAAGCCTCTTACAGCCCTTAACCCCCGTTCTCGCTCATGAGACTCTGCTGAATTGAGTCTGTGGTAATCACTGATACCCATAATGATTGAGGGATTCACTAACAATTCAAATAAGTTAGTTAAATTGGTTATTTTTCTATAAAAGAATACACTACAAATTTGACTTACCTGCTCCACTTGTGCTTGCTCCTTGGTTAGGCTGAGCAGATGATGATTGGTCTCCAAAAAATTCCCTCAATACTTCACTAGCCCAATCTCTTCCTAGCTGATCAGCTTGCTGATTAGCACTTTCAGAAGCAGAAGGATGATTGGGATTAAAATTTCTCGGTTCTGAATGAGACTCTTGGCCTGGATTTGGATTAGGTGGTGGGTTAGGATTAGGTGGTACAGATTGAGATGCATCTGGAGGTGGATCAGCAGAGGGTGGTGGAGGAGTATTTCCAGTATTAGTATGTTGAGGCGGAAAACAATCAGAATCGGTTGGGCCAACAGACATCCCTTCAAAATTATCATCCATAATGAACTGTAATAAAATAAAATAAAATAAAAATAATCAGTTGTTAAAATTTATACCTATCAAAGCTAAAGTAAAAAAAGATACTATGTATATAGTCTTGTAAACGTGTATGTTCTCTTGTTGAAAAATAAAGTGAATAATATATAGCTATCAGCTAAAGTTGGAAGGTCAAACTATTTATAGTAGATGAATGAGCAAGAAGATCATTCATTAAGTAAAAATTTTATCATATTTCTTATTATCATGATTTTATTTCTTTCATTCTTACATTTAAGATAAAAATGACTCATTGAAAGCATGGGTTCTCTCGCAATAAAAGCAACCAAAGTAATTGTTCACTGATTTATGATAAGGTAAGTTGGATGCATTGCATTTTTTAATCGAGCATTGAATTATTTCTTTCACCATTTACAAATATCACCAATCCTACAAATTTCCCCAATCCCAAATTAACACAAAGATGTTAGTCAACAGAAAATAAATTTGATTAATTTTTTCACTCACTACTGTCTGCAGTCCAATGGCAGTGACAACCTCGTCTTTGATTCCAAACATTCCTTTTTTGTGCTCGACAGTAGCTGCATGTCAAATTATTGCATCTTTCTTAATCACAATTTGAGTTGCTTTGGCTACTCTTACTAACCGACAATGCACTTGTGGGAAAAGCTCATAGGGATCCTTTGATGTTTCTTCTGGACGGAGCTCTTTGAAAGGACTTACTATTAAATATATTTGATCAATCTCTTCCTTTGATCTGAAAAGATCATCAATTTGCCCAAACTGGCTATCTTTTCCATAGTAGAATTCAATTGTTGAATTAGCAATGTGTCGATGGTAACTAGTAAACCTCTTTCCATGTATCAATATGCTTGCTACATTTTCAACTACCCGATCCCCACTTTTCTCCGATGGTGTCAAAGCCCGTCTTGAAGTTTCTTTTCCCATTCGTGCCCTTACCCATTTAGTAAATAATGCCATACTTAGATGGATCCATTTTTTTTGTTTATCGAGATCAATATGGATTTTTTTAGTCTCACATTGATCATTATCTTCAGCTTCACCAAGATCTAATACCCTAGACTTCCGATACCAATGTTTGAGCATTGTTAGCGGTATCTCTCCTGTGGTAAATATTAATAAATTAGCACAGCTGAGTTTTTAAATCATTGCTTACAAACATTACATACGTGGATGGTGATTGTTTGGAATTTCAGATAATATATGATTCACCCGCTCTCCAGACCAAGTAGCTGTACCTGATGGTGGACCAAGACGCTTTATCATTTCAGGATAATTTTGAGTGATATGCAGATTTGGCTTTGCATTAATATTCTTCCAACCCTCTTCAAGGCACTCACGATACTCTAACAGAAATTGATCTAGATCTTTAAGCTCATTAGTCTGTATATTTTTTAATGTCAAAAAATTGGTGATCGAGCATAATGTTACAAGTGACTTGAGAAGATAATATTCTCTTGGTTTATCAGCTGAGGAAGCTGAAGATTCAGATTCTTTAAATTTTTCAAACCAAAGGGGTATAAGTGACAAAGGGAAGTAGAGAGTATACAGCATGTGCCATTCTGCTGCCTTGAGGGATCCTGCCTTTTTAGATCCTACTGATTTTGGAACTCGTGTTAGCCAGGAAGGTCTTCTTACTTGATCAATCATCTTCCATACAACCTGTAGCTCTGCTGCTGTGATTCGTGGATTACTACTACCTTCATTTTCTTTCTCCTTACCTTTCCTTATATTTTCTTCATCTCTAGCTGTCTCATTTGATGAGTGAGATCCTTCACTCTGTGATATGCTAATGCTTCTTTGCCTTAAGTTATACAATGAATTCCTACTGTCACTGCTGTGAGACTGTATTGAGGCCACATCGCTATATGGAGGAATAAATTTGGAGCTGGATGACCTACTCTGGCTTCTTGATCGATTTGTTCCCAATCCTTCATTATCTAGTCCATGATGACTTGATGACTGTCTTGAACTCGTACGTCTTTGCCGCTTGTGCTGTCTCGTGTGTCCTGTATCATCATCATCATTATTTGTGGTGCTTAAGCTACTTCTACGTTTTTTCGAATGTTTGTGCAGTGAAGTATCAGAAAAGAAATCATCATCTTCTTCTCTTACATGCCAATTTTTATCCTTTTCCAGCTTTCTTTCTAGATCTTTTGCTGCATTTTGGATTTGAAAATAGCTTAGACTGTGATCTTTTAGGTTGCCAAGCATATATGAATGCATAACATCAATTGAGCAATATTCAGTTGGACGCCAATATTCAAGGTTATTCAGCTCACTCCATCGTACCCCATGATTTTGAACAATTGATACACGCTCCCAATGTGACTTAGAATTTTTCCACTTTGTTGCCCAGCACATATGATCCTCATGATTCCGTAATGAAAAATTTCCCACATTCTTTTCACTAATTTCATCTTTAGAGATATTACAGAAAGAGCAGAACATTTTTGCAGAGTGACTCTAAAAGCCAGCCAATTTTTGTATTGCAGGAATGTCACCTATCAAAGAGAACAATGCAACTCTTAATTTCTGGCCTTGTGGATAAAGATGCGTCTTTTCAATCAATATACCATCCCATAGAGTTTGTAGATCATTAACCAGTGGTTTTAGAAGGTGATTAAGCTGTTCACTTGTGGGTTCTGTTGGTCCGGGTATAATAGAATACAAAAAAAGATTTTCCATTTTGTATCTATCTTCTTGAGGTAGGTTCATACACACCATCATAATATTGCCTACAGACTTCTGATGACCTCCAATCCTATTTCCACCAGGCCTAAACCAGTCGACATATAAAGTAAACATTAAGTTGCCTGAAGTTATCGTATATTCATCATCATTGCTATCCAGAGCTGGAGTGGTTATGGGAAAGTTTTTCCAAATTGAACCATCACAAACATCCTTCATCAAATCACACTCTACACGTTCTGCCACAGGGGTTTTCTTCTCAATCAGAAGCTCAAATTTGAACAGTTTGATCTTTTCCTTAAGCCAGTCGATAAAAGAATGGTGATGAAATGTTTTAAGAGATAAGTATTTTACATGTTCTTGATGTTCCTCCATCAAATACAGCCTTTCATCACATTTAACTGCAATTTGTCCTGCTCCAAACATTTTTAAATAGCGCTTTGATGATGAAAGAAATGGTTGATTTCAACATAGTATAGATGGTTGAGATTCAGAGTTATACTCATAAAGAGCAAAGCATTTAGGACAGCATGTTTTAGTGAAAAATGATTGATTGAGCTTTAATCGACTAAAAACTGTATCTATTGAGCGTGGGACCAGGCGGACAATGCTATCAGAATCCAGTATTCCACTATCACCTAGAAGTTTGAGCTTCTTAATTTCTTCATCCAAAAATTGAGTACAACCTTCTTTGCTCAAATGATGAATCAGAGAAAGCTTTGCTGCCTGCCACATAATTATTTGGCTATACCGTTCCCCAAGATTTGAGTTTCTAGAGACTGTTGAAGATACTTCTGCCCCCAATAGCAACTGCCCCTATGTAATAAATCATTGAAACAACATAAAGACTTTAATTCTCACATTGAACTATAGATATACAGCTTACTGTTTCTGTGGAGCGGGAACTTCCAATGTTAAGTGGATTGTTGGAAGAAATAACCATCTGGGCCTTCCTATTTCTTTCCTCTTGATGTTTTGCATACGAATTAGAGCTTTTGAAAGCCATACCAACTTCAAAGGACCCAGAAGAAGTTTGATACTTTCTATTGACACATCCAAGATCTTGACATTGACATACATGAAAAAATGGAGGCATTGTAATTGTGATAATTGTAGGAATAAGTTAGCTATTCGAAGTTACCGATTGAAGGTATTCCTTTTTTTGAAAGGCACTAGCTAATATAAGCTACATTTTTTTATCAAAAGAATATGATGGAATATGTGTTGAAATTATTTAAGTTTAAATGTTTAATTTTTAATCGGATAAATTATATATTAATTTAAAGTTATGCAGTCTACTTTATTTGTATTCTGTATACTCTCTGCATTTGTACAACAATGCATGCATGTTTATCAGAATATTTTCTATCATAGAAAAACTTCTGTTGTACGCACAAGCATCTTAATTATTTTTCTATCAAATGCCTTCTGAGTTATATCTAACTACCCTATAATTATTTGATTTTGATAAAAATTCTTAGTTATGGACTATAAGAAAAGTAATCCATATTTTTAACATAATTATTTAAAAAATTACCCCCAAAATTAAAGTTAAACCCAAAAATAAGTTTAATATTTTGTAAAAAACAATCACAAACATATTTCTTTCAATTTGAAAATTGGTCTGTACTAGGTAGAATTTTCTATAAAGAAAAAATCAAAAATACTCAAATAATAGATGCTACAAAAGTGTAAACCTTAAAGAATTACATAAAAGCTGAAACCTTGTATAACTTTTCATACATAAATGTGATGAAGTGACACTCTAGTCTATTTATTCAGGTTGAAAAAAATTACTCAAAAGAATATGTATTACTATCATATTGGACCAAAAATAATTTTTTGGTAATCAAAAAATGAACATAGCCTCACATTTAACAAATTATTTTTGTGGAAGAATTTTTTGAAAAGAAAAAAAAATCCGTTTCTTAAATGAGTCTGCTTTTATCACATAATCATTCTCTTTATTTTATACCATTCCTTTTGAGTTCAAGTTGCATATAAAAATATAATTTATGCATATTATAATTCCATAAAGTCAAAATATTTCTTATTCTTAATTTTTGTGATATTTCTCCTTAAATCAACTTTGATCATAAAGTTTTGGAGCTCAACAATTTATCCTTCCTCTTTGTTTAATTTAATTGAACACTTTTTTAATCTAATTATTTATGAACCCTATTAGCTCTTACTTTCCTCATGGAAACCTGCCCACAAACACAAGAACACTTAATAGAATTTTTAATGAGACTTTGCCTCCATTCAATTCTCACTTTTGTAGATCTATACACAATTTTTGTCGTTCACTTTTGGATATGTCACCAGAATCAAATGGATGGAAACAAAACCCTACTGAAGAGCAATTAGACAGATTTTCATCATTCGACATGAATTCTTGCAACATTGCCTTTGAACTACCTCATCCAGAATCAAATTCAGCAGTTTCAGAAAAGTTTCCACCAATTTTCCGTGAATCTTTTATTGAGCACCTTCGCATGTGTGGTTTCCCAGGATCAACTTTCGCTTGGAACCTAGATTGGTTTGACAAATGGAACCAGGTCTTGGCAAATATTCTCATTAAACACTGGGACAATGCCTTAAAAACCAATAATTTGATTGCATATCCAATTGACTCAACTCAAATAGGAGTTCTTCACCGTTGGTTTTTAGGTCATGCTGATAGATTAAGACTTGGGAAGGATTCTCATAGCTCTCAAGAAATAATCAAAGTGAGAAAGCATAAATATAGAATAAAAAAAAAGTATGAAAATCCCTTTTTTTCAACCGTTTTTATTTATGACCTTTATTTCAAATAACAAAGATTCTTAGAATTCAGTTAACCGAACTAAACTTCTTAAACAACTTCCACATTGTGAAACTTATCACAACCTTTTCACAAACATCAAGTGTTGTTCAGACACCGAAATTGATAATGATGGATCGTTAAGACGTATCTTAATGCAATGGAGGTCTGAAGATTTTTCTAAAGTTGCACAATATCTTGACCAACAACACTTTGATATTCGAGATAATTAAACCTACTCTGGAAGTGTGCTAAAGGACTTGGCCTTGTACAAAAGAATCAGTTTGGTTTCAACATTATCCCCTAACCTTAATCCTTCTCATGTCCCCCGGGGTTTGCCGAATGACTGTTATTCTCCCTTATATCTTGCATCTCTAAATCCTCAACAACTCAGACTTTTAAATCCTCAAAATCCCATAAATTTACCTGTTCTCCTTGAAATTCTTTCTTCCTCTAATGTGAGTGATTGACAAACTCCCTTAATAATAGGTTTGCACACTCATACTCCTCATTTCCACTGTTTGGGACACTTAGCCTTGAAAACAAAAACATAATTTTAATGATTACTATTATCATTAAAATTTATAGAAATGAAATTTGGCTTACATTGTTAGCTCCATTTTTTTCCTTTGAATCTTATACATGCTGCATTCTATACTTCCTTGTACAAAATAATTCAAAACATTTACTTCATTTTGCTGCCCCATTCTATACAGCTGATCAACAGCCTGTTTCTCAACTGCTGGATTCCAATTTGGCTCCTATTTCAACATTGAACATATAAAAAATTTAATATTTTTGCTCTTAATATGAAATAAAAGACATTGAGCTCACCATTATATATACATTTTGAGCACAACTGAGATCTATACCCACTCCTGCAGCCTGAATCGTTCCAACCAAAACTTGGCAATTTTTATTAAAATGGAATTCATGCATATTTTTGTCTCGCTTTGTCCGGCTGAGTTCACCCATAAGCTGGGTATACCTGATATTGTGGTCATCTAAAGCCATTTTTATTCTATTTTGAAATATTAGAAAATTGTTTTTAATAAGCCAACACAATTTTGTAAAACAATTCATTATAGAATCACTTACATCTGCAAAAAGTCTGCAAAGTTGGAGAATATAACAGCTTTTGGAAAATTTATATCCCTTTCACAACACAAAAAGTTTTTTAAGTGGCCTATAAGATGACAAATCTTTGCGGAATGCTGCCAGGTGAAATCAAAAGTTGGAGTTTCATCCAGATTTTCGTAGATTGGATGGTTGCAGAATTTTCTTAAAATCATCAGCTCTCTTAGAAACTCAGATGAGTCCCAAGGGAAGTCAGTGCTTCTGGAGGGCCCATATCGCTCAGTGAATCCTTCTTGAAGCACATCAAGTTTAGACCTCCATGGATCTGCTAATTGAACCGATATCCCCCTTTGAATCTTTTTTGGAAGAGACAAAATTGCATCCTTTGTTCTACGTAGGCTTATGACTTTCATTAAGTGATTGATTGATTTAATAGAATTAGCCTTTCCTTTTTGCAAACCTGGAAAAAGGAAATTCTTCCATAACCAGTCTTCTTGCCACTTTTCGATTCTAAGAAAAAATATGAGACTTTGAAGGTCAGTGGGCCTGTTCTGAAGTGGAGTTCCAGTCAAGCATAGTCGGTGTTGGGATTCCAAGTCAAATATTGTTTGAGCCCTCTGCGAGTAAGGATTTTTAATGTAACTAAAAGAATATTTATAAAAATTGATTATAAAAATTAAGTTTTAAGTTTTAGATATAGAAATGGGCACTAACTGAGCTTCATCTAAAACAACTCTATACCAAAAGAGCATTTGAGTCACCGGTATCTTTTTTTGGCTTTGATTTTTTGACATCGTTGGGCTAGCTATTTCATAGGTTGTTAAAACAATAGCAGTGTCCTGTAGCTCATTGACATTAGTATTTTGACAATCCTTCCCATAAAGAACCTTGAAAGGAAGCGCATTATCTTCAAAGTGCACACTTATTTCATTGATCCAATTCGATAGTGTTGCCAGGGGGCATATAATCAGTGTGGCTGAACTCCGATTAATACCTTCTTGATTTTCTGATACCTGGAATTGTCTTGCTTCACCTTGAGTTGCACTTATAAGAGAAAGAGTTGAAAGTGTCTTTCCCAAACCCATATCATCAGCAAGTATTGACCCGTTTCCTTCAGGCGTTAATTGATTGTTAGGAAACTGATCTTTATAGTCATTGAATCCAGTTCTAAGCCAATGGTTGTCCTGGTGCCTCCACATGATATCCAACTTTTCCTTTAACATTCGTTCATTGTCAATAATAAAATTTATTGCTTGAAGTTGATGTGTTTTGAGAACTGTTTTGATTCCTCGGATAAGTTGATCAGCTTTCCAATCTTGAGTACTCTGAGATATTTGGAAAGAGCCTTCAAAAATTACATGCGGGATATTAAAAAAGATAGTGGAGTCGTAGTTCAGGATTGGAAATAAATTGATTTGTGCAGAAGAAAATGCTTCTTTAGAAAGACTGATTAGTGTACTTGAAGAAAAGAGGCATCCCCAAAGTTGATACTGATCACCGAAAACTGGAACCAAGTAAGCATGAAAATAGAAAGGCTTCATAGGATTCAAGGCACTTCTTTGGTTTAAATGGTGAGATCCAGAGCCAATGTCACCCAATAGTGGTCCAATGTGCTGACTCTGCACTTGAGAAAGATTACCAACAAGGGTTGGTTTTCTTTCTTCAAATAGTCCAAAAATATGAACATTCGAATGGCCTCGCTGTAAAATTGTGGGGGTCGGTGAGTTTTGAAATCTTGAAATTACATTCATATAAATTTGATCGATTGTTATTGAGAACTGTCCAACACATCTGAGACTTGACATATTAAGTAAGAATAGTATCTGAAGATAGTGGTTGTTAAAAGATGAATTGAAGCAAAAAATGAAGAATCAGTTTTAAATAAAACGACAAAATAACTTTTTAGCATATGCTATGCTAAGCTCATAATTCTTTCACATGTATTATTATTATCTTTTTAATAAATATTGGAAGTAAATCAATGATAACTGAAATGAATAATATGGCTTAAAAATAAATCTTGAGCCTATAGAGTAAATTTTGGTTTGTGGAGGAAGAAAAATTTTCTCAATAAAAATGTGCTTTATTGTTACATTATAATCACAAAATAGAATAATTTCACTCTTATTACACTTATTTATGTTTCTGTCTAATAGTAAAATGCTTTAGATGTAAGTTCAAAATCCAAATTGAAACTACTACCTAGAACGATGTCTTGATACTAACATACTTTTTGTAAGTCTTTGGAAAGACACTTATGGTGATCTCAATAATATTGAAATTGATTTGAATTGTATGTTTTATCAAATATCTATGTAGTCTAGTGTAATAATTGAGATACTACAGTTTAACCTTCTGTTACCAACTTGGCAAGAAAATATATGTAGATATTCTTAGAACGAATATCAAATTTTGCTTTCCACAAGATGGGAAAGTGAATATTATGATATGTTAAGTGATATGTTCAAGCTTTGCTCAATCTGTGCTCAGCTCAAAATCAAAGTAATCACCAAGCTCCAAGAAACCTGTGATTGAGTTTGGTTGAACCTAGGTCTAACTGATTACCAAATCTTTGTCCAATTAATTTAAATCTGGTTTCACAATGAACTCCCAACAGCCTTCCAACAGCTTTCCAACCACTTCCCAACATTTTTAAATGAGGGGTATTGCTAGCAATACCCCCCCAAATTTTCTGTGGTGTATGATGTCATGAATAACAGATTAGTGAGAGAGAGAGAGAGAGATAAGGGTTATTATATCTATCTATAAATATTGTGTTGGGTTGAGAGAAAGTGTTTGTGTGTGTGTGTGTGGGGGGGGTGGATGATTTGATGGTTGTTGAATGGATTTAGATGGTTGGGGATTGACTTTTCTTGGAGTGGTGGTTGGGATCAGTGAGTTTATGTGATGAATGAGAAAGATTATGAGTGTAATTTTTTTTTGAGGGCTGTGTAGATTTATAATTATACATCTCACACACAATCATTTTCTCTCCCTTGATTGTTATAGGGTTAAATAAATTGTGTGTGGGTTTTGAGTAGGTTAATTTATTTTAATTTTTTACTAGGATTGTTATAGGAGTTTTGTGATTGACTGAATTTTTTTTTTTACTACAGAATGATAGGAAAAAGGGAGAATAATAGCTCATCATAGAAATAGAGATATATATTTTAAATTGATAGGTATTGGTGGTAGGGGGGGGTTGGAGTGGTTTAGGGGATAATTTTTTTTTATGTGAGTGTTCATGTTATTATTTTAAATTTTATTATTTAGTGGCTGGTGGGAGCTGGTTTTTTTTCCAGTTGAGTTGTTTCATGTATAAAAAATAAGAATGAAATGGGGAAATAAAATGAATGCATTTTTATTGAGGTTGCTGATGTGGAAGAGGGGGGAAGGGGAGAAGAGGTGGTTCAGGATCTTCTGGTATGGTTGATGATATTGATCATTATGAAGGATTAAAATAAGATATGATTCTCAGGTTTAAGTAGGGAAGAATATGTTGGGATGGGAGGTTTCTGTTTGTGTAGGTAAAGGTTTAAATATTATATATATATATATTTTTTTTTAAAAAAAAAATTGATGGACATTAAATGGTTGATGAGGTGTCTTGCGTTCAAATGAAGTGGTTTGAGATCTTGTGGAGAAGCATGATGATGAGGAAGATGATGATGATGATGGTGGTGGTGGTGGTAGAACATAATTTAAAAAGCTCTTGGAAAGGTGAATGTGCTATTGATTGTATGGGTGGATGTAAATGTGTTACTGATGATGATGATGAGTCAAATGTGTGAAGTGATATATATATATATATATATAATATATATTAGTATTTTATTTGATGATGATGATGATGATGATGATAATGATATATCATATAAATAATACATCTGATCTAATTTTTTTTTTTTTTTTTTTTTTTTTGGGCAGGGCAGGGCAGGGGTTTTTTTTTTTTTTTTTTTTTTTTTTTGTTGTTGTTGTTGTTATTCAGAAGATGAATAAGAGGGATAGGGGGTGTGTGGGTGTGGGTGTTCAGATGGGTTCTTTTTTTTTTTTTGTAAATGGATTTTTTAAAAAGATGGGTGGATGAAGGATTTTGATTTTTTTTAGTGGGGGGGGGGAGGGGAAGAGGGGGGAGGGGAAGAGGTGGGGGGGGAAGAGGGGGGGGGAAGAGGGGGGGGGAAGAGGGGGGGGGGAAGAGGGGGAGGGGAAGAGGGGGGGGGGGGGGAAGAGGGGGAGGGGGAGGGGAAAGAGGGGGAGGGGAAGAGGGGAAAGGGGAAGAGGGGGGGAAGGAAGGTTATGGGGAATTGTGTTGACTCTTTTTTTTTCTTTTCTTTTCTTTTTTTTTTTTTTTTCTTTTTTTTTCTGAAATGCTTGAAACAGAGAAAGTGATGTAGAAGGATTTTTTTTTTTTTTAAAAAAAAAAAAAAAAAAAAACATTTTTTCTCTCCTTTTTTTTGAAAAAAAAAAAAAATTTTTTTTTTTTTTTTTAAAAAAAGTTATTTAAATTATGATGTCATGAATAACAGATTAGTGAGAGAAAGAGAGAGAGAGATAAGGGTTATTAGATCTATCTATAAATATTGTGTTGGGTTGAGAGAAAGTGTTTGTGTGTGTGTGTGTGTGGGGGGGGTGGATGATTTGATGGTTGTTGGATAAGGTTGGATGGTTGGTAATTGACTTTTCTTGGAGTGGTGGTTGGGATCAGTGAGTTTATGTGATGAATAAGAAAGATGATGTGTGTTTTTTTTGTTTGAGGGATGTGTAGATACATAATTATACATCACACACAATCATTTTCTCTTTCTTGATTGTTAAAGGTTGGATGAATTGAGTGTGGGTTTTGAGTAGGTTAATTTATTTCAATTTTTTACTAGGATTGTTATAGGAGTTTTGTGATTGACTACATTTTTTTTTACTACAGACTTATAAGAAAAAGGGAGAATAATAGCTCATCATAGATATAGAGATATATATTTTAAATTTATAGGTATTGGTGGTAGGGGGGGGGGTTTGGAGTGGTTTAGGGGATAATTTTTTTTTTTTTTTTTGTAAGTGTTCATGTTATTATTTTAATTTTGATTATTTAGTGGCTGGTGGGGGTTAGATTTTTTTTTTTTTCACGGTTGAGTTGTTTCATGTGGATGTAAAAAAGAAGAATGAAATGGGGAAATAAAATGAATGCATTTTTATTGAGTTTGCTGATGTGGAAGAGTGGGGAAGGGGAGAGGAGGTGGTTCAGGATCTTCTGGTATAGTTAATGATATTGATCATTATGAAGGATTAAAATAAGATATGATTCTCAGGTTTAAGTAGGGAAGAATACGTTGGGATGGGAGGTTTCTGTTTGTGTAGGTGAAGGTTTAAATATTATATATATATTTTTTTTTTTTTAAAAAAAAATTGATGGACTTTAAATGGTTGATGAGGTGTCTTGCGTTCAAATGAAGCGGTTTGAGATCTTGTGGAGAAGCATGATGATGAGGATGAGGATGGTGGTGGTGGTAGAACATTATTTAAAAAGCTCTTGGAAAGGTGAATGTGCTATTGATTGTGTGGGCAGATGTAAATGTGTTACTGATGATGATGATGAGTCAAATGTGTGAAGTGATATATATATATATATATATAATATATATTAGTATTTTATTTGATGATGATGATGATGATGATAATGATATATCATATAAATAATACATCTGATCTAATTTTTTTTTTTTTTTTTTTTTTTTTTGGGCAGGGCAGGGCAGGGGTTTTTTTTTTTTTTTTTTTTGTTGTTGTTGTTGTTGTTATTCAGAAGATGAATTTGATGGGGGGGGGGTGTGGGTGTGGGTGTTCAGATGGGTTCTTTTTTTTTTTTTTGTAAATGGATTTTTTAAAAAGATGGGTGGATGAAGGATTTTGATTTTTTTTTTAGTGGTGGGAGGAGGGGGGGGAAGAGGGGGAGGGGAAGAGGAGGAGGGGAAGAGGGGGGAGGGGAAGAGGGGGGAGGGGAAGAGGGGGGAGGGGAAGAGGGGGAGGGGAAGAGGGGGAGGGGGGAAGAGGGGGAGTGGGAAGAGGGGGAGGGGAAGGTTATGGGGAATTGTGTTGACTCTTTTTTTTTCTTTTTTTTTTCTTTTCTTTTTTTTTTTCTTTTTTTTTTTCTGAAATGCTTGAAACAGAGAAAGTGATGTAGAAGGATTTTTTTATTAAAATAAAACACTTTATCTCTCCTTTTTTTGAATTTTTTTTTTTTTTAAAAAGTTATTTAAATTATGATGTCATGAATAATAGATTAGTGAGAGAGAGAGAGAGAGAGAGAGATAAGGGTTATTAGATCTATCTATAAATATTGTGTTGGGTTGAGAGAAAGTGTTTGTGTGTGTGTGTGTGTGGGGGGGGTGGATGATTTGATGGTTGTTGAATGGGTTTAGATGGTTGGGGAGTGACTTTTCTTGGAGTGGTGTTTGGGATCAGTGAGTTTATGTGATGAATGAGAAAGATGATGAGTTTTTTTTTTTTTGAGGGCTGTGTAGATACATAATTATACATCACACACAATCATTTTCTCTTTCTTGATTGTTAAAGGTTGGATGAATTGAGTGTGGGTTTTGAGTAGGTTAATTTATTTTAATTTTTTACTAGGATTATTATAGGAGTTTTGTGATTAACTACATTTTTTTTTTACTACAGAATGATAAGAAAAAGGGAGAATAATAACTCATCATAGATATAGAGATATATATTTTAAATTGATAGGTATTGGTGGTAGGGGGGGGTTGGAGTGGTTTAGGGGTAAATTTTTTTTTTATGTGACTGTTCATGTTATTATTTTAATTTTGATTATATAGTGGCTGGCGGGGACTGGTTTTTTTTTCCGGATGAGTTGTTTCATGTATAAAAAATAAGAATGAAATGAGGAAATAAAATGAATGCATTTTTATTGAGGTTGCTGATGTGTAAGAGTGGGGAAGGGAAGAGGAGGTGGTTCAGGATCTTCTGGTATGGTTGATGATATTGATTATTATGAAGGATTAAAATAAGATATGATTCTCAGGTTTAAGTAGGGAAGAATACGTTTGAATGGGAGGTTTCTGTTTGTGTAGGTGAAGGTTTAAATATTATATATATATATTTTTTTTTTAATAAAAAAAAATGATGGACTTTAAATGGTTGATGAGATGTCTTGCGTTCAAATGAAGTGGTTTGAAATCTTGTGGAGAAGCATGATGATGAGGATGAGGATGGTGGTGGTGGTGGTGGTGGTGGTGGTGGTGGTAGAACATAATTTAAAAAGCTCTTGGAAAGGTGAATGTGCTATTGATTGTATGGGTGGATGTAAATGTGTTACTGATGATGATGATGAGTCAAATGTGTGAAGTGATATATATATATTAGTATTTTATTTGATGATGATGATGATATATCATATAAATAATACATCTGATCTAATTTTTTTTTTTTTTTTTTTTTGTTGTTGTTGTTGTTGTTGTTGTTGTTGTTGTTATTCAGAAGATGAATAAGAGGGATGGGGGGTGTGTGGGTGAGAGTGTGGGTGAGAGTGTGGGTGTGTGGGTGTGTGGGTGTTCAGATGGGTTCTTTTTTTTTTTTTTTGTAAATGGATTTTTTTAAAAGATGGGTGGATGACGGATTTTGATTTTTTTTTAGTGGTGGGGGGGAGGGGAGGGGAAGAGGGGGAGTGGGAAGAGATGGGGGGGGGAAGAGGGGGAGGGGAAGAGGTGGGGAAAGAGGTGGAGGGGAAGAGGGGGGGGAAAGAGGTGGAGGGGAAGAGGGGGAGGGGAAGAGGGGGGGGGGAAGAGGGGGAGGGGAAAGAGGGGGAGGGGAAGATGGGGGAGGGGAAGAGGGGGGAAAGGAAGGTTATGGGGAATTGTGTTGACTCTTTTTTTTTCTTTTCTTTTTTTTTTCTTTCTTTTTTTTTTTTTTCTGAAATGCTTGAAACAGAGAAAGTGATGTAGAAGGATTTTTTTATTAAAAAAAAAAAAAAAAAATTTTTTCTCTCCTTTTTTTGAATTTTTAAATTTTTTTTTTTTTTAAAAAGTTATTTAAATTATGATGTCATGAATAACAGATTAGTGAGAGAGATAGAGAGAGAGAGAGAGATAAGGATTATTAGATCTATCTATAAATATTGTGTTGGGTTGACAGAAAGTGTTTGTGTGTGTGTGTGTGGGGGGGGGTGGATGATTTGATGGTTGTTGAATGGGTTTAGATGGTTGGGGATTGACTTTTCTTGGAGTGGTGGTTGGGATCAGTGAGTTTATGTGATGAATGAGAAAGATGATGAGTTTTTTTTTTTTGAGGGCGGTGTAGATACATAATTATACATCACAAACAATCATTTTCTCTTTCTTGATTGTTATAGGGTTGGATGAATTGAGTGTGGGTTTTGAGTAGGTTAATTTATTTCAATTTTTTACCAGGATTGTTATAGGAGTTTTGTGATTAACTACATTTTTTTTTTTACTACAGAATGATAAGAAAAAGGGAGAATAATAACTCATCATAGATATAGACATATATATTTTAAATTTATAGGTATTGGTGGTAGGGGGGGGGTTTGGAGTGATTTAGGGGATAATTTTTTTTTTTTTTTTTGTAAGTGTTCATGTTATTATTTTAATTTTGATTATTTAGTGGCTGGTGGGGGTTAGATTTTTTTTTTTTTTTCACGGTTGAGTTGTTTCATGTGGATGTAAAAAAGAAGAATGAAATGGGGAAATAAAATGAATGCATTTTTATTGAGTTTGCTGATGTGGAAGAGTGGGGAAGGGGAGAGGAGGTGGTTCAGGATCTTCTGGTATGGTTGATGATATTGATCATTATGAAGGATTAAAATAAGATATGATTCTCAGGTTTAAGTAGGGAAGAATATGTTGGGATGGGAGGTTTCTGTTTGTGTAGGTGAAGGTTTAAATATTATATATATATATATTTTTTTTTTTAAAAAAAATTGATGGACTTTAAATGGTTGATGAGGTGTCTTGCATTCAAATGAAGTGGTTTGAGATCTTGTGGAGAAGCATGATGATGAGGATGAGGATGGTGGTGGTAGAACATAATTTAAAAAGCTCCTGGAAAGGTGAATGTGCTATTGATTGTGTGGGCGGATGTAAATGTGTTACTGATGATGATGATGAGTCAAATGTGTGAAGTGATATATATATATATATATATATAATATATATTAGGATTTTATTTGATGATGATGATGATGATGATAATGATATATCATATAAATAATACATCTGATCTAATTTTTTTTTTTTTTTTTTTTTTTGGGCAGGGCAGGGCAGGGGTTTTTTTTTTTTTTTTTGTTGTTGTTGTTGTTATTATTCAGAAGATGAATAAGATAGGGGGGGGGGTGTGGGTGTGGGTGTTCAGATGGGTTTATTTTTTTTTTTTTGTAAATGGATTTTTTAAAAAGATGGGTGGATGAAGGATTTTAATTTTTTTTTTAGTGGTGGGAGGAGGGGCGGGGAAGAGGGGGAGGGGAAGAGGAGGAGGGGAAGAGGGGGGAGGGGAAGAGGGGGGGAGGGGAAGAGGGGGGAGGGGAAGAGGGGGAGGGGAAGAGGGGGAGGGGGGAAGAGGGGGAGTGGGAAGAGGGGGAGGGGAAGGTTATGGGGAATTGTGTTGACTCTTTTTTTTTCTTTTTTTTTTTTTTTCTTTTTTTTTTTCTTTTTTTTTTTTCTGAAATGCTTGAAACAGAGAAAGTGATGTAGAAGGATTTTTTTATTAAAATAAAACATTTTATCTCTCCTTTTTTTGAATTTTTTTTTTTTAAAAAGATATTTAAATTATGATGTCATGAATAATAGATTAGTGAGAGAGAGAGAGAGAGAGATAAGGGTTATTAGATCTATCTATAAATATTGTGTTGGGTTGAGAGAAAGTGTTTGTGTGTGTGTGTGTGGGGGGGGGGTGGATGATTTGATGGTTGTTGGATAAGGTTGGATGGTTGGGGATTGACTTTTCTTGGAGTGCTGGTTGGGATCAGTGAGTTTATGTGATGAATAAGAAAGATGATGTGTGTTTTTTTTGTTTGAGGGATGTGTAGATACATAATTATACATCACACACAATCATTTTCTCTTTCTTGATTGTTATAGGGTTGGATGAATTGAGTGTGGGTTTTGAGTAGGTTAATTTATTTCAATTTTTTACTAGGATTGTTATAGGAGTTTTTTGATTGACTACATTTTTTTTTTACTACAGAATGATAAGAAAAAGGGATAATAATAGCTCATCATAGATATAGAGATATATATTTTAAATTTATAGGTATTGGTGGTAGGGAGGTTTTTTGAGTGGTTTAGGGGATAAATTTTTTTTATGTGAGTGTTCATGTTATTATTTTAATTTTGATTATTTAGTGGCTGGTGGGAGCTGGTTTTTTTTTTCAGTTGAGTTGTTTCATGTATAAAAAATAAGAATGAAATGGGGAAATAAAATGAATGCATTTTTATTGAGGTTGCTGATGTGGAAGAGTTGGGAAGGGGAGAGGAGGTGGTTCAGGATCCTCTGGTATGGTTGATGATATTGATTATTATGAAGGATTAAAATGAGATATGATTCTCAGGTTTAAGTAGGGAAGAATATGTTGGAATGGGAGGTTTCTGTTTGTGTAGGTGAAGGTTTAAATATTATATATATTTTTTTTTTTTTTAAAAAAAAATTGATAGACTTTAAATGGTTGATGAGGTGTCTTGCATTCAAATGAAGTGGTTTGAGATCTTGTGGAGAAGCATGATGATGAGGATGATGATGATGATGGTGGTGGTGGTGGTAGAACATAATTTAAAAAGCTCTTGGAAGGGTGAATGTGCTATTGATTGTATGGGTGGATGTAAATGTGTTACTGATGATGATGATGAGTCAAATGTGTGAAGTGATATATATATATATATATTAGTATTTTATTTGATGACGATGATGATATATCATATAAATAATACATCTGATCTAATTTTTTTTTTTTTTTTTTTTTTTTGGGCAGGGCAGGGCAGGGGTTTTTTTTTTTTTTTTTGTTGTTGTTGTTGTTGTTATTCAGAAGATGAATAAGAGGGATAGGGGGTGTGTGGGTGTGGGTGTTCAGACGGGTTCTTTTTTTTTTTTTTTGTAAATGGATTTTTTATAAAGATGGGTGGATGAAGGATTTTGATTTTTTTTTAGTGGTCGGGGGGAGAGGAAGAGGGGGAGTGGGAAGAGATGGGGGGGGGGGGGGGAAGAGGGGGAGGGGAAGAGAGGGGGGGGAAGGTTATGGGGAAATGTGTTGACTCTCACTCTTTCACTCTTTAACTCTCTCTTTTTTTTTCTTTTTTTTTTCCTTTTTGTTTTTTCTGAAATGCTTGAAACAGAGAAAGTGATGAAGAAGGATTTTAAAAAAAACATTTTTTCTCTCCTTTTTTTGAAAAAAAATTTTTTTTATTAAGTTAAGTAAATTATGATGTAATGAATAACATATTAGTGAGAGAGAGAGCTAAGGTTTATTAGATCTATCTATAAATATGCTTTTGGGTTTAGAGAAAGTGTTTGTGTGTGTGTGTGGGGGGGGTGGATGATTTGATGGTTGTTGAATGGGTTTAGATGGTTGGGGATTGACCTTTCTTGGAGTGGTGTTTGGGATCAGTGAGTTTATGTGATGAATGAGAAAGATGATGAGTTTTTTTTTTTGAGGGCTGTGTAGATACATAATTATACATCACACACAATCATTTTCTCTTTCTTGATTGTTATAGGGTTGGATGAATTGAGTGTGGGTTTTGAGTAGGTTAATTTATTTTAATTTTTTACTAGGATTGTTATCGGAGTTTTGTGATTAACTACATTTTTTTTTTACTACAGAATGATAAGAAAAAGGGAGAATAATAGCTCATCATAGATATAGAGATATATATTTTAAATTTATAGGTATTGGTGGTAGGGAGGATTTTTTGAGTGGTTTAGGGGATAATTTTTTTTTTATGTGAGTGTTCATGTTATTATTTTAATTTTGATTATTTAGTGGCTGGTGGGAGCTGGTTTTTTTTTCCAGTTGAGTTTTTTCATGTATAAAAAATAAGAATGAAATGGTGAAATAAAATGAATGCATTTTTACTGAGGTTGCTGATGTGGAAGAGTGGGGAAGGGGAGAGGAGGTGGTTCAGGATCTTCTGGTATTGTTGATGATATTGATCATTATGAAGGATTAAAATAAGATATGATTCTCAGGTTTAAGTAGGGAAGAATATGTTGGAATGGGAGGTTTCTGTTTGTGTAGGTGAAGGTTTAAATATTATATATATATTTTTTTTTTTTTAAAAAAAATTGATGGACATTAAATGGTTGATGAGGTGTCTTGTGTTCAAATGAAGTGGTTTGAGATCTTGTGGAGAAGCATGATGATGAGGATGAGGATGGTGGTGGTGGTGGTGGTGGTGGTGGTAGAACATAATTTAAAAAGCTCTTGGAAAGGTGAATGTGCTATTGATTGTATGGGTGGATGTAAATGTGTTACTGATGATGATGATGGGTCAAATGTGTGAAGTGATATATATATATATATATTAGTATTTTTTTTGATGATGATGATGATGATGATAATGATATATCATATAAATAATACATCTGATCTATTTTTTTTTTTTTTTTTTTTTTTTTTGGGCAGGGCAGGGGTTTTTTTTTTTTTTTTTTTTTTTTTTTTTTTTTTGTTGTTGTTGTTGTTGTTGTTGTTCAGAAGATGAATAAGAGGGATAGGGGGTGTGTGGGTGTGTGGGTGTGTGGGTGTAGGTGTGGGTGTTAAGATGGGTTCTTTTTTTTTTTTGTAAATGGATTTTTTAAAAAGATGGGTGGATGAAGGATTTTGATTTTTTTTTTAGTGGTGGGAGGAGGGGGGGGAAGAGGGGGGGGGAAGAGGAGGAGGGGAAGAGGGGGGAGGGGAAGAGGGGGGGAGGGGAAGAGGGGGGAGGGGAAGAGGGGGAGGGGAAGAGGGGCAGGGGGGAAGAGGGGGAGTGGGAAGAGGGGGAGGGGAAGGTTATGGGGAATTGTGTTGACTCTTTTTTTTTCTTTTTTTTTTGTTTTCTTTTTTTTTTCTTTTTTTTTTTCTGAAATGCTTGAAACAGAGAAAGTGATGTAGAAGGATTTTTTTATTAAAATAAAACATTTTATCTCTCCTTTTTTTGATTTTTTTTTTTTTATAAAAAAGTTATATAAATTATGATGTCATGAATAACAGATTAGTGAGAGAGAGAGAGAGATAAGGGTTATTAGATCTATCTATAAATATTGTGTTGGGTTGAGAGAAAGTGTTTGTGTGTGTGTGTGTGTGTGGGGGGGGGGGTGGATGATTTGATGGTTGTTGGATAAGGTTTGATGGTTGGGGATTGACTTTTCTTGGAGTAGCGGTTGGGATCAGTGAGTTTATGTGATGAATGAGAAAGATGATGAGTTTAATTTCTGTTTGAGGGCTGTGTAGATACATAATTATACATCACACACAATCATTTTCTCTTTCTTGATTGCTGAAGTTTGGATGAATTGAGTGTGGGTTTTGAGTAGGTTAATTTATTTTAATTTTTTACTAGGATTGTTATAGGAGTTTTATGATTAACTGCATTTTTTTTTACTACAGAATGATAAGAAAAAGGAAGAATAATAGCTCATCATAGATATAGAGATATATATTTTAAATTTAAAGGTATTGGTGGTAGGGGGGTTTTTTGAGAGATTTAGGGGTAAATTTTTTTCATGTGATTGTTCATGTTATTATTTTAAATTTTATTATTTAGTGGCTGGTGGTAGCTGGTTTTTTTTCCAGTTGAGTTGTTTCATGTATAAAAAATAAGAATGAAATGGGGAAATAAAATGAATGCATTTTTATTAAGGTTGCTGATGTGGAAGAGTGGGGAAGGGGAGAGGAGGTGGTTCAGGATCTTCTGGTATAGTTAATGATATTGATCATTATGAAGGATTAAAATGAGATATGATTCTCAGGTTTAAGTAGGGAAGAATATGTTGGAATGGGAGGTTTCTGTTTGTGTAGGTGAAGGTTTAAATATTATATATTTTTTTTTTAAAAAAAATATTGATGGACATTAAATGGTTGATGAGGTGTCTTGGGTTCAAATGAAGTGGTTTGAAATCTTGTGGAGAAGCATGATGATGAGGATGAGGATGGTGGTGGTGGTAGAACATAATTTAAAAAGCTCTTGGAAAGGTGAATGTGCTATTGATTGTATGGGTGGATGTAAATGTGTTACTGATGATGATGATGAGTCAAATTCGTGAAGTGATATATATATATATATATATATATATTAGTATTTTTTTTGATGATGATGATGATGATAATGATAATGATATATCATATAAATAATACATCTGATTTAATTTTTTTTTTTTTTTTTTTTTTTGTTGTTGTTGTTGTTGTTGTTATTCAGAAGATGAATAAGAGGGATAGGGGGTGTGTGGGTGTGGGTGTGGGTGGGTGTGGGTGTGTGGGTGTGGGTGTTCAGATGGGTTCTTTTTTTTTTTTTTTTTTTTTTTTTTTTTTTTTTGTAAATGGATTTTGTAAAAAGATGGGTGGATGAAGGATTTTGATTTTTTTTAGTGGTGGGGGGAGAGGGGGGGGGAAGAGGGGGGGGGGGAAGAGGGGGGGGGAAGAGGGGGGGGGGAAGAGGGGGGGGGGAAGAGGGGGGGGGGAAGAGGGGGGGAGCGGAAGAGGGGGGGGAAGGTTATGGGGAAATGTGTTGACTCTCACTCTTTCACTCTTTAACTCTCTCTTTTTTTTTCTTTTTTTTTTCCTTTTTGTTTTTTCTGAAATGCTTGAAACAGAGAAAGTGATGAAGAAGGATTTAAAAAAAACATTTTTTCTCTCCTTTTTTTGAAAAATTTTTTTTTATTAAGTTAAGTAAATTATGATGTAATGAATAACATATTCGTGAGAGAGAGAGCTAAGGTTTATTAGATCTATCTATAAATATGCTTGTGGGTTTAGAGAAAGTGTTTGTGTGTGTGTGTGGGGGGGGTGGATGATTTGATGGTTGTTGAATGGGTTTAGATGGTTGGGGATTGACTTTTCTTGGAGTAATGTTTGGGATCAGTGAGTTCATGTGATGAATGAGAAAGATGATGAGTTTTTTTTTTGAGGGCTGTGTAGATACATAATTATACATCACACACAATCATTTTCTCTTTCTTGCTTGTTAAAGGTTGGATGAATTGAGTGTGGGTTTTGAGTAGGTTAATTTATTTTAATTTTTTACTAGGATTTTTATAGGAGTTTTGTGATTAACTACATTTTTTTTTACTACAGAATGATAAGAAAAAGGGAGAATAATAGCTCATCATAGATATAGAGATATATATTTTAAATTTATAGGTATTGGTGGTAGGGGGGGGTTTGGAGTGGTTTAGGGGTTAATTTTTTTTTATGTGACTGTTCATGTTATTATTTTAAATTTTATTATTTAGTGGCTGGTGGGAGCTGGTTTTTTTTCCAGTTGAGTTGTTTCATGTATAAAAAATAAGAATGAAATGGGGAAATAAAATGAATGCATTTTTATTGAGGTTGCTGATGTGGAAGAGTTGGGAAGGGGAGAGGAGGTGGTTCAGGATCCTCTGGTATGGTTGATGATATTGATTATTATGAAGGATTAAAATGAGATATGATTCTCAGGTTTAAGTAGGGAAGAATATGTTGGAATGGGAGGTTTCTGTTTGTGTAGGTGAAGGTTTAAATATTATATATTTTTTTTTTAAAAAAAAAATTGATGGACATTAAATGGTTGATGAGGTGTCTTGCGTTCAAATGAAGTGGTTTGAAATCTTGTGGAGAAGCATGATGATGAGGATGATGATGATGATGATGATGATGGTGGTGGTGGTAGAACATAATTTAAAAAGCTCTTGGAAAGGTGAATGTGCTTTTAGGTGTGTGGGTGGATGTAAATGTGTTACTGATGATGATGATGATGATGAGTCAAATGTGTGAAGTGATATATATATATATATATATATATATATATTAGTATTTTATTTTATGATGATGATGATGATGATATATCATAGAAATTGTCAGGCTAAGGTCAAGTACAAGGACATGAACTAGCTTGAATGGTCAGTTGTCTAGAAGATTTTAATGGTCCTATATGAATACTGTAATCTAAATCCAATAAGTAGTAAAATATAATCAAAATTAAAGGTCTCAGTAATATAACTCTCACTATTTTTATATATGGCTTACAATCTTTGTAGTTGGTAGAAAAATAGATTTTATAATTCAGATACTATTCAAAAGTCTTATAAAAGTACTAATTGATATGTATTGTAATTTATTTGGTTATATTGGTAAATTGTAAATGATAAGGAATGCAGAAAACAAGACCAAAAACCCCCTCCTTTTATACACACTAAGTTTCCCAATATACATCTTGATTTACCATCCAATACAATGCTAATGACGCCTTCAAACAAGTAATAGACCTCTCCATCAATGCCCCTAGTGACCAATAACATAATTAAACAAACAACAACCACTAAAATCCTATTAATAATAAGGGAGATCCATCAAAATTAAAGAAAAGACAAAAAGAGAGTATATGTGTGGAAAACAATATTATAACAAGGTTAAAGGAGACTTTTTAAGGTTAATTATAGCTTAATAATAAGGGGGATCTACAGTAGAAATGGAGGGGCTAATCTTGACATTATACTACGTGAAATTCCCATTCAAAAATAACCAAAATTGACTGAGAAACCACCCAAAAACTTAAAAAAGGGCGTGAGATGTGGGGTAACTACATGCAGTCCTTGGCAGGCGCTTGCACCGGTAAATCCTTGACTAAAATTAGGCGAATTTAAGCGTGGTGATGAAATAAGGTGCCAAGAGTGAGGTTATTAATGAAATTAGTGCATATAAACAAGGTCAATGCATTATTAATTAAGCTAGGACACTAAATAAGCGCCTGTTGCCTATTTTAGTGTGTCTCCCCACAGTGGGCGTAGAATGTGGGGTAATTATAGTGTGAAAAAGCTAACTTTGCTAAAAATGAAGCTATCCACACGGGAAAAAAGCAGGCAGTATGTAGCCAGTACACAGAAGCCATTTCTGGCATAAAAAACACCAAATTTGAAAAGTGTTATTTTTATGCATTGAAATAGCCAAATCAATAGTTATAAATGAGCCCAATTGATCTGTCAAAGCGCAATTTTGATATTCTCAATTTTATAGCGCATATAGTCAGCTTTTAAGTGAAATAAAGCGCATTTCTTGTTTTTTGTGTAAAACAATGAATATAACAGCTTTAAGTGTACTTAAAAATTATGTAGCCTTATACTTAAGGTTCTTAAGATTACCCTAACATATTCCAACTTAATATTAAGTACATAAGACTTATAAAAGGTGGATATATGCGTGTATATAAGGTGTTATAATGGCATTTTTTGTGTATTATAATAATTTTACTTATGTATACTGTTTGTGTACTCTCATTTATTGTTCCCATGTATAGTTCATGTGCTTAACATAACTTATAAGCACTTTTTACTCAGTCCTGGGGATATACAGGCTGACATAAATAATACATCTGATCTTTTTTTTTTTTTTTTTTTTGGGCAGGGCAGGTGTTTTTTTTTTTTTTTTTTTTTTTTTTTTTTTGTTGTTGTTATTCAGAAGATGAATAAGAGGGGTGGGTGTGGGTGTAGGTGTGGGTGTGGGTGTGGGTGTGTGGGTGTTCAGATGGGTTCTTTTTTATTTTTTTTTTTTTATTTTTTTTTTTTTTGTAAATGGATTTTTTAAAAAGATGGGTGGATGAAGGATTTTGATTTTTTTTAGTGGTGGGGGGAGAGGGGGGGGGGAAGGTTATGGGGAAATGTGTTGACTCTCACTCTTTCACTCTTTAACTCACTCTTTTTTTTTCTTTTTTTTTTCCTTTTTTTTTTCTGAAATGCTTGAAACAGAGAAAGTGATGAAGAAGGATTTAAAAAAAACATTTTTTCTCTCCTTTTTTTGAAAAATTTTTTTATTTATTAAGTTAAGTAAATTATGATGTAATGAATAACATATTAGTGAGAGAGAGAGCTAAGGTTTATTAGATCTATCTATAAATATGCTTTTGGGTTTAGAGAAAGTGTTTGTGTGTGTGTGTGGGGGGGTGGATGATTTGATGGTTGTTGAATGGGTTTAGATGGTTGGGGATTGACTTTTCTTGGAGTGGTGTTTGGGATCAGTGAGTTCATGTGATGAATGAGAAAGATGATGAGTTTTTTTTTGAGGGCTGTGTAGATACATAATTATACATCACACACATTCATTTTCTCTTTCTTGCTTGTTAAAGGTTAGATGAATTGAGTGTGGGTTTTGAGTAGGTTAATTTATTTTAATTTTTTACTAGGATTGTTATAGGAGTTTTGTGATTAACTACATTTTTTTTTTACTACAGAATGATAAGAAAAAGGGAGAATAATAGCTCATCATAGATATAGAGATATATATTTTAAATTTATAGGTATTGGTGGTAGGGGGGGGTTTGGAGTGGTTTAGGGGTTAATTTTTTTTTATGTGACTGTTCATGTTATTATTTTAAATTTTATTATTTAGTGGCTGGTGGGAGCTGGTTTTTTTTTCCAGTTGAGTTGTTTCATGTATAAAAAATAAGAATGAAATGGGGAAATAAAATGAATGCATTTTTATTGAGGTTGCTGATGTGGAAGAGTTGGGAAGGGGAGAGGAGGTGGTTCAGGATCCTCTGGTATGGTTGATGATATTGATTATTATGAAGGATTAAAATGAGATATGATTCTCAGGTTTAAGTAGGGAAGAATATGTTGGAATGGGAGGTTTCTGTTTGTGTAGGTGAAGGTTTAAATATTATATATATATATTTTTTTTTTTAAAAAAAAATTGATGGACATTAAATGGTTGATGAGGTGTCTTGGGTTCAAATGAAGTGGTTTGAGATCTTGTGGAGAAGCATGATGATGAGGATGAGGATGGTGGTGGTGGTGGTGGTGGTGGTGGTGGTGGTGGTAGAACATAATTTAAAAAGCTCTTGGAAAGGTGAATGTGCTATTGATTGTATGGGTGGATGTAAATGTGTTACTGATGATGATGATGAGTCAAATGTGTGAAGTGATATATATATATATATATATATATATATATATTAGTATTTTATTTGATGATGATGATGATAATGATAATGATATATCATATAAATAATACATCTGATCTGGTTTTTTTTTTTTTTTTGGGCAGGGCAGGGGTTTTTTTTTTTTTTTTTTTTTTGTTGTTGTTGTTGTTGTTGTTATTCAGAAGATGAATAAGAGGGATAGGGGGTGTGTGGGTGTGTGGGTGTGTGTGGGTGAGAGTGTGGGTGTGTGTGTGTGTGTGTGTGTGTGTGTGTGTGTGGGTGTGGGGGTGTGGGGGTGTGGGGGTGTTCAGATGGGGTTCTTTTTTTTTTTTTTTTTTTTTTTTTTTTTTGTAAATGGATTTTTTAAAAAGATGGGTGGATGAAGGATTTTGATTTTTTTTTTAGTGGTGGGGGGGGGAAGAGGGGGAGTGGGAAGAGGGGGGAGGGGAAGAGGTGGGGGGGGGAAAGAGGGGGGTGGGGGAAGGTTATGGGGAATTGTGGTGACTCTTTTTTTTCTTTTTTTTTTCTTTTATTTTCTTTTTTTTTTCTGAAATGCTTGAAAGAGAGAAAGTGATGTAGAAGGATTTTTTTTTTTTAAAAAAAAAAAAAAAAAAAAAACATTTTTTCTCTCCTTTTTTTTGAAAAAAAAAAAAAAAAAATTTTTATTTTTTTTTAATAAGTTATTTAAATTATGATGTCATAAATAACAGATTAGTGTGTGTGAGAGAGAGATAAGGGTTATTAGATCTATCTATAAATATTGTGTTGGGTTGAGAGAAAGTGTTTGTGTGTGTGTGGCGGGGGTGGATGATTTGATGGTTGTTGAATGGATTTAGATGGTTGGGGATTGAATTTTCTTGGAGTGTTGGTTGGAGGTTTTGAGTTTATGTGATGAATAAGAAAGATGATGAGTGTAATTTTTGTTTGAGGGCTGTGTAGATTTATAATTATACATCTCACACACAATCATTTTCTCTCTCTTGATTGTTATAGGGTTGGATGAATTGAGTGTGGGTTTTGAGTAGGTTAATTTATTTTAATTTTTTTACTAGAATTGTTATAGAAGTTTTGTGATTGACTACATTTTTTTTACTACAGAATGATAAGAAAAAAAGAGAATAATAGCTCATCATAGATATAGAGATATATATTTTAAATTTATAGGTATTGGTGGTATTGGTGGTAGTGGTGGTAGAGGGGGGGGTTTGGAGTGGTTTAGTAGGGGTAGAGGTTAATTTTTTTTTATGTGACTGTTCATATTTTTTGATTTAAGTTTTGATATTATTTGGTAGCTGGTGGCTGGTGGGGGCTGGGTGATTGGGGCTGGGGGATGGGGGTTTTTTTTTATATGTAAAAAAAAAGAATAATGAAATGGGGAAGAAATCTCATATTATAATATATCTTATCTATTTTTTGGAGGGGTTTTTTTTTCCAGAAGATGAATTAATGGGGGGGGGAAGGGAGTTCAAATGGGGTTTCCTTTTTCTTGAAAATGCATTTTTTTTTTAAAAAATGTGTGTGTGGATGAAGGATTTTTTATTTTTATTTTTTTGGTGGGGGAATGGGCTGTGGGGGGTGTGTTGACCCTCTTTTTATTTATCTATTTATTTATTTTCATTTTTAGTTTTTTGATGATGATGATGATGATGATGATGATATCTCATATAAATAATACATCTTATCTATTTTTTTAGAGGTTTTTTTTTTTTTTTTTTTTCAGAAGATGAACTAATGGGGGTGTTTAGATTGGGTTTCTTTTTCTTGAAAAGGTATTTTTTAAAAACATGTGGATTAAAGAGTTTGATTTTTTGGGTGAGGAAAGGTTATGGGGATTGTGTTGACTCTCTCTTTTTTTTATTTTTATTTATTTATTTGTTTTTTTTTTGATGATATCTCATATAAATAATACATCTTATCTATTTTTTTTGGAGGGGGTTTTTTTTTTTTCAGAAGATGAATCAATTGGGGTATTCAGATTGGGTTTCTTTTTCTTTAAAATCATTTTTTTTAAATATGTGGATTAAGGAGTTTTATTTTTTTGATGGGAAACAGGTTGTGGGGATTGTTTTGACTCTCTCTCTTTTTTATTTTTTTATTTATTTTATTTTTGATGATGATGATGATATCTCATATTATAATACATCTTATTTTTATTGTGGAGGGTTTTTTTTATTTTTTTTCAAAAGATGAATGAGGGGGTGTTCAGATTGGTTTCTTTTTCTTGAAAATCATTTTTTTTTAAAAATATGTGGATTAAGGAGTTTTATTTTTTTGATGGGGAACAGGTTGTGGGGATTGTTTTGACTCTCTCTCTCTTTTTTATTTTTTTATTTATTTTATTTTTGATGATGATGATGATATCTCATATTATAATACATCTTATTTTTATTGTGGAGGGGGGTTTTTTTTTGATGGGGAAGAGTTTGGGTATTGTCTTGACTCTCTCTTTTTTTTTATTATTTTTTCACTTATTTGTTTTTTTGTTTTTTGATCATATCTCAAATTATAATATGTCTCTTCTATTTTTTGGGTTTTTTTTTCAGAAGATGAATTAATGGGGGGTGTTCAAATTGGGTTCTTCTCTTAAAAAGGATTTTTTATAACATGTGGATGAAAGATTTTGTATTTTTTGGTGGGAGAATAGGTTGTGGGGATTGTCTTGACTCTCTCTTTTTTTTATTATTTTTTCACTTATTTGTTTTTTTGTTTTTTGATCATATCTCAAATTATAATATGTCTCTTCTTTTTTTTTGGGTTTTTTTTTCAGAAGATGAATTAATGGGGGGTGTTCAGATTGGGTTCTTTTCTTAAAAAAGATTTTTTATAACATGTGGATGAAGGATTTTGTATTTTTTGGTGGGAGAATAGGTTGTGGGGATTATGTTGACTCTATCTTTTTATTTTTTATTTTTTTTATTTTTTGCTTTTTGATGATTATGATATCTCATAAAAATAATACATGTTATCTATTTTTGGGTTTTTTTTGTTCAGAAGATGAATTAATATGGGTGTTCAGATTGGTTCTTCTCTTGAAAAGGATTTTTTAACATATGGATGAAGGATTTTGTATTTTTTGGTGGGGGTAGGGTATGGGGATTGTGTTGACTCTCTCAATTTTTTTTTTTAATATTTTTTTTTTCATATATATATATATATTTTTTTGATGATGATGATATCTCATATTATATAACATCTCATTTATTTTTTGGGGGGTTATTTTTGTTCAGAAGATGAATTAAGGGGGTGTTAAGATTAGTTTCTTTTTTTAAGAAAAGGATTTTTTTAAAATATTTGGATGAAGGAGTTTGATTTTTTTGGTGGGGGAAAGGGTTGTGGGAATTGTGTTGACTCTCTTTTTTTATTATTTTTTATTTTTTATAATTATTTATTATTTTTGTTTTTTGATGATGATGATGATGATATCTGTAAAATGGTCTCTTGGTCTAGAAGGTTTTTATGGAGTTTCAACGGGGAAAAAAGATGGATTTCTGGGCTTTTGTCACGCGCCACGTGACACTCGAGGCAAAAGCAGCTCATTAAATCAATAAAACAGAGGTCTAAATCCATACTTGAAGCGCAGAAAGCGATTCTACCTTGCCACGGTGACTTCCCTTTGTGTACTCACTATTCAACTGGGCTAATCTAAACTTTAAATCTAAATTAGTCAATTCTCAAAAGTGTGTTTATAATTTTCTTCGATAAGCGACACACAGCACAATAGTCAATGCAATATTCCACTAAAGGTTTTTATTAAATATCTGTGGGTTATTAAAAAGGGGTAGTGAGTATGGACAGAATGATTAGTGGAGGATTAAGGGGTTCACAGATTTTAGTGAGGAGGAGCCAGGTGTAATGGGTGTAATTTTGGTGGTCTGTGGTGTGAGGAATGATGGATGGGTATGAGGTCAATGCAAGGAGAAGTAATAGATATAAAAGGGGTTGGATTTTGGTTCAATATTTCTTTAGAATTAAATTATAAAACGTATTTATAGTTAATAGTGATAAAACTGCAAGTTAAATCATTGTTATTGTACATTTCCTTTTTTCCCTCAAAAATCATCCCTAAATTTAAATCTTTGATTGTTGAGTGTTACAACCCTTTGTGAGATTCTAAGAATATTAGTATTACCTTAAAATATATTAAGATTCTCTCGAATATAACTCGAAGCAGTAGCTCTTCCTTCCAGTCATCTTCGAATCACTTCCTCAAACAATTCCTCTGTGCTTTGAAGAAGTCTCTAAACCCCTCATCTAATTTTCAGGAACACCCTCGACCTTGTGCGTAGGTCCTCCGGTGACAGTATAATTTAATTCTCCGTAGTTCTCATTCTTTGCACTACTACATCCTTTTTCAGGTGTTTTCTAAATTCTTAAAATGGCACCTGTTCAATGCACTCCTCCTACGGGCGCTACTACTAGAGCTCCCGCCAGAGGCAGGCCAACAGCCACACGGACTGTTTCCTGCACTCACTCCCTGGAACCTCTCAACCTTAGGGAATAAAAACATTCAGTCCAATCTGTAGAAGACATCCTGCAAGATTTTGATGATTCTAGTGATGACAAAGAAGGAGAGAATAAAATGCACGAGGCACCATCTGCCCCTGCTACACACCCTTCTGGTCGACCTTCGGAACCTGGACCATCTAATTCTCTGGAAGATTTCATGAGACTTCTCATGAAGACCCTTTCAAATCCAACGTCTTCAGAGGGATCAAAATTCAAAAATCCTTCCATGAAATCTCCTGATAAATTTGATGGAGAACATCCAGACAGATTGCGACCTTTCTTGCAAACATGCAAGATTCTGTTCCATAATGACCCTCGAACCTTTAATAACGACCAATTGAAGGTTGTTTACGCTTCTTCATTCCTAGCCGGAAAGGAAGCAAGGTGGTTCGAACCTTATCTTCTCATGCTCTCTTCAACAGAGACCCACTTAATCATTGATAATTGGGAAAAATTCAAAGACCAACTTTTTACATTGTTTGGTGACCCTAATGAAACTGACAACGCAGAAATTGAACTGGACTTCCTTTGCATAAGTGATAATGGTAAAGCTTCTGAATACATCTCAAACTTCAGAGCACTTCAAACTCAAGTAGGTTGGAATGATGCTGCCCTCAAGTATCATTTCAAAAAGGGACTTCCTTTGAGGATTCTGGATAAATTAAATCTTCATGGTCAGAAGATGACTACTTTAACGGATTTAATGGATAAAACCCTCAGACTCGACAGCTTTTACCAAGGACCGCTACAACATCGTCGATAAGCCAACAAATCTCAAGGCCTAAATTTTAAATCAAGACCTTCTTCACACCCATGGCCAACTCAATCCAAACCAAATAAGGGAAAGGACAAACCTTGACCAAAAGGCTCAACCCCAGGTGATATCAGTAAGGTATTGGACCCAAAAGGGGAACTTAAAGAAGCTGAGAGGAAGAGACAAGCAGATAATGGGCTATGTATGTATTGTGGGGGTAAGCACAAGCTGGAAGATTGTGTAAAGTTGAAGGAAAGAGAAGGTACTAGTTCGAAGTCAAAAAACTAGTAGATAGTTTACTTGTGTGAAAAGAAAACTATCTTAACTCTCCCAGTGCACAGAACCTCCATGTCTTAAGGACTGGATTTACCTCAAACCACTTGAGATTCATTCTTTTTAAGGAGGATATCCCCTTCATTTTTCTTATAGACTCTGGAGCTTCAATTTATTTTTTCAGTCTATCTTTTGCAAAGAAGTTAAAACTGACATTTACAGATATTGATTGAACTCCAATTTATTTGGTCGAATCAGAGGAACCCAAATATTGGGTAAGTAAGAAAGTTTTATGGGTTTTCAACTTTCCAAAATTTCCCTCCTTTGAGTGGGAATTATCAGTCTTGGACGCCCCAAGGATGGACGATACCATTCTTGGCCATGACTTTTTAACACATTGGAATCCTGAAATTGATTGGACATGGGGATTGATCACCCCACGCACTAAGTATATTTCTTATTCTTCAATGCAGGTCAAAAGGGAGTTAAATAACCCACCTGACAATGTCCTGCTAGAGGTAAAATCTCTGCCAGATGACTTGAAAGCATCTGATCTTTCTCTAAATGAGAAATTGGCTAACCCTTCTAGCTCGATGACTTCACTCGAAGAGGATTTAAATTTCCTCGAAGTAATCAAATTATGCTCTCTCAATTCTGGTCTTCCCTTGACAGATTCTCTCGAAGATGATGAGGACAACCAAATCAACGTTGAAGCCATTAAATCAACTCTACCGGAAATATATAATAATTTCCTTGATGTTTTCTCAATCCGCAAGGCCAATAAGCTACCACCTCATTGACCCTACGACCATCAAATAGAGTTAATAGGTCCAGTTACTCCGGCAGGTAATGTCTATTCTTTGTTGAAGGAGGAATCTCAAGTTCTTCGAGACTACATTGCAGAGAATGTAGCCAAAGGTTTCATCAGAGCCAGTAAATCTCCAACCGGCTCCCCTGTTCTTTTTGTAAAGAAAAAGGATGGTAGCCTTAGGTTGAGTGTTGACTATAGAAAGCTCAACACGGTCACTAAGAAAAAAGCATATCCTGTTCCTCCTATGTCATTTCTTCTTACCCTTTTCAATGGTGCTAATTACTTTTCTAAAATTGATCTTAGAGGCGCTTATAATCTTATTCGCATTGCTGAAGGTCATGAACCACTGACTGCAATGTGCACTATATTTGGTAGTTTTGAATATTTAGTCATGCCTTTTGGATTGTGTAATGCACCATCTAATTTTCAAACTTTTGTTAATGACATCTTCCAAGATGTTGTCGTCTATTTAGATGATATTTTAATTTTCTCAAAGACCCTAGATGAACATATTCATCATGTTTGACAGGTTCTAAATCGACTTTGAGATCACAGTCTCTACGCCAAGCACAATAAATGCGAATTCCATCTTAAATCAATCAATTTTTTGGGTTTTATGTTATCCACTGATGGTTTAGTCATGGACGAAAAAAAGGTCCAAAAAGTCCTGGAATGGCCTGAGCCCAAAACCGTTAAATCCCTACAAGGATTTTTGGGTTTTTCCAATTTTTATAGAAGATTTATTAAAGATTACTCTAAAAATATTTTCAATCTTACTTCTCTTCTTAGAAAAGATATTCCTTTTGTTTTTACTTCTACAGCAAAAAAGGAATTCGAAGCATTGAAGACTGCGTTCACCACAGCTCCAATTCTTTAACACTTTGATCCTTCTGCTTTGACAATAGTCGAGATAGATGCAAGCGATTATGCTATCGCAGGGGTCATTTCTCAATTAAATCTTGAAACTAAACTGTTTCATCCTGTTGCTTTTGAGTCACGCAAACTCATTGTGGCAGAATTAAATTATGAAATTCATGACAAAGAGATTTTAGCTATTATTCATTGTCTTAGAAAATGGCGCTCTTTTCCTCTCAGCATAGATAGTCCTTTTCAAATTCTAACATACCATAATGCTTTAAAATACTTTATGTCTTCCAAAGTGTTAACCAGGCATCAAGCCAGGTGGGCTGAATTTCTGTCTGAATTTCCTTTTTCTATTTCCTATCGCCAAGGTAAGAACTGCATTGTCCCAGATATCTTGTCACGTCGGGACGACATTTACCCACAGCGGGGGGACACATTTTCTGAAAAGAACCCAGAAAATGTGAAATCAATTTTCAACAAATCAATGTTAACGACTCATCAACTTAATTTGATGAAAATTCAATCTTTTCAAAATCCACTATCCAACATCCTCCAAGCTCAGTCAAAGGACAATTATTGCTTAAGGTTAAAAGACAAAATACTCTTGAAGCAAGGGGCCAAAAGATTTAGTATTGAATCAGGTCTATTAGTTTTCAAAGGTAGAGTAGTCATACCCAACAACAATGAAATAAAATTATGGATTTTCAATAGTCGACATCATTCTCCATTAGCTGGTCATTTTGGGGTTGATAAAACCTACCAGTTAATAGCGAGGGATTTCTTCTGGCCAGGAATGACCAGAGAAATCAAGGCCTATATAAGAGCTTGTTATGAATGTAATAGGAATAAGGCTCTCCGTCACCAGAGGCATGGGTTGCTTCAACAACTTCCTATTCCCTCTAAACCTTGGGAATCTTTATCGATGGATTTCATTTCTCAACTTCCTCTTTCTAATAATTTTGATGCTATATTTGTAATAGTAGATTAGATTTTCAAAAATGTCTATTTTCATAAAAACTACTACTACTGCTACAGCAGAAGATTTGTCAAAATTTTTTCTAGAATATGTATTTTCCAAACATGGCTTACCTAATGATATTATTTCAGATAGAGGCTCATTGTTTGTATCCACATTCTGGACTCAACTGTGTCGACAACTCAATATTACAAGGAATCTCTCCACGGCCTATCATCCTGAAACTGATGGGCAAACAGAAAGGGTCAACCAAATCCTCAAACAATACCTTCAAATGTATGTCAGTTACCAACAAGATGATTGGACCACATGTTTACCATTGGCCATATTTTCTTATAATAACTCAACTCATTCTTCAACACAGCAATCTCCTTTTGAAACTGTTTATGGAAGACATCCTTGATTCAACTCAATTTATGTAGGAACTAATAATCCTGCGGAACATTATCTTCAAACCATATTACGACTCCAAGAAGAACTTAAATCAAATTTGGAATTAGCAACTCAAAGGTACAAGGAACAGGCCGACAAACATTGACAATCTGCTCCTCCCTTTAAACCAGGAGACAAAGTATGGCTCAACACACAAAACATTCGAACAACTCAACCATCAAAGAAACAAGCCAAAAGGTGTAAGAATTTAAGGGTCATGTTAGACTCCTTTGGTCACTTGTTTTCTCTCTTATATTTACTTTATCTATTTCTATCTATCATTACTTCCTATTGACTAGTTTATGCTACTTAACGCAGTATATAACATTCCATGACACTCATTACAACACATTTTCTTATAAACATACCTGCAAATACATAAAATATAATATCTACACACATATATATCTATTTATTAGAAAAGCACTATCACATATTTTAGCCCTAGTTTTTTTCTATCATAAACTTAGTGATGATTGGAGAGCATAAAAGATCGCAAGATTCATTTGTTGAACGATATCATTTGTTGCTCACCAACCATCACCAGGTAATGTCATTTTTCCTTATTTGGCCTCATTACATTCGTTATACTTATTTTATTAATAATTGAAATATAATGTTAACCTTTTGTTGCTCACCAACCATCAACAGCCTTGAGATCCGTTGCGCCTTTACCCGCTTCGCTAAACCATCCAAGTCCGTCAATCGTCCCAGCATCATCATTTAAGTCAGGCCGTAGTTTCCCTGCATCATTTAAGACCAGCCAGTAGTCCCGGCACCATCATCAAGACCAGCCATCCTCCCGGAACCATCATTAAGACTGGCCAGTAGTCCCGGCACCATCATTAAGACCGGCCATTGTTCCCCGCATCATCATCAACACCAGCTGTTGTCCTGGCACCACATTTAGACCGGCCTTTTTGTCCCGGAATCATCCTCAACTTTGGCCGTTGTTCCCGGATCATCTTCAACTTGGGCGTTATTTCCGGCACCACCAATTCAGTCTTGCCGTCGGACCATTGCCTCCGGCTCATCATCATCATCTTTTATTGGGCCTTTGTCCCCTCATTAGGGGGTATCAATGTTCAGGGATCTTCAATTAGGGATCAGGAATTTCTTTTCCCAGGATCAGACATTATTAATTGCCGAAGATTCTTATCCACTAGCCCTGGGGCTAGTAAATAAGAAATCCACAATAATGCATTATCCCGCCTCTTATACCCCAATTTCCATTCCTAATTCCTGATCCCAAACTCATCACATCCATGATGGATTTGCAAGAAAGTCACATGACTCATAATTGCTGATGCCATCCTTAAGTCTTTCCTCACTCTATGCCATTTAAATTTGGTGGCGAAAACTTAAGTTTTTTTCTATCTACACACCTCAACTGCAAATTTGGTGGTGAATTTCCACTTCCCACTTCCCTCATCACATATCCCTTCCACCAACAACAATGAAGCACCTCTCTACTAGAAAGCTACTTCACTCAACAATGAATGCTATCACTTTTCTTTTAGTTCTTTACTATAAATCTGACTTTGATTTGGAAGATGCTTTAGCTTATATGTGTTTTCTTTCCAAAAAGCGTTACATCATCACCAGGGGGCCAAATCTTTATCATGATCCCCAATATGATCTGGCCTCCATTCTCAACATTCCTCATTTAAACTTCACACAACTTTTTAGAACTTCTCCCAATTCTTTCTTCAAACTTTATCAACTCATTTCTGAACATCCTATCTTCCATAAAAATTGTCATAACAAACAGCGTAATCCTGCCATCCAACTTGCTGTTGCTCTATGTCGCTTTGGCTCAAATGGAAATGGTGCTGCCGTAAGACGTTTGGATAATCTCTTTAACATAGGATATGGTACCGTGATATTATACACCAAGTGCTGTATGATTGCTATCCTTTCCCTCAAGTCTCAAACACTTGCTTGGCCAACTCCAGAAAAGCGACTTGAATCCTCTCAAGTAATGCAAGCTGAAGGTTTCCCTGGCTGTATAGGTTTTGTTGTTGGCACAACCATCCCTTTGAGTCAAAAGCCTGCTCATGATGGAAACCATTATTTTGATCGCAAAAAAAGGTTTCTTCACAATCTTCTCCAAGTCCTCATCTTTCACCATCAAACTTTTTATCTTCTTTCTAGATACTCTATTGCTGTTCAACTTGTATGCGATGTCAATAAAAAATTTATTGCTTTTCACAGTGGCTGCCCTGGATCATGTCATGACTCTTCCGTCTTCCAAAGAATGAGGATTTCTCAATCCCCTGACTCATACTATGACGAATCTCAGTACCTCCTTGCAGACTCAGCATATGCAAGTGGAAAGTACATTATACCTGCTTTCCGTGGTGCAACTTCAGAAAATGACCCCAAAACTGCCTTTAATTATCACCTTGGACAATCAAGAGTACGAATTGAACATACTATAGGTATCTTAAAGGGACAATTTTCTAGTCTTTGGGAGCTCAGAATCCAATTTCAAAAAAAATTGGAGATCAAAACTGCAAATCATTGGATCTTGACTTGCGTAATACTCCACTATATTCTAGCTGATTTAAAGGATGAGTGGAATGATCTTTATGAAGAAGAGGATCCTGAACCACCACCGGCACTCCCCTCCCTTGATTCACAAATCATTCAATCAACTGGCATACACTCCATTATAATGCCAATTACTCTCCAACATTTCACTTCGCAACGCTTTTAATTTTTAATTTTTATGTTTTCATACTTTCCAAATTTCCTCTTTGTGTACTTTATTCACTTGGTTTTGTATTTTGGTTTGTTGCATATTCATTTTTTTTTGAATTTATGGTGAATATCTTTTTTTTGGATGGCTCATTGGTTTTCTTTCACCAGCTCAACATGAAATCGCATATTTTCTGAAATTGCATATTTTGTCAGTGATTTTTTTTTTCATTCATCCCTCATATCCTTTTCCTATTCTCCTCCAACATCCCTCAAACAATTTGGTTTCATTCATTTTGTCATCTCATCTCTCCAGGTAAGTCATTTTATTCTTTTTTTTTGATTTTTTGATTACTAATTATAATTTTTTTTTTTTTCTATTTATTTTATTTTTTTTATCTAAATTTTTTTTGTAAGTGGTTATTTTGGATTTCAATGGTATAATTAACCTTTTTTCTCTCTCCCTCTTTACTTTCTTTTTTAGCTCCATCACCCTACTCTTCATCCCTCCTTGGCATGGTCATTATCCCCCCTTTCGCTTATTTCAATTTTTTTTGGCTTCATTTCATTGAAACACATACATTGCACATTCTTTATGCATTTCACTTACTCCATATTCAATTTCCCCACAATTCCAACATCAATCTTTCTCACTCTATTTTTCCTACTTTTCAATCAAGGTAAGTTTCATCTCCTTTTTTTCATGCCTATATGATGTCTCATTCCTTTTATGAAAAGTTCATACTTAAATATATGTATGACTCTTATCTGGATAACAGTGAAATTATAAAACTTCTTTTGATCTCATCTTCATTACCACTTTTCAAGTTTTTGTAAAATTTTGAAAATCAGACTTGGAATTAGGGTTAGGTTTATTCAAATCTAATGTTATTTTTACTGAAGATTCTCCTGAAGGCTACCTTTCATTTCTCACAAACAGATTTGAATTTGATTCAGTGGTTGCTGAGATATGGACCGTTAAAGTTGAGCCTTTTTTTTCCCAATTTAAATTTTTATTTCATTTTTTTATGTAACAAATTAGGGTTAGTTTTATTTAAATCACATGTCCTTTAACTGAAGATTCTACTAAAGCATATCTTTCATTTCCCACAAACAGGTTTGAATTAGGTTCAGTGGTTGCTGAGATTTTGACCTTTGAAGTTGAGCCTTTTTTCCAAATTTCACTTGTCTTATTTCACATTTTTATATTGCATATTTAGAGGATAAGGATTCTGAAACTCTTATATGATTATTATCTAGGCATTTAAATTAGATAGGCATATATTTGTTGGTCAAGAGTATCACTAAAGCTCAAAAAGATGAAGATTTTCGCTTATGGGACACTCTACCTTCCTTTAACTCTTTTCTTGCTTTTCAACTCAAAAAGCTCTGTAATGAAGCATTTGAAAAAAATCATGAACTTGCAACCAAAGTTGGAATACAGATTTGGTGTGACTCCGAATGGGAAGATATCAGCCACAAATATATTTTATTTTCTAATGTTATTATCACTCATTCTGGATTCCACAATAGGATTCATATTGATAGGAATGATGCCAATTTTCTTACTTTTGGTATATTCTCATATATCAATCCAATAACTGGCCACCCAATACCATCTCCAGCTAAAATCAAAGGACATGGTTTATATTTTCCAGACCACTGGTGCATCATTAATTTTGGTTTGGGAAATGGTATCATCCAAACTATTTGGAATTCTTCTAAGGATAATCATCAAACGACCAAAGCTCCTCCTGGTTTGGAATCCTGTCAAGATTTAACACATTTTGGTTGCTCATTTCAAATCAGTCATAAGTTGATTCAAAGAATCAATAACGTATAGAAAGAAGGTAAAGTTATTTGATTTAAAAAAACTTTATCTAGATCCAAAAAGTATGGGGATTAGAGTTGTCATTGAAAATTTTATATTTTTTCATAAATTTTTAATAAATATTTTTTATATATCAATTTGCTCAAGTAATGTGATGAGCCAACAACCTTTGGTTGTATAACAGTTAATCATGATAACATTTATTTGCTTCATGGGGTTCCTCTTGCCTATACCTGTGGAAAGTCCCAAACTTTTGTTTCTAGACTTGGTCTGCATTTTGGCTTGAGGAATTGTCATTACTTTAAACTAGGGAAATTGATATATATTAGATATTTATTTAATAATTTATGTAATAATATTAAATTTAGATGAATTCCACCCCTTACTTCAATAAAATGCAGGAGGGGTATTGCCAAATTTTTAAATCTGACATGTGAAATTGATGACTTAGAAAACTTTTGATGATACCCACCCCTTGCTTCAATAAAATGCAGGGGAGAGTATTGCCAATTTTTTAAAACAGATATAGAATTTTTTTGACTTGTAAATATTTTGGTGAAAATTTTTTGGTGATACCCGTCCCTTACTTCAATAAAATCCATGGGGGGTTTTGCCAAAATTTCTTATAAGACTTGTGGAATTCTTGACATGTAAGAATTTTTGGGATACCGGTAAAATGCAGGGGGAAGTAAAGCCAAAGTTTCATATAAGACTTTCAAGATTCATGACATGAAAGAATTTTTGTGATACTCACCCCTTACTTCAAAAAAATCCAGGGGTGGGGGATCCGCAAATTTTCAAAGGAGACATGAAAAAATTTATTTAAAAAAAGAATATTTAACATTAAAATACAAAAATTCAAGTAATGATAGATACAGTAATGAAATAAAGGAAGTTATTGGAAATTTTATGTACAAATAAATATGAACAGTTGAAGTGTGAGAGAAATAAAACAAACTAGTCATCCAACAATTTCTTTAAATGTTCAATTTCCTCAACAGATTTATTAGCTTTAACACATTCTATCAAGAAATCTTTCTTTTTGGAATTTTCTTCATGATCAAACTTATATTTCATCTGCTCTAATAGGTTTTGATCTTCGAGTGTCTTCTCCTCTTTTTTGATTTTTCAATACTTAGAGTTAACTCAAACTTCTTCTCCTCCAAATCTTGGGGAAGATTATCCTTCCATAAAGAGAGCTGGTACTTCCTCTCCTCAAAATCTTGGGCCCAATCATCCTTCCGTAAAGAGAGCTCGTACTTCCTCTCTTCCAAATCTTGTAGCCTATCATCCCTCTTTAATGAGAGCTCATATTTCTTCTTTTCAAAGCTTAGAGTCTCTTTAGCAATTTCTACTTGTTCTAGAGTGATAATAAAAATTAATATAAAGTGGAAGAAAAGTAGAGTAAAGTAATAAGAGGTATGGTATCACTTACCAGCATCACATTTCTCTAAAAATTGTTCCATAGACAAAAAAGGGGTTTGTGATGAAGTATCACTTTTTTGTCTTCTTTGTGAGTGGAAATTTAGACTACTTGAAGCCCTACGCTTCTTGTTCAAGGTCATATTTTCCTCCTCATCATTGTCACTACCTTCAGACTCAGTTGATTGAGGATCCTGGGTTTTTTCATCAGCCTTTTGAGAAATAAGAAAAAGATAAGTAAATAAAAAATAGATAAGATAAGATAAAAGAAAAAAGAAACAGACCTGAGTTAGATTTGGTTGGGTTAAATCACCTATAGGATCTACAGAAAAGCTATCTAGATATGTCTCATTCAAATGAGGGGAGGCTTGAGTGGAGGAAGAGGATGGGAAAATATTTGCTTCAACATCATGTTCAGAGATAGGATCTTCACCATACAACATGTTTGCAGGATTAACATCAGCTCGCTCTCCAAAACTTGCATCCATCTCTTTAAAGTAAGGACATAAAGTTTCAAGTTTATCATCTATGGATTTTATGCCCTTAGTTATATCATTGTCGGTAACCCCAAAACCGGTGGAAGATGAAAGAGCCTTTTCCTTCTTGTAATTTTCTCGGTAATGCTTGAATCGTTCAGACATCTGTTTAGGCAAAAGATCAATCCTTCCCTTGGTCTTATTCCATTATTCATTTTCCATTAGAAGATAGCCATTAACTTTTGATGCAGGGGGCCATCCTACTTTAGTGGAATACTCAGTACCAAAACAAGAATCATAGTTAGATTTGGTTTTCAGCCAGTTGATAAGAATGAGATGGTCATCTTTTTTTAATTGAACAGTCTTTAATTTCTTGGCTGAGCGGGGGAAAGATGAAGTAGTGGGAATTGAAGAACAACTGGGTGATGGCTGCCTTTGAGAAGATCTAGGATGACGAGGCATGTTATTTTAAATGAAGATGAAAAGGAGCAGCATCAAATAGATGAAATGGCAAGAAACTCTGAGCGGATAGAATGAACAGGACGGGATGAGAATGGAAGTGCGCAGCAAGGTAGAAGGCATATCCAGGGAGTAGTCCAAGATGTCGTTATGGCAGAAAGTTAGTCAAGATGTGGTTATGAAAATTGAGTAAAAAAATGTTGGATAAGAGGTGAACATTGACACGTAAAGTGTCTAATAACCAAATTATTAGCAAAAATAATTGCTGAAGATAATTGGGGTATAAGAATTTTTATCCGCAATTAATTTAATTGCTGATCCCTGAACATTGATACCCCCTATTAATTTTATTATTACATCATTTTATTTTATTAAATTTATTATTTCATTTTCCCATTGTCGCCACATTATTTTTTAACAATTTATATTAATTTTTAAACTTAATTTCTAACAGATTAAAAGTCTGACGACTCATCACCATTAATCCATCTCAATATCTCAAGTCAATGATTCTATTGCTTTCTCTGTCCCACTTTTGGACAAAATGAATTACTCCATTTGGTTGCTTTGCATGGAGGGACTATTCCTCCAACACAATCTCATTTCTATTATTGAAGGGACTGAAGTTGCACCTACTGAAAAGTCATTACTTGACAACTATAATGGCCGCCTCAATAAAGCTTCAGGAATCCTCTTAAACAAGCTTGACTCGTATCATCTTAAATTTTTCCTCAATACTCATACTAAGCGTAATCCTCATTTGCTTTGGACCAACATAGCCAAGCACTACACTTCCTCCAAGTGTGAAAACAAAATGTGGGTCTTTAAACATTTTCTCAACATCTCCTTCACTGGAAACATCATGGATTTTATTGAACACATGAAGACCAGTGAAGGTGACCTCAAAAGTGTCGGAATTGATCTTGACAAAGATCTTCTCTGCACTTATTTCTTATTTTGACTTCCCGATCAATTATCATCCCTCAGTGATACTCTTTCCGAAAATGCTGACACCCGAAACAAACCTCTTAAAATTGAGAAAGTCATAGATTGCCTTATTCAGTACAACCATAAGCATGGCAAAGATGAATCTCAATCTCAAACAGACCTCACTGCATTGACTTCAAACAAAGTGGAGTATTGCCATGATGGTGTTCATAACCCGAAAGCGCAACACTCAAAAGAACAATGTTGGTAACCTCACCCTCATCTCAGAAACAAGCGACACTATGAAAATAAGGATGAAGTAACCGAGCAAGCCACTTTTGCACATGCTCTAGAAGAAGTGCACCATTTGTACTGATTACTGAGCAAGTGAACCTTGGAGCCAGGGGGTGTGTCAGAATTTAAGGGTCATTTTAGACTCCTTTGGTCACTTGTTTTCTCTCTTTTATTTATTTTATCTATTTCTATCTATCATCGCTTCCTATTGACTGGTTTATGCCACTTAACGCAGTATATAACATTCCATGACACTCATTACAACAAATTTTCTTATAAACATACCTAAAAATACATAAAATATAATATCTACACACATATATATCTATTTATTAGAAAAGAACTATCACATATTTTAGCCCTAGTTTGTTTCTATCATAAACCTAGTGATGATTGGAGAGCATAAAAGATCGCAAGATTCATTTGTTGAACGATATCTTTTGTTGCTCACCAACCATCACCAGGTAATGTCATTTTTCCTTATTTGGCCTCATTACATTCGTTATACTTATTTTATTAATAATTGAAATATAATGTTAATCTTTTGTTGCTCACCAACCATCACCAGCCTTGAGATCTGTTGCCCCTTTTCCCGCTTTGCTAAACCATCCAAGTCCGGCCATTGTTTCAGCATCATCATTTAAGTCGGGCCGTAGTTTCCCCGCATCATTTAAGACCGGCCAGTAGTCCCGGCACCATCATCAAGACCGGCCATCGTCCCGGCACCATCATTAAGACCGGCCAGTAGTCCCAGCACCATCATTAAGACCGGCCATTGTTCCTGGCATCATCATCAAGGCCGGCCGTTGTCCCGGCACCACATTTAGAACAGCCTTTTTGTCCCGGCATCATCCTCAACTTTGGCCGTTGTTCCCGGATCATCTTCAACTTGGGCATTATTTCCGGCACCACCAATTCAGTCTCTCCGTCGGACCATTGCCTCCGGCTCATCATCATCATCTTTTATTGGGCCTTTATACCCTCATTAATTTTATTATTACATCATTTTATTATATTACATTTATTATTTCATTGGCCCATTGTCGCCACATTATTTTTTAAAAATTTATATTAATTTTTAAACTTAAATTCTAACAAAAGGCGCTTGGGACCATTTGAAATCAACTCCGAAATCTCTAAAACTGAATTTTGACTCAAGCTACCTCCTAAATGGAAAGCTATTCACCCATTTTTTCACGTATCTCTCCTGGAACTGGCTCAAGAAACATACCCGGGCAGGAACCAACCTCCTCCGGAACCGGTCAAAGTAGAAGACCATCTAGAGTGGGAAGTAAGCCATATCCTTGATTCAAGAATGCCCAAGGGGAAACTTCAATACCTCGTGGAATGGGGAGGCTTCCTCAATGACTCAGAAAAAACATCCTGGGAACCAGCCATCAATAGTTCTAACACCCCTGAACTCCTAAAATCTTTTCATCTTAAATATCCTTTAAAACCAAAACCTTAAAACTCTCTTTTAAATTTTTTTCTTCTCTCTCTTTTTTCTTTTCTTTTTCTTTTCCTTCTTCTCTTTAAAATCTAAAACATCTTTACCTCTATAAATTTCCTCATTCTTTGTTTTCTTTTCTTCTTTCTTCTTTTTTCTTTCAAAAGTTTTTCAACCTTCTTTAAAATAAATAAAATTAAAATTGAAATAAGATAAAAATAAAAAAAATAAAAAATTCATAAAAACCTTTTAAAATTTCTTTTCTTTTCTTTTCTTTTCAATTTTCTATATACATTCTTTCCTTAAAAAAAATTCTTTTCTTCGAACTATCAAAATTTTTTGCGAACACAACACAACAATCTTTCTCAAACTTCACTTCAACCTCTAAATCTCTCTTTTAAAAATTCTTCGAACAAATTACTTCTTTCTTTCAAATTCTTTTTTTAAAAAAAATTATTTCTTCTCTTCTTTTCTTTCTTTATTTTAAAATAACCAAAAAAATTAAAAAACTTCAATAAATAAAATTTCATGAATAAAAAGTTTTTTTCTCTCATAAAATTTTCATTTCAAAATTGTTTCAATCAACTATATTTTTTTTTCTTCTTATTCTCATTTAAATTTTTTTTTCTTTTTAAAAACTTAAAAGTAAAATTTTTCTCGATTAAATATTTTTTTTTCTTTTTCTCCTTTCAAAATTTCAAAACAAAATTTAAATATTCTTTCTTTCTTTTCTTTTTCTTTTCTCTCAAAATCTTATAAAAATAAATATTAAAATTTCAAGTAAAACAACAAAATAAAATAAATAAATATAATAATTGTTTCTACTTTTCTTTTCCTTTTTTTTCTTTCTTTTTTTCTCCTTCCATTTTAAATTTTTACCTGTATTTTCTCTTGAAACAATTTCTTCATCTTCTCCAAAATTACCCTTGTTTCCTTCCTGCATTTCTCAAAAACATCCTCCTCTCCTGCCAGTACCACTTCCCCAATCTCCAGCAATTCTTCAGCCACGTCAAAGGAGGCAGCATTGATAATCTTGTCGACCTCACCACTTAACTCTTCAATGAACCTAGTTCGTCGACCCTGGAAAGGTTTCTTTGACCATACCTGGTCAAGAGTTTCTTCATTATCCTCCCTCAAGGCAATTACTGGTAAATTTTCTTCAGCGGGGATTGAAGGCACCGCTTACGCAATGGCCACTTCCACAGTAGTGGTTTCCACAAGAGGAGCTTCCACATTCGAGGCTTCCGCAATGACATCTGAATTCTAAACATACGGTCATCAGTAAAAAAAAAATTTTTTTTGAAAAGAAAAAGGCAGACTTACTTCAAAAACAGGGTCAGCTTCTAGAAATAACTTTGGTGTGACTTCCACTGTCACTTCCTTTTCTTCATCGTCATCTTCGATGACCATCTGCCGCTTCTTCGGCGTCCGCCTTGAGATGGGGACTTCCTCCTCATTTTCTTCCACCAATTCATCCACCTCCTCTTCCACCCCTCATTTTTTGCCCGTGGCTTGGGTTACCGGGGTCGCCACGGTGTCTTCAACCTCCTTTTCAACTCCTTCCGACACATCCCATATATCTTCGACCACTTCTTTGGTCTTCGGTATTACCCAGTACTTAGTTTTGGTAAACTGTTTCTCAATGTCGGCATTCCTTGAGAGGGCATCGCACGTCACCCCTCTCCATTGGCAAAACTAGCATTTCTGGTGAGGACACCGTGTGGCCATGCTTTTGACGCAGAAGTATTCCATTGACTCACAAGCCCTGCAGGCTTGGGAATACTGTCGGGTAATGAGCCCACCATCCGCTTTGGGGTGAGGAGGTGTGGGAGTTGGAGTAGGGAAAGTTGACATAATAATTAAAAATAATAATCAACGGTTAAATAAAGGGAAAGTAGTGTGGGAAGTATATGTCTCACGCTCAACAGAGCTCACGTCTTTATACCCGGGCATCTGTCACGCGCCATGTGACACTTGAGGCAAAAGCAGCTCATTAAATCAATAAAACAGAGGTCTAAATCCATACTCAAAGCGCAGAAAGCATTTCTACCTTGCCACGGCAACTTCCCTTTGTGTACTCACTATTCAACTGCGCTAATCTAAACTTTAAATCTAAATTAGTCAATTCTCAAAAGTGTGTTTAGGCTTTTCTTTGATAAGGGACGCACAGTGCAATAGTCAATGCAATATTCCGCTAAAAGGTTTATTAAATATCTATGGGTTATTAAAAAGGGGGTAGTGAGCATGGACAGAATGAGTAGCGGAGGATTAAGGGGCTAACGGATGTTAGTGAGGAGGGTCCAGGTGTAACGGGTGTAATTGTGGTGGTCCTTGGTGTGCAGAATGATGGATGGTTATGAGGTCAATGCAAGGAGGAGTAATAGATATAAAAGGGGTTGGATTTTTGGTTCGATGTTTCTTTAGAATTAAATTATAAAACGTATTTATAGTTAATAGTGGTAAAACTGAAAGTTAAATCATTGTTATTATACATTTCCCTTTTCCCTAAATAATCATTTCTAAATTAAAATCTTTGATTGTTGAGTGTTACAACCCTTTGTGAAATTCTAAGAATATTAGTATTACCTTAAAATATATTAAGATTCTTCTCAAATATAACTCAAAGAAGTAGCTCTTCCTTTGATTCATCTTCGAATCAATTGCTCAAAAATTTCCTCTGTGCTTCAAAGAAGTCTCTAAACTCCTCATATCACTTTCAGGATCACCCTTGACCTTGTGCGTAGGTTGTCCGGTGACATGGGGAAAGGTTATGGGGATTGTGCTAACTCTTTCTTTTATTTTTATTTTTATTTTTATTTTTATTTTTATTTTTATTTTTATTTTTATTTTTATTTTTATTTTTATTTTTATTTTTATTTTTATTTTTATTTTTATTTTTATTTTTATTTTTATTTTTATTTTTAATTTTATTTTTATTTTTATTTTTATTTTTATTTTTATTTTTATTTTTATTTTTATTTTTATTTTTATTTTTATTTTTATTTTTATTTTTATTTTTATTTTTTATTTTTTATTTTTTATTTTTATTTTTATTTTTTTTATTTTTATTTTTATTTTTATTTTTATTTTTATTTTTATTTTTATTTTTATTTTTATTTTTTATTTTGATGATGATGATGATGATAACTCATATTATAATACATCTTATCTATTTTTTTTGGGGGTTTTTTTTTTGTTCAGAAGATGAATTAAGTGGGGGTGTTCAGATTGGGTTTTTTTCTTGCAAATGCATATTTAAAAACGTGTGGATGAAGGATTTTGTTTTTTTTGGTAGGGGAAGGGTTTTGGGAATTGGGTTGACTCTCTCTCTTTTTTAATTTTTTTAATTTTTTTTTTCTATTTTTTCTATTTTTTCTATTTTTTCTATTTATATTCATTTTTTTTTTTTTTTTGATGATGAGGATGATGATTATATTTAATATAAATAATACATCTTATTATTTTTATGGGGATTTTTTTTGTTCAGAATATGAATAAGTGGGGTGGTGTTAAGATTGGGTTCTTCTCTTGAAAATGCAGTTTTTAAAAACTTGTGTGGATGAAGGATTTTGTATTTTTTTTGTTGGGAAAAGGGTTGTGGCAATTGTGTTGACTCTCTCTCTTTTTTATTTTTATTTTTTTTTAATTTTTAAATTTTTTTAAATTTTTAAATTTTTAAATTTTTAAATTTTTAAATTTTTAAATTTTTAAATTTTTAAATTTTTAAATTTTTAAATTTTTAAATTTTTAAATTTTTAAATTTTTAAATTTTTAAATTTTTAAATTTTTAAATTTTTAAATTTTTAAATTTTTAAATTTTTAAATTTTTAAATTTTTAAATTTTTAAATTTTTAAATTTTTAAATTTTTAAATTTTTAAATTTTTAAATTTTTAAATTTTTAAATTTTTAAATTTTTAAATTTTTAAATTTTTAAATTTTTAAATTTTTAAATTTTTAAATTTTTAAATTTTTAAATTTTTAAATTTTTAAATTTTTAAATTTTTAAATTTTTAAATTTTTAAATTTTTAAATTTTTAAATTTTTAAATTTTTAAATTTTTAAATTTTTAAATTTTTAAATTTTTAAATTTTTAAATTTTTAAATTTTTAAATTTTTAAATTTTTAAATTTTTAAATTTTTAAATTTTTAAATTTTTAAATTTTTAAATTTTTAAATTTTTAAATTTTTAAATTTTTAAATTTTTAAATTTTTAAATTTTTAAATTTTTAAATTTTTAAATTTTTAAATTTTTAAATTTTTAAATTTTTAAATTTTTAAATTTTTAAATTTTTAAATTTTTAAATTTTTAAATTTTTAAATTTTTAAATTTTTAAATTTTTAAATTTTTAAATTTTTAAATTTTTAAATTTTTAAATTTTTAAATTTTTAAATTTTTAAATTTTTAAATTTTTAAATTTTTAAATTTTTAAATTTTTAAATTTTTAAATTTTTAAATTTTTAAATTTTTAAATTTTTAAATTTTTAAATTTTTAAATTTTTAAATTTTTAAATTTTTAAATTTTTAAATTTTTAAATTTTTAAATTTTTAAATTTTTAAATTTTTAAATTTTTAAATTTTTAAATTTTTAAATTTTTAAATTTTTAAATTTTTAAATTTTTAAATTTTTAAATTTTTAAATTTTTAAATTTTTAAATTTTTAAATTTTTAAATTTTTAAATTTTTAAATTTTTAAATTTTTAAATTTTTAAATTTTTAAATTTTTAAATTTTTAAATTTTTAAATTTTTAAATTTTTAAATTTTTAAATTTTTAAATTTTTAAATTTTTAAATTTTTAAATTTTTAAATTTTTAAATTTTTAAATTTTTAAATTTTTAAATTTTTAAATTTTTAAATTTTTAAATTTTTAAATTTTTAAATTTTTAAATTTTTAAATTTTTAAATTTTTAAATTTTTAAATTTTTAAATTTTTAAATTTTTAAATTTTTAAATTTTTAAATTTTTAAATTTTTAAATTTTTAAATTTTTAAATTTTTAAATTTTTAAATTTTTAAATTTTTAAATTTTTAAATTTTTAAATTTTTAAATTTTTAAATTTTTAAATTTTTAAATTTTTAAATTTTTAAATTTTTAAATTTTTAAATTTTTAAATTTTTAAATTTTTAAATTTTTAAATTTTTAAATTTTTAAATTTTTCAATTTTTAAATTTTTAAATTTTTAAATTTTTAAATTTTTAAATTTTTAAATTTTTAAATTTTTAAATTTTTAAATTTTTAAATTTTTAAATTTTTAAATTTTTAAATTTTTAAATTTTTAAATTTTTAAATTTTTAAATTTTTAAATTTTTAAATTTTTAAATTTTTAAATTTTTAAATTTTTAAATTTTTAAATTTTTAAATTTTTAAATTTTTAAATTTTTAAATTTTTAAATTTTTCAATTTTTAAATTTTTAAATTTTTAAATTTTTAAATTTTTAAATTTTTAAATTTTTAAATTTTTAAATTTTTAAATTTTTAAATTTTTAAATTTTTAAATTTTTAAATTTTTAAATTTTTAAATTTTTAAATTTTTAAATTTTTAAATTTTTAAATTTTTAAATTTTTAAATTTTTAAATTTTTAAATTATTAAATTTTTAAATTTTAAATTTTTAAATTTTTTGTTTTTTAATTTTTTTTTAATTTTTTAATTTTTAATTTTGTTTTTTTGTTTTTAATTTTTTTTGTTTTTTGATGATTATGATGATGATGATGATATCTCATCTTATATATAAAACATCTAATCTATTTTTGAGGTTTTTTTTGTTCAGAAGAAGAATAAGGATGTCAGCAAGGCTACTAGACTTACCCAGTAAAATAATTAATTATTTTACTGAGTTGAAGCCACGCCCCTTCTTCTTACTAACAATTAATTATTTAATTAATTATTACTTACAACTAACTTCTTAAGTACATTAAGTAGTATAAATAATTAATAAATGTCCCCTACATTTTTACTCCCTAACACTGTGCTCAATAGTATAAGTTGATTGGGAATAAAAATTAATAATAAAATTATAATATAAAAAAAAACTTTAAGATTATTATATTACCTCATTGAGAGATCTGGAATTCCGTGAAAGTAATATAATTAATTAATTGTTATGTAACTGACTTTGACAGTCCAAGGAACTCATACTATATTGCTAATAAAATTGATGCCCTTTGTCAGCCAGGCTACTAGACTTAACCGGTAAAATAATTGACTATTTTACTGAGTTGAAGCTACCGCCCTTCTTCTTACTAATAATTAATTATCTACTTAAGTATTACTTACAATTAATTAGTTAAGTACAATAAGTAGTATAATTAATTAGTGTAAATAAAATGTCCCCTACAATTTTACTCCCTAACACTGGGCTCAATAGTATAAGTCAATGGGAATAAAAATTAATAATAAAATTATAATAAAAAAACTTTAAAACAATTATATTACCTCAGTGAGAGATCTGGAATTCCGTGAAAGTGATATAATTAATTAATTATTGTGTAATTAATTGTGACAGTCCAAGGAACTCAAACTTTATTTCTAATAAATTTGATGCCCTTGTTGACGTACCAGTTTATTTATTTCTTATGTCATATATTTACTCCTTTTATTCATTCTTTCTCTCACATTCTTACAGTATATGGTGTAAATTCCGTATATTTTATTCCCTCATGTTTTGCCTATAAATGGCCTCTTACTTTGTGCTTTTCAGAACATTCATTCATCAATTACTTATTACTACGATTACAAAACAATACTTATTTCTATATTTTATAAGCTTAGTATTTACAACAGCTTAATTCTATTCTAAAAATTATACTAATAATTAAAACCTACCTCTTATACTTGAGCAAATAAATCAATTTGATTAAGAAAATACGTACATTACTTTGAGAGTTCATTAAATCCCCAATTTTCCTCGTATAAACCTCGAATAAACTTCTAGACCCAAAAGGACCCCTTGACAATTGGAGGCCTTCACGAATTATTGACGGCGCATTGTGATTTGAGGGTATAAATCGAAGGGACCATTGGAATTCGAGTACCTGTAAGGATGAGAGAGCGACAAAAACGACGAATTTCATACGTCACATGACAAAACTTTTTTACTGCAAACGGGAATCAAACTGCGCTTCAAAAAATTAGGTTCATATATTGACTAAACGTTGTATATATCATGGTAATTATTGATATTACTATTTGTGGGTTACTTTGCACTTTCCATTTGCTACGTATTTTCCTTTTACTCAGCACTCTGTAAGTGGCATTAATTTGCTCATTTTACAGGGGGAGGTGTCTGGTAATTTGGATTTAATTTTATTATTATATTTTTTTTATTTTTCCTGGTTGAAAATAATAAAGCAATGGTGTTCTTAGTCCCAGAAGTAATAAATAATTATATTTTAATATTAATTATTACAATTTTCAGTTGACATTTTTGTCCTGATTAATTTAAATTTTATTTGTTCAAGTTGACAAATTGTCCTGACAATAATTTTTTTTTTTAAATTCATATTTAATTACTTCATTTGACATTAAGTCCTGGTAGTTAAGTAATCAGTTCAATAATTTTTTTTTAATTAATAAAAATTCATATTTAATTACTTCAGTTGACATTAAGTCCTGGTAGTTAAGTGATCAGTTTAATAAAAATTTTTTTAAATAGAAATTCATATTTAATTACTTCAGTTGACATTAAGTCCTGGTAGTTAAGTGATCAGTTTAATAAATTTTTTTTAATAAAAATTCATATTTAATTACTTCAGTTGACATTAAGTCCTGGTAATAAATTAGTTGATTTAAATCCTGAAAATAATTAATTAAAATTATTAATAAAAATTTTAATTTATTTCTTCAGTTGATTATATTATAATCCTGGTTTTAATTTTTTTTTTGAATTAATAAATTAATTTTATTTAGTTGATTTTTATCCTAAAAAGATTTTTTATTATTATTTTTATTTTATTTCTGTTAAATAAAAATTAAAAATAAAGACTAATTCATCTTATTTTCTCTTTTCTTCATTTCAGTTAAATCTTAAAATGACTGACCAAAGTGGTTCTGCTGCACGTGAAGAGGAACTAGACTTGATTGATTATGATGAGTCTGCTTCTGTAAGTTCTCCTTTAACAAGAAGAATTTCTCAGATTAATAATTCCTTTCCCCAAACAGGATGTAGAGATGGAAGAAGTAGAAATCCTAGTAGACACAACTCAGGATCAGAAGCCTATGATAAACCCACCAGAAGAAATTCTAAAAGGCTTCAGGATAAAAAAGATGCCATTGCCTCAACAGGTAAAGAATCTGTCAACTCACATAAAGGTCAAGAGAAGAAGAAACCTCTTCCTCCCAGGGATAAACAACAATTGGCTCCACAGTCCCAAGAGAAGGTGGAAGTGTCCAAGTGGCAGTGGGACTGGTTAAACACTCAGTGGGACAACCTGTCTCAAAATCAGCATCAGTTACCTCAGGCAGGTCCGTCAAGACCCAGCCAGGTCAACCTCACACCTCCTCACCCCTATCAAGGAGGAAAAAGAAGAAGAAAACCCAATATGGTCATACCCAGCAAACCCTGGTACGCCCCTCTATTGATTCTCAAGTGCCATTTCTTGTAGCTGATTCTGTTCTTTCAGGTAAATCTGAGAGGGAAGAAGAAACCTTGAGACCAGTAGAGGCTGGGAGTAGTAGACAAATAACTCATGTATCTAATCCATTACTTTTAATTGCTACCTCAATGATTAACCCTGATATGGCTGTAATTGATGAAACTCTTGACCCTAAATTTTATGAGATGCTGGAGTGTTACTCTGTTTCCTTACTGAGAAACACTCCAGATGTAGCTAACATCAATGATAAAAATTTGAGAAATATTATTGCCAAACAAAACCATATAATGAATAACATGCAATTGACTCAGAGATATAATAGTTTGTTAACTGATCAGGGTAATCAAGCATTAAGAGGTAAATCACAGAGAGTCTCTGATGAATTGTCTCATTACAAAGCAACCATGAAAAGAAATATGCTTTATGGAAAAATATAAAAAATGATTTGTCTAAACTGAAAGATACTGTATCTTCCTGCTGCCAGGAGGTGGAGATAGATAAGATGAATCTGAAAAGATTGAATGACCATTTTTCATCTTTTCAAAATAAGAATCAGTTATCTTTTGCAACAATCAATGAGAATTTATCTAGTCTTCCAAGATTGAAAACTAGACTAACAACCATTGAGGAGAAATTGAACTCATTGTTTATTGATCAAAAGTATTCTGAGATTTCTTTGAAGGAACAAACAGTACAGGATGCTCCAGAGTTACATGTGGCTAGTTCATCTAAAAGTAAATCAGTTCCAGAAATACAGGTTGATACCCCTGAGTTTCCATTAAAAATTAATGATGCACCAGGACCTTTAACAGAGGGATTGAACAATGAGATTACTGCCCAACTAGAGAAGTTACAGCTGCTCTTTACTCAGAAACAAGCTTGTACTAAGAAGACTCCTTCAAATCAAAAGAATTGGCCAAAACTTGACCAATACCCAACATTTGATGGTGATTCTTCCTCTGATTGGCAACAATTTATTTGCAGAATTGATAAAATAAAAAATACTTACAAACTCCCAGATGAGGAAATTGTGTCCAAGTAAATTTCTATGTTTACTAATGTTGCCCTAATGTGGTATGAATCTGTTCACCTGGATGTGAATGACTACTCATGGGAGGATTGGAAGAAATTGATTAAAGCACAATTTGGTGGCTCCAAGTTCAGAATGTCTCAACAAAGGCAGTATAAGGAAACTAGATATAGCTCTTCTACTGATAAACCTATTGAGTTTTTAATGAAACTTGTAAAAATCTTAAGGGCAATGTACCCAAATATGGAGTTTGTGTTATGGAAGGACAGGATCCTTTATAAATTACCAATGTCTCTGAGAGACTTGATAGTGGCTAGGACTGAGTTCTCCAGAGAAACATCTTCTTTCATTAATACTTGCAATGAGATCCTTCTAAACAACAAGTATGATGCCAGAAGATTCATTCCTAGGACCCCTTTGGAGAAACCCTCCACTTACCAACAAAAACCTCTGGAAAAGGTTGGTAAACCTTCTGCCCCTGTTTTTCACCAAAACAATTTTCAACAAACACTTGCTTCAAGTGCAACAAGCCTTGGAAGAAAGGCCATGTTTGTGACAAGAAGATAAATCTTGTAGAACAAACAGAGGAGCATGCTGATGACACAGTATCACTGGATGATACGTCAAGTGATTGTGTCAGCAATATTTCATATGAATCTCAACAGGAAATCTTGATGCTGGAAGAGGATATCCATTATTTAAATACTATTGATATTGATAATAATGCTTTATCTACAGTTGAAGATGCTGAGATCATAAAGAACATTGAGGATAGCTCAATCGTTCTTGCCCCTCTCAAGGCACCAGTCTTGATCAATGGAACCAGCATTGAAGTTGTTCTGGATTCTCGAGTTGGAGGAAGTGTAGTTTCTGAAAGAGCACTTGATTCAGTGGATCAAGACTATAAATCAAAACTGATGCCTATCATATCTGAAAATTGGAGAGTTTATGGCTCTGTTTTGTCCCCCATTGGTAAATACAAAGCCACAGTGTTTTTTAAATATAACCATGGTTTTGTAAGAGCTATTTGTGATTTTGTTGTCATGAAAAATGATAATTTAAGCAATTGGTTTATTGTAGGGAATGATATTTTAACCAAGTATGGCATAAAATTGGATCCTTCAAACCAATGTTTCACAATGGGGATGAATGGGAAGAGAAAATTTAAGATTTCCTCCCCTAAAAAATTATTGAAACCAGAATTGAACACATGTAATTCTGTGGTTCATGTAAAGAAAGATCTACAAAAGAGATGCATGCCATTTTGTCTGAAATTGACAATGCCTCTTTTGGAGAACAACTTTCTGGTGAGGATAAAGATTCCATCATTAACTTGATAAAGTCTTTTCATATGGCCTTTGCTCATGGGTCACATGACCTGGGATTAGTTAAAGAGGAAATAAAACTTTCATTTTCTTGCCCATTAACTGATATCCCACCTAGTTTAAAAAAGAAGCCTTATCCTGCTTCTCCCACAAAGAGAAAAGATATTGAAGACAATATCTCTACCCTTTTAAAAATGAATATTATTGAAAAGGTAGTTGAAACACCAAAATATTGTGTTATCTCACCTGTCCTAATTTCTTATGAGAAAGATAAATCCAGGTTATGTGGTGATTAAGGAGCACTAAATACTTATACTGTTGATGATATCTACCCTTTACCTAAAATTGGCTCTATACATGCTACTTTACAGGGTGCTAAATATATCAGCTGTTTGGATGGTAACAAGGGATATCACCAGGTACCTTTTGAGAAAAATTCTCAGAACTTTCTGATGATTGCTACTCATATGGGTATTTATAAGTATATTAGGATGCCTTTTGGCCCTAAAAATGCCCCTTCAGTTTTCCAAAAAGTCATGGATAACACATTCCATCAAGAGATAATTGAAGGATGGCTGATGGTTTATATTGATGATATCAGTATATTCTCAAAAAAATTTGAGGACCATCTTAGCCACCTGTGTAAAGTATTCCAGAAAATGGATGAAGTAAATATGACACTTCCTTTGAAGAAATGTAAATTTGGTTTCCATTCTTTAAACGTTCTTGGTCATGTTGTTTCAGGCTTACAGATATGTGTTGACCAAAACAAAGTGGCAGCCATACAACAGGTGAAGGCTCCTACTACAGTTTGAGAGCTCCAAAGTTTTTTGGGAATGTGTGGATACTATAGACAGTATATTAAAAATTACCAATTCATAGCCTTACCCCTTACCCAATTCAATAGAAAGGATGTTGCTTTTGTCTGGAATAGTGAAAGACAAAGAGCCTTTGACACTATGAAACACTGTTTGATGTCAGCACCAATTCTTGCTTTACCTGACTTTAATCAACCATTTGTTTTGTACACTGATGCCAGTTTCATTGGTCTTGGTGCTGCCCTCCATCAAAAACAAGTAATAAATTATAAAGTTTCAGAAGTAGTAATTTGTTATATTTCAAGAACCTTGAGAAATAGTGAATTGAAATATGGTGCTACTCAATTGGAATGTTTAGCTGTAGTGTGGGCTCTAGGAAAGCTACATTATTACCTAGATGACCAGAAATTTGAACTTGTCACTGACTGCAGGGCAGTTAAATCCCTTTTAAACTTGAAAACACCAAACAGACATATGTTCAGATGGCAGTTGTCTGTTCAAGAATACAGAGGGAGAAAGACAATTATTCATAGGGCTGGTATTGTTCACTCAAATGTGGATATGTTATCAAGGTTACCTTTACCAAATGATGACTCTAATCCTGCTTATGATCCTGAGGATGAAATTATTCATATACATGGGATATATGTGGTTGATATGGAGGAAGAGCTATTACAGCTTATTCTGGATGCATATGATAAGGACACTGACTTGAAAAAGTTATGCACCATATTAAATGATCCAAAGAATGCTTCAATACAAGCATTAATTAAAACCATTCCACCAAAGTACCATAAGGCTTTGGAAAAAGGTAAGTTTTCAATTGATGAAGGATATCTATCTTATAGGAGAAAGTTGAGTAATTTTATTGTTAATCCTCCTTCTATGAGAGAAACCATCTTGAAAATTTGTCATGATGACATATTAGCTGGACATTTTGATCTTGAAAAAACAATGATCCGAATTAAGAACACTGCTTGGTGGGTTAATATGTCTGAAGAAACAAAATTATATGTTGAGTCTTGTGATTCTTGCCAAAAGTCAAAAAGATTAACTGATAAAAGAGCAGGATTAATGCAACATATTGAGCCTCCTCATGCACCATGGCAGATAATAAACATGGATTTTGTAACAGGATTACCTATTGCTGGTAAATACAGTTATAACTCTTGTTGTGTTATTGTGGACAGATTCACAAAAATTTGTAAATTTATCCCTACCCACAAGGATGTTTCCACTAAAGAATTAGCTTTCTTATGGTGGTCTCATATGTATAATACTGCTGGTTTTCATAAAGCCATAATCTCTGACAGAGACCCTAAATTTACTTCTGAATTTTGGATGTCTCTGATGGATGTTTGTGGTTGTGATCTGAAACTTTCTACTGCCCATCATCCACTGACTGATGTTTTAGCTGAAAGAATGATTCAGACTTTAGAGGACATGATAAGAAGGTATTGTGCCTTTGGCCTTGAGTATAAAGATAATGACAGATTCACTCATGATTGGGTTACCTTACTTCCTGGGTTGGAATCTGTTACTCAAAGAAAGCCTTGTGAGCTCAGGCTTGGATATGTTCCAAATACTCCTGCCCAAATTATAAATAACAAAATACCTAAATTGTATATACATCCTGGTGTAAAGTCTTTTCTTCGAATGCAACAACTATGCAGAAATCATGCTCAACAATGTATTGAAAAATCATTTGAATATGAGAAGAAGAGATGGGACAAATCCCATAAAGAATACACTTTTAAAAAGGGTGATGAAGTGTTGATTTCAACAGTCCACTTCAACTTACAAGGTAATAACAAATTGAAAGATCCATTTGTTGGTCCATTTGTGTTCAGAAGAATGATTGGAGATAATGCAGTTGAGGTTATTTTGTATTCTCCATATGACAGAAAACATCCTGTTTTTAAAATATCTCTTCTGAAACCTTACACATCCAATAGTGATTTATTTCCAAAAAGGAAGGGAAGACCAAAGAAAACCCCAAATGAAATCACTGAAACAGCAGAAATTGAAAAAATTTTAAATGACAGAATAGTCACTGCTGAAAAAGGTACAGAGTACTTATTGAGATTCAAGAAAAAATGATCTGAATATGATTCTTGGATACCTGGGAAGGAGATATCAAATCTTCCTACTCTTCTAAAAAAGTATAAAAAGAAAAAATCATAGCATTTTTTTTATTGTTTTTTTTTAGGGTGAGGGAGTGTCAGCCAGGCTACTAGACTTACCTGGTAAAATAATTGATTATTTTACTGAGTTGAAGCCACACCCCTTCTTCTTACTAATAATTAATTATTTACTTAAGTATTACTTACAATTAATTAGTTAAGTACAATAAGTAGTATAATTAATTAGTGTAAATAAAATGTCCCCTACAATTTTACTTCCTAACACCGTGCTCAATAGTATAAGTCAATGTGAATAAAAATTAATAATAAAATTATAATAAAAAAACTTTAAAACAATTATATTACCTCAGTGAGAGATCTGGAATTCCATGAAAGTGATATAATTAATTAATTATTGTGTAATTAATTGTGACAGTCCAAGGAGCTCAAACTTTATTTCTAATAAATTTGATGCCCTTGTTGACGTACCAGTTTATTTATTTCTTATTTCATATATGTACTCCTTTTAGTCATTATTTCTCTCACATTCTTACAGTATATGGTGTTATTTCCATAAATTTTATTCCCTCATTTTTTGCCTATAAATGGCCTCTTACTTTGAGCTATTCAGAACATTCATTCATCAATTACTTATTACTACGATTACAAAACAATACTTATTTCTATATTTTATAAGCTTAGTATTTACAACAGCTTAATTCTATTCTATAAATTTTACTAATAATTAAAACCTACCTCTTATACTTGAGCAAATAAATCAATTTGATTAAGAAAATACACACATTACTTTGAGAGTTCATTAAATCCCCAATTTTCCTTGTATAAACCTCGAATAAACTTCTAGACCCAAAAGGACCCCTTGACACACTTGTTGATGTACCAATTAATTTATTTTCTTATGTCTTATATGTACTCCTTTTAGTCATCCTTTTTCTCACATTCTTACAGTAGATGGTGTAAATTCCGTATTTTTTATTCCCTCATGTTTTGCCTATAAAAGGCCCCTTACTTTGGTGCTTTTCAGGACATTCCTTCATTACCTTACTTTTTTACATTTATAATACTACTATTATTTCTATACTTTATATCATTAGTATTTACATCAACGTAATTCTAATCTATAATTTATATTAATATTTGACTTTACCTCTTCTTATTTGAGTAAAATAATCAAAGTGATAAAGAAATACGTACATTGTCTTGAGAGTCCATTTAATCCCGTAAAATCCTTGTATAAACCTCGAACAAATCTTCTAGACCGAAATGACCCCTTGACGATTGGGGGACTTCCCAAATTATTGACAACACATTGTGACTTGAGGGTGTAAATTGAAGGGACCATTGGCATTCGAGTACCTGTAGGGACAAGAGAGCGACAAAATTGACAAACGTCATACGTAATGTGAATTTTTTTTTGCTGCAAACTGGAATCAAACCACGCTCCAAAAATTAGGTTCATATATTGACTAAACGTCATATATATTGTGGTAATTATTGATATTACTATTTGTGGGTCACTTTGCACTCTTCATCTGCTACGTATTTCCTTTTACTCAGCAATTTGTAAGTGGCATTAATTTGCTCATTTTACAGGGGGAGGTGTCTGGTAAATTTAGAATTAATTTTTTATTATTATATTTTTTTTATTTTTCCTAGTTGACAATAATAGAGCAATTGTGTTCTAAGTCCTAGAAGTAATAAAGAATTATATTTTAATATTAATTATTATAATTTTCAGTTGACTTTTTGTCTTAATAATTTTAATTTTAATTGTTCCAGTTGACAAATTGTCCTGACAATAAAATTTTTTTTTAATAAAATTCATATTTAATTACTTCAGTTGACATTAAGTCCTGGTAGTTAATTAATCAGTTGATTTAAATCCTGATAAAAATTATCTTACAATTATTAATAAAAATTTTAATTTATTTCTTCAGTTGATTATTTTATAATCCTGGTTTTAAATTATTTTAAAATAATAAATTAATTATTATTTTAGTTGATTTTTATTCTAAAAAAATTTATTATTATTATTATTTTTTATTTCTTTTAAATAAAAATTAAAAATAAAAGACTAATTCATCTTATTGTCTCCTTTCTTCATTTCAGTTGAATTTAAAAAAATAACTGACCAAAGTGGTTCTGCTGCATGTGAAGAGGAACTAGACTTAATTGATTATGATGAGCCTACTTCTGTAAGTTCTCCTTTAACAAGAAGAATTTCTCAAATTAATAAATCCTTGCCCCAAACAGAATGTGGCGATGTAAGAAGTGTAAATCCTGGTAGACACAACTCAGGATCAGAAACCTGTAATAAACCCACCAGAAGAACTTCCAAAAGGATTCAAGATAAAAAAGATGTCATTGCCTCAACAGGTAAAGAATCTGTCAACTCACATAAAGGAGCTAAGGACAGAAAACTTGAGAGTAAGGGTAAGGGTAGATGCTCTGGAAGGAAATTTGAGAAAGATAGATACCTTTCTTCAAGAGAAGAAGAAACCTCTTCCCCCCAGGGATAATCAACCATTGGCTCCTCAGCAGCAAGAGAAAGTGGAAGTGTCCAAGTGGCAGTGGGATTGGTTAAACACTCAGTGGGACAACCTGTCTCAAAATCAGCATCAGTTACCTCAGGAAGGTCCGTCAAGACCCAGCCAGGTCAACCCCACACCTCCTCACCCCTATCAAGGAGGCAAAAGAAGAAGAAAACCCAATATGGTCATACCCAGCAAACCCTAGTAAGCCCCTCTATTGATTCTCAAGTGCCATTTCTTGTAGCTGATTCTGTTCCTTCAGGTAAATCTGAGAGGGAAGAAGAAACCTTGAGACCAGTAGAGGCTGGGAGCAGTAGACAAATAACTCCTGTATCTAATCCATTACTTTTAATTACTACTACAATGATTAACCCTGATATGGCTGTAATTGATGAAACTCTTGACCCTGAGTTTTATGAGCGTCTGGAAAGTTACTCAGTTTCCTTATTGAGAAACACTCCAGATGTAGCAAAGATTAATGATGAGTACTTGAGAGATATTATTGCAAAAAAGAATCATATTATGAACAATATGCAATTAACTCAGAAGTTTAATTGTTTATTAAATGAGCTAGGGTATCAATCCTTAAGGAGTGAATTTCAGAAAGTCTCTGATGATTTGTTTAATTATAAGGCAACTCATGAAAAGAAGGTTGCTTTGTGGCAAAATATCAAAAATGATTTGTCCAAATTGAAAGACACTGTATCTATCTGTTGTCAGGAACTAGAGATACATAAGATGAATCTGAAGAGATTGAATGACCATTATTCATCTTTTCAAATTAAAAATCAGTTATCTTTTGCAACTATCAATGAGAGTTTATCTAGTCTTCCAAGAATGAAAATAAGACTAACAACCATTGAAGAGAAATTGAACTTATTGTTGAATCACCAGAAATATTCTGACATTTCTTTAAGGGAACATATAGTGCAGGATGTTCATATATTACCTGTGGCTAGTTAATCTAAAGTAAAAATAGTTCCAGAAATACCTGTTGATACCACTGAGTTTCCATCAAAAATTGATGATGCACCAGGATCTTCAACAGAAGGATTGAACAATGAGATTACAGCCCAATTGGAGAAGTTACAGCTGCTTCTTACTTAGAAACAAGCTAGTACTAAGGAGACTCCTTCAAATCAAAAGAATTGGCCAAAACTTGAGGAATACACAACATTTGATTGTGATTCTTCTTATGATTGGCAATAATTTATTTGCAGAATTGATAATTTGAAAAAATCTTACAAACTCCCAGATGAGGAAGTTGTGTCTAAGTTAATTTCTTTATTTACCAATGTAGCCCTTATGTGGTATAAATCTGTCCTATTAGATGGGAATGATTACTTATGGGAAGATTGGAAGAAATTAGTTAAAGCACAATTTGGTGGCTCAAAGTTTAGGATGGCTCAACAAAGGCAGTATGAGGAAACTAAATATAGTTCTTCTACTGATAAACCTATTGAGTTCTTAATGAAACTTGTTAAAATCTTAAGAGCTATGGACCCAAAAATGGAGTTTGAGTTATGGAAGGACAGGATCCTTTATAAATTACCAATGTCTTTGAGAGACTTCATAGTGGCTAGGACTGAGTTCACCAGAGAACCTTCTTCTTTCATCAATACTTTTAATGAGATTCTTCTGAACAACAAGTATGATGCCATAAGATTCATTCCTAGAACCACTTGGGAAAAACCCTCAAGTTTTCAGCAGAAACCTCTGGAAAAGGTTGGGAAGCCTTCTGCCCCTGTTGCACCTAAAAAGTATTCAACAAACACTTGTTTCAAGTGCAACAAACCTTGGAAGAAGAGCCATGTTTGTGACAAGAAGATAAATCTTGTAGAACAAACAGAGGAGCATGCTGATGACACAGTAGCACTGGATGATACGTCAAGTGATTGTGCCAGCAATATTTCATATGAATCTCAACAAGAAATCTTGATGCTGGAAGAGGATATCCATTATTTAAATACTATTGATATTGATAATAATGATTTATCTACAGTTGAAGATGCTGAGATCATAAAGAACATTGAGGATAGCTCAATTGTTCTTGCCCCTCTCAAGGCACCAGTCTTGATCAATGGAACCAGCATTGAAGATGTTTTGGATTCTGAAGCTGGAAGAAGTGTAGTACCTGAAAGAGGACTTGCTTCAGTGGATCAAGACTATAAATCAAAACTGAAGCCTATCATTTCTGAAAATTGGAGAGCGTATGGCTCTGTTTTGTCCCCCATTGGTAAATACAAAGCCACAGTGTTTTTTAAATATAACCATGGTTTTGTAAGAGCTATTTGTGATTTTGTTGTCATGAAAAATGATAACTTAAGCAATTGGTTTATTGTAGGGAATGATATTTTAACCAAGTATGGCATAAAATTGGATCCTTCAAACCAATGTTTCACAATGGGGATGAATGGGAATAGAAACTTCAAGATTTCCTCCCCTAATAGATTATTAAAACTAGAATTTAACACATGTAATTCTGTGGTTCAATTTAAAGGAAGATCTAAAAAAGAAACGCATGTCCTTATGTCTGAAATTGACAATGCCTCTTTTGGAGAACAACTTTCTGGTGAGGATAAAGATTCCATCATTAACTTGATATAGTCTTTTCATATGGCCTTTGCTCATGGGTCACATGACCTGGGATTAGTTAAAGAGGAAATAAAACTTTCATTTTCTTGCCCATTAACTGATATCCCACCTAGTTTAAAAAGAAGCCTTATCCTGCTTCTCCCACAAAGAGAAAAGATATTAAAGACAATATCTCTACCCTTTTGAAAATGAATATTATTGAAAAGGTAGTTGAAACACCTAAATATTGTGTTATCTCACCTGTCCTAATTTCTTATGAGAAATATAAAGCCAGGTTGTGTGGTGATTATAGAGCACTGAATACTTATATTGTTGATGATATCTACCCTTTACCTAGAATTAGCTCTATACATGCTACTTTACAGGGTGCTAAATATATCAGCTGTTTAGATGGTAACAAGGGATATCACCAGGTACCTGTTGAGAAAAATTCTCAGAATTTTCTGATGATTGCTACTCATATGGGTATTTATAAGTATATTAGGATGCCTTTTGGCCCTAAAAATTCCCCTTCAGTTTTTCAAAAAGTCATGGATAACACATTCCATCAAGAAATAATTTAAGGATTGCTGATGGTTTATATTAATGATATCATTATATTCTCAAAAACATTTGAGGACCATCTTAACCACCTGTGTAAAGTATTCCAGAAAATGGATGAAGTAAATATGACACTTCCTTTGAAGAAATGTAAATTTGGCTTCCATTCTTTAAACGTTCTTGGTCATGTTGTTTCAGGCTTACAGATATGTGTTGACCAAAATAAAGTGGCAGCCATACAACAGGTGAAGGCTCCTACTACAGTTTGAGAGCTCCAAAGTTTTTTGGGAATGTGTGGATACTATAGACAGTATATTAAAAATTACCAATTCATAGCCTTACCCCTTACCCAATTCAATAGAAAGGATGTTGCTTTTGTCTGGAATAGTGAAAGACAAAGAGCCTTTGACACCATGAAACACTGTTTGATTTCAGCACCAATTCTTGCTTTACCTGACTTTAATCAACCATTTGTTTTGTACACTGATGCCAGTTTCATTGGTCTTGGTGCTGCCCTCCATCAAAAACAAGTAATAAATTATAAAGTTTCAGAAGTAGTAATTTGTTATATTTCAAGAACCTTGAGAAATAGTGAATTGAAATATGGTGCTACTCAATTGGAATGTTTAGCTGTAGTGTGGGCTCTAGGAAAGCTACATTATTACCTAGATGACCAGAAATTTGAACTTGTCACTGACTGCAGGGCAGTTAAATCCCTTTTAAACTTGAAAACACCAAACAGACATATGTTCAGATGGCATTTGGCTGTTCAAGAATACAGAGGGAGAAAGATAATTATTCATAGGGCTGGTATTGTTCACTCAAATGTGGATATGTTATCAAGGTTACCTTTACCAAATGATGACTCTAATCCTGCTTATGATCCTGAGGATGAAATTATTCATATACATGGAATATATGTGGTTGATATGGAGGAAGAGCTATTACAGCTTATTCTGGATGCATATGATAAGGACACTGACTTGAAAAAGTTATGCACCATATTAAATGATCCAAAGATTGCTTCAATACAAGCATTAATTAAAACCCTTCCACAAAAGTACCAGAAGGCTTTGTAAAAAGGTAAATTTTCAATTGATGAAGGATATATATATTATAGGAGGAAATTGAGTAATGTTATTGTTATTCCTCCTTCTATGAGAGAAATAATCTTGAAAATTTGTCATGATGACATATTAGCTGGACATTTTGATCTTGAAAAAACAATGATCAGAATTAAGAACACTGCTTGGTGGGTTAATATGTCTGAAGACACAAAATTATATGTTAAATCTTGTGATTCTTGCCAAAAATCAAAAAGATTGACTGGTAAAAGAGCAGGATTAATGCAGCATATTGAACCACCTGATGCACCACGGCAGATAATAAACATGGATTTTGTAACAGGATTACCTATTGCTGGTAAATACAGTTATAACTCTTGTTGTGTTATTGTGGACAGATTCACAAAAATGTGTAAATTTATCCCTACCCACAAGGATGTTTCCACTAAAGAATTAGCTTTCTTATGGTGGTCTCATATGTATAATACTGCTGGTTTTCATAAAGCCATAATCTCTGACAGAGACCCTAAATTTACTTCTGAATTTTGGATGTCTCTGATGGATGTTTGTGGTTGTGATCTGAAACTTTCTACTGCCCATCATCCACTGACTGATGTTTTAGCTGAAAGAATGATTCAGACTTTAGAGGACATGATAAGAAGGTATTGTGCCTTTGGCCTTGAGTATAAAGATAATGAAAGATTCACTCATGATTGGGTTACCTTACTTCCTGGGTTGGAATTTGCTTATAATAGCACTGTTCATTCTGTTACTCAAAGAAAGTCGTTTGAGCTCTGGCTTGGATATGTTCCAAATACTCCTGCCCAAATTCTCAATAACAAAATACCTAAACTGGATACACATCCTGGTGTTAAGTGTTTTCTTCAAATGAAACAACTGTGCAGAAATCATGCTTGACAATGTATTGAAAAATCATTTGAATATGAGGAGAAGAGATGGGACAAATCCCATAAAGAATACACTTTTAAAAAGGGAAATGAAGTGTTGATTTCTACAGTCCACTTCACTTTACAAGGTAATAACAAATTGAAAGATCCATTTGTTGGTCCATTTTTTGTCAGAAGAATGATTGGCGATGATGCAGTTGAGGTTATTCTGTATTCTCCATACGACAGAAAACATCCTGTTTTTCCAATATCTCTTCTGAAACCTTACAAATCCAATAGTGATTTATTTCCAAAAAGGAGGGAAAGACCAAAGAAAACCCCAAATGAAATCACTGAAACAGAAGAAATTGAAAAAATTCTAAATGACAGAATAATCACTGCTGAAAAAGGTACAGAATACTTATTGAGATTCAAGAATAAATCATCTGAATATGATTCTTGGATACCTGGGAAGGAGGTATCTAATCTTCCTACTCTACTAAAAAATTATAAAAAGAAAAAATCAAAGCATTTTTTTTATTGTTTTTTTTAGAGTGAGGAAGTGTCAGCCAAGCTACTAGACTTACCTGGTAAAATAATTAATTATTTTACTGATTTGAAGCCACGCCCCTTCTTCTTACTAACAATTAATTATTTACTTAAGTATTACTTACAACTAACTAGTTAAGTACATTAAGTAGTATAAATAATTAATTAATGTCCCCTACATTTTTACTCCCTAACACCGTGCTTAATAGTATAAGTTAATTGGGAATAGAAATTAATAATAAAATTATAATATAAAAAAAAACTTTAAGATTATTATATTACCTCATTGAGAGATCTGGAATTCCGTGAAAGTAATATAATTAATTAATTGTTATGTAACTTACTTTGACAGTCCAAGGAACTCATACTTTATTGCTAATTAAATTGATGCCCTTGGTGAGGTACCAATATATTTATTTTCTTATGTCATATATGTACTCCTTTTAGTCATCCTTTTTCTCACATTCTTACAGTAGATGGTGTAATTTCAGTATTTTATATTCCCTCATGTTTTGCCTATAAAAGGCCCCATAATTTTGTGCTTTTCAGGACATTCCTTCATTACCTTACTTTTTTACATTTATAATACTACTATTATTTCTATACTTTATATCATTAGTATTTACATCAAGTAATTCTAATCTATAATTTATATTAATATTTGACTTTACCTCTTATTATTTGAGTAAAATAATCAAAGTGATAAAGAAATACGTACATTGTCTTGAGAGTCCATTTAATCCCGTAAAATCCTCGTATAAGCCTCGAACAAATCTTCTAGACCAAAAGGACCCCTTGACAAAGGAGGTGTTTGGATTGATTTCCTTTTTTGAAAAGGATTTTTGAACATGTGGATGAAGGATTTTGATTTTTAGTGGGGAACAGGTTGTGGCATTTGTGTTGACTCTCTTTATTATTTTTATTTTTTTATTTTATTTTATTTTATTTATTTATTGTTTTTTGATGATGATGATATCTCATATTATAACACATCATACATTTTTTTTGGAGGGTTTTTTTTTTCAGAACATGAATTAAGTTGGGGGGTGGGGTGTTCAGTTTGGATTCCTTTTCTTGAAAATATATTTTTTTAAAATGTGTGTGGATGAAGGATTTTGTATTTTTTTGGTGGGGGAATGGGTATGGGGATTGTGTAGACTCATTCTTTATCTTTTTTTTTTCTTATTTTTTTCTTTATTATTTTATTATTTTTTTTTTTGATGATGATGATGATGATATCTCATATAAATAATGCATCTTATCTATTTTTTTGGAGGGGGTTTTTTTGATTCAGAAGATGAATTAATGGGGGTATTAAGATTGGGTTATTTTCTTGAAAATGTATTTTTTGTAAACATGTGTGGATGAATGATTTTGAATTTTTTCAGTGGGGAACAGGTTGTGGGGGTTGTGTTGACTCTCTTTTTTTTATTTTTTTTATTTTTTTTGTTTTTTGATGATGATGATGATGATGATATCTCAGATTATAATACATCTTATCTATTTTTTTGGCGGGGGGGTTTTTTTTGTTCAGAAGATGAATTGTGGGGGTGTTAAAATTAGTTCTTTTCTTGAAAATTCATATCTCATATTAAAATATGTCTTAGCTATTTTGGGTTTTTTTTGTTCAGAAGATGAATATGGGGGTGTTAAGATCTTTTCCTTCCTTAAAAATGCTTTTTAGCATGTGGATGAAGGATTTTGATTTTTGGTGGGATAAGGTTTTGGGAATGGAGTTGACTACCTTTATTTTTTCTTATTTTTCTTATATTTTTTATATTTTTTTATATTTTTTTTGATGAAGATGATATCTCATATTATAATACATCTTATCAATTTATGGGGTTTTTTTATTTCAGAAAATGAAAAGGAGGTGTTCAAATTGGGTTCATTTCTTGAAAATTCATTTTTTAAAAACATGTGTAGATGAAGGATTTTATATTTTTTTGGTGTGGAACCGGTATGGGGATTGTGTTAACTTTTTTTATCTTATTTTATTTTATTTTTTTATTTTATTTTTTTATTTTTTATTTTTTATTTTTTATTTTTTATTTTTTATTTTTTATTTTTTATTTTTTATTTTTTATTTTTTATTTTTTATTTTTTATTTTTTATTTTTTATTTTTTATTTTTTATTTTTTATTTTTTATTTTTTATTTTTTATTTTTCATTTTTTATTTTATGTTTTTTGATGATGATAACGATGATATCTCATATTATAATACATCTTATCTATTTTTTTGGGGGGTTTTTTTCCATGAGATGAATAAATGGGGGTGTTCAGATTGGGTTCCTTTTCTTGGAAATTCATTTTTTAAAATATGTGTGTGGATGAAGGATTTTTATTTTTTGGTGGGGGAATGGGTTTTGGGGATTATGATGACTCTCTTTTTTCTCAATATGAGACTCACTCTTTTGATGTCCACCATGTGGTTATGTCGACATTTTTATTTATTTATTCTTTTTTTTTTATTTTTTTTATTTAGTGTCAGTGGTCAAACAGCTATCAAATGTAACATGAAAGCAAACAAAGGTCTTCTTAATTTTCTTGAGAAATCTATCCTGTTTATTTCAAAGAAACCTGTCTTGGTCACTCATAATGATTTGCATTCTGTCGACTTTTCTCATGTGGGAGGCACTCTACAATCCTCCTGCACATTTGATTTGTTAATCACCAAGAAATACCAAACTGAGATACAATTCTCAAGCTTGAGTTGAGAAGAGCATTCAGGAATCAAAGATTATTTTAGAGGTAAAGGTAAAAAAGTTGAAAATGAAATGCTTGATGATGTCATGGGTGGAGGTGCAGTGGTTCAAGCTCTATTGGAAGATGATGATGATATGGATGGTGATGATGATGATGATGATGATGATGATGAAGATGGTGGTAAAAACTAGAAAAGACAAACGTGCTTTTGATTATACTGGCGGATCTAAATGTGGTGCTGCTGCTGCTGCTGATGATGATGATGATGAGTCAGGTGTGGGATGAGATTTCGTTTCTGATGATGTCTCATATTATATTATATCTTATCTATTTTTTTTTGTCATGAAGAAGATGAAAGTTTTCATGGTTCCTCTCAAAGCTCAGATGTGGCTGAAGAATTTGATTCCAACTATAAAGGTAATGGGTTATGTTGATCTTTTTTTTAAATGATTTTTAAATGGTGGAGGCTGAAATTTGAATTTAATTTTATTTGGGTGATATTTATTTTAACTTTAAGGATCTGATACTGGTGAAGAAGAAGAAGAAGAAGAAGAAGAAGAAGAAGAAGAAGAAGAAGATGATGATGATGAAGAAGATGAAGAGGAGGAGGAGTGACCCGATGAATCGCCTGCCTCAAGAAAAAGAAGGGAAGAGATACCACTGGGTTGGTTGATATCAATTTTTTTCTAATTATTTGGCTCATGCACACACATATTAATTGATTTATATTTTTTTATAGTACTCAACCTCCAGTGAAGAAACAGAGAAAGTGATGAATAAGGATTTTTAAAACATGTTTTCTCTTCTTTTTTTTAAATTTTGTTAAGTGATTTAAATTACAATGTAATAAATAAGAGATTAGTGAGGTAGCTTAGGGTTATTAGATCTATATATAAATATCCTGTTGGATTGAGAGAAAGTGTGGATGGGGGGCTGGATGATTTTATGGTTGTTGGATAAGGTTAGATGGTTGGTGATTGACTTTTCTTGGAGTGGTGGTTGGGATCAATGAGCTTATGTGATGAATGAGAAAGTTGATGAGTGTTATTTTTTTTGAGGGCTGTGTAGATACATAATTATACATCACACACACACACACACTCACACTCATTGGTAAAGGGTTGGATGAATTAAGTGTAGGTTTTGAGTAGGTTAATTTTTTGTAATTTTTCCTAGTATTGTGATAGGATTGTTGTGATTAACTACATTTTTTTATTACTACAGAATGATAATAAAAAGGGAAAATAATAGCCCATCATAGATATAGATAAATATATTTTTAATTTATAGGTATTGGTGGTATTGGTGGTATTGGTGATATATATTTTAAATTTATAGGTATTGGTGGTAGGGGGTTTTTTTGAGTGGTATAGGGGTTAATTTTTTTATGTGATTGTTCATGGTATTTATTTAATTTTTATTATTTAGTGGCTGGTGGGGGCTGGTTTTTTTTTAGCTGTTGAGTTGTTTCATGTATAAAAAAGAATAATGAAATGAGGAATGCATTTTTACTGAGTTTACTGATGTTGAAGGGGTGGGGAGGTGAGGTGAGGTGAGGTGCCTCAGAATACTCTGGTATGGTACATTTTATTGATCATTATGAATGATTAAAATGAAATATGATTCTTGAGTTTAATTAGAGAAGAATATGTTGGAGTGGGTGATTATTTTGTGTAGGTGAAGGTTTATATAAACAAAAAAATGATGGAAATTAAATGGTTGATGAGGTGTTATGGGTTTAAATGAAGTGTTTTGAGATCATGTGGAGCAGTATGATGATTATGATGATGACGGTGGTGGTAGCAAAATAATTAAAAGGTTCTTGGAAAGGTGAATGTGCTTTTGATTGTGTGGGTGGATGTCAATTTTCTGCTGCTAATGCTGCTGCTGCTGATGATGAGTTAAATGTGTGATGAGATTTTGATTTTGATTTTTTTGATGATGATGATGATATCTCATATTATAATACATCTTATCTATTTTTTTGGGGTTTTTTTTTGTTTAGAAGATGAATTAATGGGGGTGTTCAGATTGGGTTCTTTTCATGAAAGAGTATTTTTTAAAAACATGTGGATGAAGGATTTTGAGTTTTTTTGGTGGGGAAAGGGTATGGGAGTTGTGTTGACTCACTCTCTCTTTTTTTTTTTATTATTATTTTTTTGTTTTTTTTGATGATGATGATGATGATATCTCATATTATAATACATCTTATTGATTTTTTAGGGGTTATTTTTTTTCCAGAAGATGAATTAAGGGGGTGTTAAGATTGGTTTCTTTTTTTAAGAAGAGGATTTTTCAAAAATATGTGCATGAAGGAGTTTCATTTTATGGTGGGCGAATGGGTTTTGGGGATTGTGTTGACTCTCTCTCTCTTTTTTGTTTTGTTTTTTTGATGATATCTCATATTATAATATGTCTCTTCTATTTTTTGGAGGTTTTTTTTTCAGAAGATGAATTAATGGGGGGGTGTTCAGATTAGGTTTCTTTTCTTGAAAATGCATTTTTTAAAAACATGTGAGGATGAAGGATTTTGTATTATTTTTGGTGGGGGAACAGGTTGTGGGGACTATGTTGACTCTATCTTTTTATTTTTTATTTTTTTTATTTTTTTTTTTTTGATGATGATGATATCTCCTAAAAATAATACATGTTATCTATTTTTGGGTTTTTTATTGTTCAGAAGATGAATTAAGGGGGTGTTCAGATTGGTTCTTTTCTTGAAAAGAATTTTTAAAAACATGTGGATGAATGATTTTGTATTTTATTTTGGTGGGGAAAGGGTTGTGGGGATAGTCTTGACTCTCTTTTTTTTATTAATTTAGTTATTTTTTTTTGATGATGATGATGATGATATCTCATATTATAATACATCTTATCTATTTTTTGGGGTTTATTTTTGTGTTTCAGAAGATGAATTAATGACGGTGTTCAGATTGGGTTCTTTTCTTTAAAATGCATTTTTAAAAAATGTGTGGATGAAGGAGTTTGATTTTTTTGGTGGGAAAAGGGTATGGGAATTGTGTTGACTATCTCTCTTTTTTTTGTTTTTGTTTTTATTTTTTTTGATGATGATGATGATGATATCTCATATTATAATACATCTTAGCTATTTTTTGGTGATTTTTTTTTGTTCAGAAGATTATTTGTTTATGTTTTTTGTTTTTTGATAATGATGAAATCTGATATTATAATACATCTTATCTATTTTTGAGTTTTTTGTTTTTCAGATTGGGTTCTTTTCTTGAATATGCATTTTATAAAAATATGTGTGGATGAAGGATTTTGTATTTTTTTGGTGGGGAAAGGGTATGGGGATTGTGTTGACTATTTTTTAATTTAATTTAATTTTTAATTTTTAATTTTTTAATTTTATGTTTTTTGATGATGATAATGATGATATCTCATATTATAATACATCTTATCAATTTTTTTTTTTGGGGGGGGGGTTTTTTCAGAAGATGAAATAATGGGGGTGTTCAGATTGGGTTTCTTTTCTTGGAAATGCATTTTTTAAAAATGTCTGTGGATGAAGGATTTTGTCTTTTTTTTGGTGGGGAAAGGGTATGGGGATTGTGGTGACTCTCTCTCTTTTTTTATTTTAATTAATTTGTTTTTTAATGATGATGATGATGAACATATCTTATATTATAATATGTCTTATCTATCTTTTTGTTTTTCTATATTATTCAGAAGATGAATTAGTGGGGGTGTTTAGATTGATTTCTTTTCTTGAAAATGCATTTATAAAAAAATGTGGATGAAGGATTTTGTATTTTTTTGGTTGGGAACGGGTATGGGGATTGTATTTACTCTCTCTCTTTTTTTTTATATTTATTTATTTGTTTTTTTGTTTTTTGATAATATCTCATATTATAATATGTCTCTCTATTTTTTTGGGGTTTTTTTTTTCAAAAGATGAGTTTATGGGGGGGGGGGGTGTTCAGATTGGGTTCTTTTCTTGAAAATGCATTTTTTTAAAATATGTGTGTGGATGAAGGTTTTTTTTTTTGGTGGGGGAATGGGTTGTGGCGATTGTGTTGACTCTAATTTTTTATTTATTATTATTATTATTATTTTTTTTTCTTTTTGATGATGATGATATCTCATAAAAATAATACATGTTATCTATTTTTGGGTTTTTTGTTGTTCAGAAAATGAATTAGAGGTTTTTCAGATAGGGTTTCTTTTTCTTGGAAATTCCTTTTTTTAAAAATATGTGTGGATGAATGATTTTGTATTTTTTTTGGTAGAGGAAGGGTATGGGGATTGTGTTGACTCTTTCATTTTTTTTGTTTTTTTTTATTTTTTTTTGTTTATATATATATATATATATATTTGATGATGATAATGATATCTCATATTATAATACATCTTATCTATTTTTTTGAGGGTTTTTTTGTGTTCAGAAGATGAATTAAGTGGGGTAGTCCAGATTGGGTTCCTTTTTTTGGAAATGAATTTTTTAAAAACATGTGTGGATGAAGAATTTTGAATATTTTTGGTGGGGAATGGGTTGTGGGGATTGTGTTCACTGTCTTTTTTTTAATTTTTTTTAATTTTGCCTTTTTGTTTTTAATTTTATTTTTTTGTTTTTTTTAGATGATGATGATAATGATATCTAATATTATAATACAACTTATATATTTTTTAGCAGGGGGTTTTTTTTTTGTAGAAGATGAATTAATGGGGGTGTTAAGATTGGTTTGTTTCTTGAAAAATTTTTTTTAAAAACATGTTGATGAAGGATTTTGTATTTTTTTTGGTGGGGAAAGGGTATGGGGATTGTGTTGACTCTCTCTTTTTTCTTATTTTCTTATTTATTTATTTGTTTTTTTAATTTTTGATGATATCTCATAATATAATATGTCTATTCTATTTTTTGGGAGTTTTTTTTTTCAGAAGATGAATTAATGGGGGGTGTTCAGATTGGGTTCTTTTCTTGAAAATGCATTTTTTTAAAATATGTGTGTGGATGAAGGATTTTCTATTTTTTTTTGGTGGGGGAATGGGTTGTGGGGATTGTGTTGACTCTATCTTTTTATTTTTTATTTTTTATATTTTTTGTTTTTTGATGATGATGATATCTCATAAAAATAATACATGTTATCTATTTTTGGGTTTTTTGTTGTTCAGAAAATGAATTAGGGGTTGTTCAGATTGGGTTTCTTTTTCTTAGAAATGCATTTTTAAAAATATGTGTGGATGAAAGGTTTTGTATTTTTTGGTGGGGGAAGGGTATGGGGATTGTGTTGACTCTCTCTTTTATTTTATTATAATTTTATTTTATATTTATTTTTGTTTATATATATATATATATATATATATTGATGATGATGATGATATCTCATATTATATAACATCTCATCTATTTTTGGGGTGTTTTTTTTGTTCAGAAGATGAATAAGTGGGTGTTCAGATTGGGTTCTTTTCTATAAAAGGATTTTTAAAAACATGTGGAAGAAGGATTTTGAGTTTTTGGTGGGGAAAGGGTATGGGGATTGTGTTGACCCTCTTTTTTTAATTATTTTTTAATTTTAATTTTAATTTTTGTTTTGTTTTGTTTTTTATTTTATTTTTATTCTTATTTTTTTTTTGATGATGATTATGATATCTCATATTATAATACATCCTATCTATTTTAAGGGGGGTTTTTTTTGTTCAGAAGCTGAATTAAGTGGGGGTGTTCAGATTGGGTTTCCTTTCTTGAAAATGCATTTTTTAAAATCATGTGTGGATGAAAGATTTTGTATTTTTTTGCTGTGGAAAGGGTATGGGGATTGTGTTGACTCTCTTTTTTCTTCTATTTTCTATTTTTTAAATTTTTTAAATTTTTTAAATTTTTTTGATGATGTTAATATATCATATTATAATACATCTTATCTATTTTTAGTCTTGTCATTTAAAAGATGAATAGGTTTGGATGGTTCCTTTCAAAAAATGCTTGTTAATATGTGGATGAAGGATTTTGATATTTTAATAACAAAAGGTAACGGGGATTGTCTTGAATCTCTCTTTTTTTTATTTTTTTAGTTAATTTTTATTTTTATTTTTGATGATGATGATTATGATATCTCATATTAAAATACATCTTCTCTATTTTTTGGGGGGTATTTTTATCTTTATTTTTTTACTGAAGATGAAGTAATGGGGGTGTTCAGATTGGGTTCTTTTCTTGAAAATGATTTTGTAAAATATGTGTGTTGATGAAAAATTATTTGTTTTTCTTTGGTGGGGAAATGGGTTGTGGGGATATTGTTGACTCTAGCTCTTCTTATTTTTTATTTTATTTTTATTTTATTTTTTTATTTTTTATTTTTGTTTTTTGATGATGATTATGATTATGATGATATCTCATATTATAATACATCTTATTTATTTTTAGAGGGTTTATTTTTTGTTCAGAAGATGAATTGATGGGGGGGTGGGTATTCAGATTGGGTAATTTTCTTGAAAATGTATTTTTTAAAAATATGTGTGGATCAAGGATTTTGTATTTTGTTGGTGGGGAAAGGGTATGGGGATTGTGTTGACTTTCTTTCTTTCTTTTTTAATTTAATTTAATTTAATTTATTTTTTAATGTTTTTTTATGATGATGATGTTGATTATATCTCATAAAAATGATACATCTTATCTATTTTTTGGGTTTTTTTTTTGTTCAGAAGATGAATTTAGTGGGGGTGTTTAGATTGGGTTTTTTTACTTGAAAATGTATTTTTTAAAAAAATGTGTGGAGGAAGGATTTTGATTTTTTTGGTGGGGAAAGGGTGTGGGGATTTGGTTTATACTCTTTTTATACTTTTTTATTTTTTATTTTATTTTATTTATTGATGATGATGATATATCATATAAATAATACATCTTATCTATTTTTTTGGAGGTTTTTTTATTATTTTTTTTTTACAAGATGAATTAATGCAGGGGTTCAGATTGGGTTTTTTTCTTGAAAATGCATTTGTAAAAAATTTGTGTGGATAAAGGATTTTGTATTTATTTTGGTGGGGAAAGGGTTTTGGGAATTGGGTTGACTCTCTCTCTTTTTTAATTTTTTTAATTTTTTTTTCTATTTTTTCTATTTTTTCTATTTATATTTATATTTATTTTTTATTTTTTTATGATGAGGATGATGATTATATTTAATATAAATAATACATCTTATTATTTTTTGGGGGTTTTTTTTGTTCAGAATATGAATAAGTGGGGTGGTGTTAAGATTGGTTTCTTCTCTTGAAAATGCAGTTTTTAAAAACGTGTGTGGATGAAGGATTTTGTATTTTTTTTGTTGGGAAAAGGGTTGTGGCAATTGTGTTGACTCTCTTTGTCAAGGGGTACTTTTGGTCTAGAAGTTTATTCGGAGTTTATACGAGGAAATTTGGGGCTTTAATGAACTCTCAAGGAAAAGTATGTATTTCTTTAATCAAAATGATTAGTTTACTCAAATAATAAGAGGTAAATATAAATATTAATATATTTTATAGATTAGAAATAAGTTGATGTAAATACTAATATTATAAAAGTATAGTAATAACTGTTTTATTGTAATTGTAATAAGTAAGTAAGTATATGAAGGAATGTTTTGAAAAGCACAAAAGTGAAGGCCTTTTATAGGCAAAAAATGAGGGAATAAAAGATACGGAATTTACACCATATACTGTAAGAATGTGAGAAAGAGAATGACTAAATAGAGTACATATATGACATAAGAAAATGAATGAATTGGTACTTCAACAAGGGCATCAATGTTATTACCAATAAATTATGAGCTCCTTGGACTGTCACAATTAGTTACATAACAATTAATTAATTATATTACTTTCACGGGATTCCAAATCTCTCAATGAGGTAATATAATAATCTTAAAGTTTTTTTATAATTTTATTATTAATTTTTATTCGCAATCAACTTATACTATTTAGCACGGTGTTAGGGAATAAAAATGTAGGGGACATTTATTTACATTAATTATTTATACTACTTAATGTACTTAACTAGTTAGTTGTAAGTAATACTTAAGTAAATAATTAATTGTTAGTAAGAATAAGGGGGCGTGGCTTCAACTCAGTAAAATAATTAATTATTTTACCAGGTAAGTCTAGTAGCCTGGCTGACACTTCCTCACTCTAAAAAAAACAATAAAAAAATGCTATGATTTTTTCTTTTATACTTTTTTAGTAGAGTAGGAAGATTAGATATCTCCCTCCCAGGTATCCAAGAATCATATTCAGATGATTTATTCTTGAATCTCAATAAGTATTCTGTACCTTTTTCAGCAGTGATTAATCTGTCATTTAGAATTTTTTCAATTTCTTCTGTTTCAGTGATTTCATTTGGGGTTTTCTTTGGTCTTCCCCTCCTTTTTGGAAATAAATCACTATTGGATGTGTAAGGTCTCAGAAGAGATATTGGAAAAACAGGATGTTTTCTGTCATATGGAGAATACAGAATAACATCAACTGCATCATCTCCAATCATTCTTCTGACAACAAATGGACCAACAAATGAATCTTTCAATTCATTATTACCTCGTAAATTGAAGTGGACTGTTGAAATCAACACTTCATCACCCTTTTTAAAAGTGTATTCTTTATGGGATTTGTCCCATCTCTTCTTCTCATATTCAAATGATTTTTCAATACATTGTTGAGCATGATTTCTGCACATTTGTTGCATTTGAAGAAAAGACTTTACACCAGGATGTATATCCAATTTAGGTATTTGGTTATTGAGAATTTGGGCAGGAGTATTTGGAACATATCCAAGCCAGAGCTCAAAAGGCTTTCTTTGAGTAACAGAATGAACAGTGCTATTATATGCAAATTCCAACCCAGGAAGTAAGGTAACCCAATCATGAGTGAATCTGTCATTATCTTTATACTCAAGGCCAAAGGCACAATACCTTCTTATCATGTCATCTAAAGTCTGAATCATTCTTTCAGCTAAAACATCAGTCTGTGGATGATGGGCAGTAGAAAGTTTCAGATCACAACCACAAACATCCATCAGAGACATCCAAAATTCAGAAGTAAATTTAGGGTCTCTGTCAGAGATTATGGCTTTAGGAAAACCAGCAGTATTAAACATATGAGACCAACATAAGAAAGCTAATTCTTTAGTGGAAACATTCTTGTGGGTAGGGATAAATTTACACATTTTTGTGAATCTGTCCACAATAACCCAACAAGAGTTATAACTGTCTTTACCAGCAATAGGTAATCCTGTTACAAAATCCATGTTTATTATCTGCCATGGTGCATGAGGAGGTTCAATATGTTGCATTAATCCTGCTCTTTTACCAGTTAATCTTTTTGATTTTTAGCAAGAATCACAAGACTCAACATATAATTTTGTGTCTTCAGACATATTAACCCACCAAGCAGTGTTCTTAATTCTGATCATTGTTTTTTCAAGATCAAAATGTCTAGCTAATATGTCATCATGACAAATTTTTAAGATTATTTCTCTCATAGAAGGAGGAATAACAATAACATTACTGAACTTTCTCCTATAAGATAGATATCCTTCATCAATTGAAAATTTACCTTTTGCCAAAGCCTTCTGGTACTTTGGTGGAAGGGTTTTAATTAATGCTTGTATTGAAGCATTCTTTGGATCATTTAATATGTTGCATAACTTTTTCAAGTCAGTGTCCTTATAATATGCATCCAGAATAAGCTGTAATAGCTCTTCCTCCATATCAACCACATATATCCCATGTATATGAATAATTTCATCCTCAGGATCATAAGCAGTATTAGAGTCATCATTTGGTAAAGGTAACTTTGATAACATATCCACATTTGAGTGAACAATACCAGCCCTATGAATAATTGTCATTCTCCCTCTGTATTCTTGAACAGCCAACTGCCATCTGAACATATGTCTGTTTGGTGCTTTCAAGTTTAAAAGGGATTTAACTGCACTGCAGTCAGTGACAAGTTCAAATTTCTGGTCATCTAGGTAATAATGTAGCTTTCCTAGATCCCACACTACAGCTAAACATTACAATTGAGTAGCACCATATTTCAATTCACTATTTCTCAAGGTTCTTGAAATATAACAAATTACTACTTCTGAAACTTTATCATTTATCACTTGTTTCTGATGGAGGGCAGCACCAAGACCAATGAAACTGGCATCAGTGTACAACACAAATGGTTGATTAAATTCAGGTAAAGCGAGAATTGGTGCAGACATCAAATAGTGTTTCATAGTGTCAAAGGCTCTTTGTCTTTCACTATTCCAGACAAAAGCAACATTCTTTCTAGTTAATTGGGTAAGGGGTAAAGCTATGACTTGGTAATTTTTAATATACTGTCTATAGTATCCACACATTCCCAAAAAACTCTGGAGCTCTCTAACTGTAGTAGGAGACTTCACCTGTTGTATGGCTGCTACTTTGTTTTGGTCAACATATATCTGTAAGCCTGAAACAACATGACCAAGAACTTTTAAAGAATGGAAACCAAATTTACATTTCTTCAAAGCAAGTGTCATATTTATTTCATCCATTTTCTGGAACACTTTACACAGGTGGTTAAGATGGTCCTCAAATGTTTTTGAGAATATAATGATATCATCAATATAAACCATCAGCCATCCTTCATTTATCTCCTGATGGAATGTGTTATCCGTAACTTTTTGGAAAAATTAAGGGGAATTTTTAGGGCCAAAAGGCATCCTAATATACTTATAGATACACATATGAGTAGCAATCATCAGAAAATTCTGAGAATTTTTTTCAACAGGTACCTGGTGATATCCCTTGTTACCATCCAAACAGCTGATATATTTAGCACCCTGTAAAGTATCATGTATAGAGCTAATTTTAGGTAAAGGGTAGATATCATCAACAGTATAAGTATTTAGTGCTCTATAATCACCACATAAACTGGCTTTATCTTTCTCATAAGAAATTAGGACAGGTGAGATAACACAATATTTAGGTGTTTCAACTACCTTTTCAATAATATTCATTTTAAAAAGGGTAGAGATATTGTCTTCAATATATTTTCTATTTGTGGGAGATGCAGGATAAGGCTTCTCTTTTAAACTAGGTGGTATATCAGTTAATGGACATGACAATAAAAGTCTCATTTCCTCTTTAACTAATCCCAGCTCATGTGACCCATGAGCAAAGGCCATAGGAAAAGACTTTATCAAGCTAATGATGGAATCTTTATCCTCACCAGAAAGTTGTTCTCCAAAAGAGGCATTGTCAATTTCAGACATAAGGGCATGCATTTCTTTTTTAGATCTTCCTTTAAATTGAACCACAGAATTAAATGTGTTAAATTGTGGTTTTAATAATCTTTTAGGGGAGGAAATCTTGAATTTTCTCTTCCCATTCATCCCCATTGTGAAACATTGGTTTGAAGGATCCAATTTTATGCCATACTTGGTTAAAATATCATTCCCTACAATAAACCAATCGCTTAAGTTATCATTTTTCATGAAAACAAAATCACAAATAGCTCTTACAAAACCACGGTTATATTTAAAAAACACTGAGGCTTTGTATTTACCAATGAGGGACAAAACAGAGCCATACGCTCTCCAATTTTCAGAAATGATAGGCATCAGTTTTAATTTATAGTCTTGATCCACTGAAGCAAGTGCTCTTTCAGATACTAAACTTACTCCAGCTCCAGAATCCAGAACAACTTCAATGCTGGTTCCATGGATAAAGACTAGTGCCTTGAGAGGCGAAATAACAATTGAGCTATCCTCAATGTTCTTTATGATCTCAGAATCTTTAACTGTATAAAAATCATTATTATCAATATCAATAGTATTTAAATAATGGATATCCTCTTCCAGCATCAAGATTTCTTGTTGATATTCATATGAAATATTGCTGGAACAATGACTTGAAGTATCATCCAGTGCTACTGTGTCATCAGCATGCTCCTCTGTTTGTTCTCAAGATTTATCTTCTTGTCACAAACATGGCCCTTCTTCCAAAGTTTGTTGCACTTGAAACAAGTGTTTGTTGCATACTTTTTAGGTGAACAGGGGCAGAATGCTTCCCAACCTTTTCCAGAGGTTTCTGTTGAAAAATTGAGGGGTTTTCCCAAGTGGTTCTAGGAATGAATCTTCTGGCATCATGCTTGTTGTTTAGAAGAGTCTCATTACAAGTATTGATGAAAGAAGAAGGTTCTCTGGTGAACTCAGTCCTAGCCACTATCAAGTCTCTCAAAGGCATTGGTAATTTATAAAGGATCCTGTACATCCATAACTCAAACTCCATTTTTGTGTCCATAGCTCGTAAGATTTTAACAAGTTTCATTGAAAACTCAATAGGTTTATCAGTAGAAGAACTATATTTAGTTTCCTCATACTGCCTTTGTTGAGCCATCCTAAACTTTGAGCCACCAAATTGTGCTTTAACTAATTTCTTCCAATCTTCCCATGAGTAATCATTCCCATCTAATAGGACAGATTCATACCACATAAGGGCTACATTGGTAAATAAAGAAATTAACTTAGACACAACTACCTCATCTGGGAGTTTGTAAGATTTTTTCAAATTATCAATTCTGCAAATAAATTATTGCCAATCAGAAGAAGAATCACAATCAAATGTTGTGTATTCGTCAAGTTTTGGCCAATTCTTTTGATTTGAAGGAGTCTCCTTAGTACTAGCTTGTTTGTAAGTAAGAAGCAGCTGTAACTTCTCCAATTGGGCTGTAATCTCATTGTTCAATCCTTCTGTTGAAGATCCTGGTGCATCATCAATTTTTGATGGAAACTCAGTGGTATCAACAGGTATATCTGGAACTATTTTTACTTTAGATGAACTAGCCACAGGTAATATATGAGCATCCTGAACAATATGTTCCCTTAAAGAAATGTCAGAATATTTCTGGTGATTCAACAATAAGTTCAATTTCTCTTCAATGGTTGTTAGTGTTATTGTCATTCTTGGAAGACTAGATAAACTCTCATTGATAGTTGCAAAAGATAACTGATTTTTAATTTGAAAAGATGAATAATGGTCATTCAATCTCTTCAGATTCATCTTATGTATCTCTAGTTCCTGACAACAGATAGATACAGTGTCTTTCAAGTTTGACAAATCATTTTTGATATTTTGCCACAAAGTAACCTTCTTTTCATGAGTTGCCTTATAATTAAACAAATCATCAGAGACATTCTGAAATTCACTCCTTAAGGATTGATACCCTTGCTCAGTTAATAAACAATTAAACTTCTGAGTTAATTGCATATTGTTCATAATATGATTCTGTTTTGCAATAATATCTCTCAAGTACTCATCATTAATCTTTGCTACATCTGGAGTGTTTCTCAATAAGGAAACTGAGTAACTTTCCAGACTCTCATAAAACTCAGGGTCAAGAGTTTCATCAATTACAGCCATATCAGGGTTAATCATTGTAGTAGTAATTAAAAGTAATGGATTAGATACAGGAGTTATTTGTCTACTGCTCCCAGCCTCTACTGGTCTCAAGGTTTCTTCTTCCCTCTCAGATTTACCTGAAGGAACAGAATCAGCTACAAGAAATGGCACTTGAGAATCAATAGAGGGGCTTACTAGGGTTTGCTGGGTATGACCATATTGGGTTTTCTTCTTCTTTTGCCTCCTTGATAGGGGTGAGGAGGTGTGGGGTTGACCTGGCTGGGTCTTGACAGACCTGCCTGAGGTAACTGATGCTGATTTTGAGACAGGTTGTCCCACTGAGTGTTTAACCAATCCCACTGCCACTTGGACACTTCCACTTTCTCTTGCTGCTGAGGAGCCAATGGTTGATTATCCCTGGGGGGAAGAGGTTTCTTCTTCTCTTGAAGAAAGGTATCTATCTTTCTCAAATTTCCTTCCAGAGCATCTACCCTTACCCTTACTCTCAAGTTTTCTGTCCTTAGCTCCTTTATGTGAGTTGAAAGATTCTTTACCTGTTGAGGCAATGACATCTTTTTTATCTTGAATCCTTTTGGAAGTTCTTCTGGTGGGTTTATTACAGGTTTCTGATCCTGAGTTGTGTATCAGGATTACCACTTCTTACATCTCCACATTCTGTTTGGGGCAAGGATTTATTAATTTGAGAAATTCTTCTTGTTAAAGGAGAACTTACAGAAGTAGGCTCATCATAATCAATTAAGTCTAGTTCCTCTTCACATGCAGCAGAACCACTTTGGTCAGTTATTTTTTTAAATTCAACTGAAATGAAGAAAGGAGACAATAAGATGAATTATTCTTTTATTTTTAATTTTTATTTAAAAGAAATAAAAAATAATAATAATAATAAATTTTTTTAGAATAAAAATCAACTAAAATAATGATTAATTTATAAATTCAAAATAATTTAAAACCAGGATTATAAAATAATCAACTGAAGAAATAAATTAAAGTTTTTATTAATAATTGTAAGATAATTATTATCAGGATTTAAATAAACTGATTAATTAACTACCAGGACTTAATGTCAACTGAATTAATTAAATATGAATTTTCTTAAATAAATTTTTTTATTTTCAGGGCAATTTGTCAACTGGAACAATTAAAACTTAAATTATCAGGACAAAAAGTCACCTAAAAATTATAATAATTAATATTAAAATATAATTCTTTATTACTTCTAGGACTAAGAACACAAGTGCTCTATTATTGTCAACTAGGAAAAATAAAATAAAATATAATAATAATAAATTAATTCCAAATTACCAGACACCTCCCCCTGTAAAATGAGAAAATTAATGCCACTTACAGAGTACGTAGCAGATGAAGAGTGCAAAGTGACCCACAAATAGTAATGTCAATAATTATCACAATATATACAATGTTTAGTCAAAATATGAACCTGATTTTTGTAGCGCAGTTTGATTCCAGTTTGCAGCAAAAATTTTTGTTGTGTGACGTATGACATTTGTCGTTTTCGTTGCTCTCTTGTCCTTACAGGTACTCAAATGCCGATGGTCCCTTCGATTTACGCCCTCAAATCACAATGCGCTGTCGATAATTCTGGAAGGCCTCCAATTGTCGTGGGGTAATTTTGGTCTAAAAGTTTATTTGGAGTTTATACGAGGAAATTTGGCGCTTTAATGAACTCTCAAAGTAAAGTACGTATTTCTTTAATCAAAATGATTAGTTTACTCAAATAATAAAAGGTAAATATAAATATTAATATATTTTATAGATTAGAAATATGTTGATGTAAATACTAATATTATTAAAGTATAGTAATAATTGTTTTATTGTAATTGTAATAAGTAAGTAAGTAAATGAAGGAATGTTTTGAAAAGCACAAAAGTGAAGGCCTTTTATAGGCAAAACATGAGGGAATAAAAGATACGGAGTTTACACCATATACTGTAAGAATGTGGGAAAGAGAATGACTAAAAGGAGTACATATATGACATAAGAAAATGAATGAATTGGTATGTCAACAAGGGCATCAATTTTATTAGCAATAAATTATGAGTTCCTTTGACTGTCACAATTAGTTACATAAAAATTAATTAATTATATTACTTTCACGGGATTCCAGATCTCTCAATGAGGTAATATAATAATCTTAAAGTTTTTTATAATTTTATTATTAATTTTTATTCCCAATCAACTTATACTATTTAGCACGGTGTTAGGGAGTAAAAATGTAGGGGACATTTATTTACATTAATTATTTATACTACTTAATGTACTTAACTAGTTAGTTGTAAGTAATACTTAAGTAAATAATTAATTGTTAGTAAGAAGAAGAGGTGTGGCTTCAACTCAGTATAATAATAAATTATTTTACCGGGTAAGTCTAGTAGCCTAGCTGAGGCTCTCTATTTTTTATTTTTATTTTTTTTTTAAATTTTAAAATTTTAAAATTTTTTAAATTTTTTTTAAAATTTTTAAATTTTTGAATTTTTAAATTTTTGAATTTTTAAATTTTTAAATTTTTAAATTTTTAAATTTGTAAATTTTTAAATTTTTAAATTTTTAAATTTTAAAATTTTTAAATTTTTAAATTTTTAAATTTTTAAATTTTTAAATTTTTAAATTTTTAAATTTTTAAATTTTTAAACTTTTAAATTTTTAAATTTTTAAATTTTTAAATTTTTAAATTTTTAAATTTTTAAATTTTTAAATTTTTAAATTTTTAAATTTTTAAATTTTTAAATTTTTAAATTTTTAAATTTTTAAATTTTTAAATTTTTAAATTTTTAAATTTTTAAATTTTTAAATTTTTAAATTTTTAAATTTTTAAATTTTTAAATTTTTAAATTTTTAAATTTTTAAATTTTTAAATTTTTAAATTTTTAAATTTTTAAATTTTTAAATTTTTAAATTTTTAAATTTTTAAATTTTTAAATTTTTAAATTTTTAAATTTTTAAATTTTTAAATTTTTAAATTTTTAAATTTTTAAATTTTTAAATTTTTAAATTTTTAAATTTTTAAATTTTTAAATTTTTAAATTTTTAAATTTTTAAATTTTTAAATTTTTAAATTTTTAAATTTTTAAATTTTTAAACTTTTAAATTTTTAAATTTTTAAATTTTTAAGTTTTTAAATTTTTAAATTTTTAAATTTTTAAATTTTTAAATTTTTAAATTTTTAAATTTTTAAATTTTTAAATTTTTAAATTTTTAAATTTTTAAATTTTTAAATTTTTAAATTTTTAAATTTTTAAATTTTTAAATTTTTAAATTTTTAAATTTTTAAATTTTTAAATTTTTAAATTTTTAAATTTTTAAATTTTTAAATTTTTAAATTTTTAAATTTTTAAATTTTTAAATTTTTAAATTTTTAAGTTTTTAAATTTTTAAATTTTTAAATTTTTAAATTTTTAAATTTTTAAATTTTTAAATTTTTAAATTTTTAAATTTTTAAATTTTTAAATTTTTAAATTTTTAAATTTTTAAATTTTTAAATTTTTAAATTTTTAAATTTTTAAATTTTTAAATTTTTAAATTTTTAAATTTTTAAATTTTTAAATTTTTAAATTTTTAAATTTTTAAATTTTTAAATTTTTAAATTTTTAAATTTTTAAATTTTTAAATTTTTAAATTTTTAAATTTTTAAATTTTTAAATTTTTAAATTTTTAAATTTTTAAATTTTTAAATTTTTAAATTTTTAAATTTTTAAATTTTTAAATTTTTAAATTTTTAAATTTTTAAATTTTTAAATTTTTAAATTTTTAAATTTTTAAATTTTTAAATTTTTAAATTTTTAAATTTTTAAATTTTTAAATTTTTAAATTTTTAAATTTTTAAATTTTTAAATTTTTAAATTTTTAAATTTTTAAATTTTTAAATTTTTAAATTTTTAAATTTTTAAATTTTTAAATTTTTAAATTTTTAAATTTTTAAATTTTTAAATTTTTAAATTTTTAAATTTTTAAATTTTTAAATTTTTAAATTTTTAAATTTTTAAATTTTTAAATTTTTAAATTTTTAAATTTTTAAATTTTTAAATTTTTAAATTTTTAAATTTTTAAATTTTTATGTTTTTAAAATTTAAAATTTTTTGTTTTTTTATTTTTTTAAAATATTTTACTTTTTAATTTTGTTTTTTATTTTTTTTGTTTTTTGATGATGATGATATCTCATATTACATATAAAACATTTAATCTATTTTTGAGGTTTTTTTTGTTTAGAATAAGAATAAGGAGGTGTTCGGATTGGGTTCCTTTCTTGAAAAAGATTTTTTAACATTTGGATGAAGGATTTTGATTTTTGGTGGGGAATGGGTTGCGGCAATTGTGTTGACTCTCTCCCTTATTTTTATTTTTTTATTTTATTTTATTTTATTTATTTATTGTTTTTTGATGATGATGATATCTTATATTATAACACATCATACATATTTTTTTGAAGGGGGTTTTTTTTTTCAGAACATGAATTAAGTTGGGGGGTGGGGTGTTCAGATTGGATTCCTTTTCTTAAAAATACATTTTTTAAAAATGTGTTGGATGAAGGATTTTGTATTTTTTTGGTGGGGGAATGGGTGTTGGGATTGTGTTGACTCATTCTTTATCTTTTTTTTTCGTTTTTTTCTTCATTATTTTATTGTTATTTTTTTTAATGATGATGATGATGATATCTCATATAAATAATGCATCTTATCTATTTTTTTGGAGGTTTTTTTTTTTTTTTGATTCAGAAGATGAATTAATGGGGGTATTTAGATTGGGTTCTTACCTTGAAAATGTATTTTTTGTAAACATGTGTGGATGAATGATTTTGAATTTTTTCAGTGGGAAACAGGTTGTGGGGGTTGTGTTGACTATCTTTTTTTATTTTTATCTTTATTTTTTTTTGTTTTTTGATGATGATGATTATCAGCCGGACGTCTAGAAGAATGAAGAAAAGGAGATGGATAATAGAGAGGAGGAAGGGAAATTATGAGATAGTAAAATAATATATAATAAAATATTTGTAATTCAGGGGATAAGACGACGAGATGTTTGAGATATGACAAAGCTGTAAGAGTTTACTTAAATTGTAAAAATTATAATTGATAATTAATGTTCAAAGCGCGACAGTTCAATGGTAGTATTATAGATCTTAAAACAAACTATAATTATTTATGTAGTATTTAAATTAGAAGTATTGAACTAATAAAAATAATAAATAAAAGAGATGTATTTAAAATATGTGAAGTGAGTGTATAGTAAGTGATGATCTACCAGAAAGATTTCTAAAGCTATTATATAGGCAAGGAGGTCTGTCTAGAGCGTCTTAAATGTAATTTACAAAAAAGTAAAGTGAAAGAAATAATTAAAAGAAATTAATTGTAAAAAAACAATAAAAATTAAACCCGGGATTAAACAAGTATCTTTCCCATCAGAAATTCTAAAAAAGAATAGAAGTAATATAGAAAATATCTACTTGAACATGGAATATGAGAATTATGAGAAAGAACTCTAAATAGGGAATAGAAATAGCTAAAAAAATATAATTAAAATAAAAGGAATTATTTTTACGGTTTTAAATAATCTTAAATCAGTATAAGTAAAAGTAATTTAATTATTATAAATATTCCAAGTAATTTAATGATTAAATTGATTGAAACAATTAATTAATTTAATAAGGAACTTATTTAACATGAGAATTTAAATTTAATCACATTAAATAAAAAAGCTTTTAATTGAGTTAGTAATTTCAATGATAAAATTAAGAGTCAAGAATGCACCAAATATTTATGGATATTATTATATGATGAGTTGTACTTAGTTTATATAAATTTTATTATTAAATGGTATTACATTGTAAGTTAAATTTACACTTATAATATAATTTTAAATAATTTATTTATACATACAAATTACGCCATGATATTATAGAATATTAGGGGGTATCAAAGTTAGATATCTTCTATTTTTAAATACCTCTTTTTTCCACCAAATCAACCATGATTATTTTTTAAAATATGCCATATTGTGCTCCCAAAAAAACTTTTTTATTGAGAATTAATGTCAAGTTTGTGGCTTTCTATTTGTGTTGTGAAATACCTTTTAAATAATTACAAATTTCTAACTTTGATACCCCCTATTATATTTGTTTATGTAATACAATTTATTTAATAATAAATTAAGTATAATAATTATTTTATTTAAATAATTTTTTTTAATTACACAAAGTTATTCCTCTATATGATTTTATTGTATAAATTACTGGACTCCTGAGATAGCCTGGCTGACACTCCCTCACTCAAAAAAAACAATAAAAAAAATGCTAAGATTTTTTCTTTTTATACTTTTTTAACAGAGTAGAGAGATTTGAAATTTCCTTTCCAGGTATCCATGCATCATGTTCAGATGACTTGTTCTTATATCTCAATAAATATTCAATACCTCTTTCAGAAGTGATAATTCTATCATTGAGAATTTTATCGATTTCTGCTGTTTCTGTGACTTCCTGAGGGTTTTTCTTAGGTCTTCCCCTTCTTTTGGGAAATAAGTCACTTTTGGAAGTATAAGTTTTAAGCAAAGAAATGGGAAAAACAGGATGTTTTCTATCATATGGAGAATACAATACAACTTCTACTGCATTATCACCAACCATTCTTTTAACATCAAATGGTCCTACAAAAGGATCTTTTAATTTTTTTTTACCTTGTAAATTGAAATGAACAGTAGATATCAACACTTCATCTCCCTTGTTAAATTTGTATTCTTTATGGGATTTATCCCATCTTTTCTTTTAATATTCAAATGATTTATCAATACAGCTTTGAGCATGTTTTCTGCATAGCTGTTGCATTTGCATAAAGGATTTTACACCAGGATGTAGTTCCAACTTAGGTAATTTATTATTGAGAATCTGAGCAGGATTATCTGGGACATAACCTAACCAAAGCTCAAAAGGCTTTTTCTCAGTGACAGAATGAACAGTGCTATTATATGAAAATTCAAGACCAGGCAAAAGAGTGACCCAGTCATGAGTAAATCTTTCATTGTCTTTATATTCTAAACCAAAGAAACAATACCTTCTAATCATATCTTCCAGAGTTTGAATCATTCTTTCTGCTAGACCATCCGTCTGAGGATGATGAGCTGTAGATAAATTTAACTCACAGCCACAAATATCCATTAAAGAGGTCCAAAACTCAGAAGTAAATTTTGGATCTCTATCAGAGATAATGGCTTTTGGGAATCCATTAATATTAAACATGGAAGACCACCATAAGAAAGCTTATTCTTTTGTGGATACATCTTTGTGGGTTGGAATAAATTTGCACATTTTTGTGAATCTATCTACTATTACCCAACAAGAGTTATAACTGTCTTTACCTGCTACAGGAAGACCAGTGAAAAAATCCATGTTAATTATTTGCCAAAGAGCATTAGGTGCTTCAATATGTTGTAGTAAACCTGCTCTCTTACCTGTCAACATTTTAGATTTTTGGCAAGAATCACAAGATTCAACATATAATTTTGCATCTTCAGACATATTAGTCCACCAAGCAGTGTTTTTTATTCTAATCAATTTTTTTTCTGGATCAAAATGACCAGCTAATATGTCATCATGACAAAGTTTGAGTATAGTTTCTTTTATAGAAGGGGCAATTACAATTACATTAGTCAGCTTTCTTCTATAATAAATATAACCATCTTCAATAGAAAACTTTCCTTTCATTAAAGCACTTTGATATTTTGCAGGAAGAGTTTTAATCAATGCTTGAATGAAGCATTCTTAGGATCATTTAAGATAGTAACTAATTTATTTAAATCAGAATCCTTATCATATGAATCCAGTATTAATTGTAATAACTTTTCTTCCATATCAACTATAAATATACCATGGATATGAACAGTATCATCTTCAGGCACATAAGCAGGATTGGGGTCATTATTTGGCAGAGGCAGTCTGGACAACATGTCAACATTGGAGTGAACATTTCCAGCTCTCTGGATAATTGTCATCTGTCCTCTGTACTCTTGAACAGCAAGTTGCCACCTGAACATATGTCTATTAGGTGTTTTCAGGTTTAAGAGGGACTTTACAGCACTACAGTCAGTTACCAATTCAAACTTTTGGTCATCTAGATAGTAATGAAGTTTCTCAAGAGCCCAAACAACTGCTAAGAACTCTAATTGAGTGGCACCATATTTTAATTCAACATTTCTCAAGGTTCTTGATAAATAACAAATTACAACTTCTGAGGTTTTATCATTAATAATTTGTTTCTGGTGTAAGGCAGCACCCAGACCAACAAAACTAGCATCTGTATACATGACAAATGGTTCGATAAAGTCTGGAAGAGCTAAGATAGGGGCTGTCATTAAGCAACTTTTTAAAGTATCAAAAGCTTTTTGACAGTCACTATTCCAGATGAATGCAACATCTTTCCTAGTGAGTTTGGTAAGAGGTAAGGCTATAACCTGATAATTTTTAATATATTGCCTGAAAAAGCCACACATACCCAAAAAACTTTGGATTTCTCTTACAGAAGTTGGTGCTTTCACATTTTGAATTGCAGCAACTTTGTTTTGGTCTACGCAAATTTGTAGACCTGACACAACATGGCCAAGGACTTTCAAAGATTGAAAACCAAATTTACACTTTTTCAAGGACAAGGTCATATTGATTTCATCCATTTTTTGAAAAACTCTATTCAAGTGAACCATATGTTCATCAAAGGTTTTAGAAAAAATTATGATATCATCAATATACACCATGAGCCATCCTTCAATGATTTCCTGATGGAAAGTGTTATCCATGACTTTTTGGAAAACTGAAGGGGCATTTTTGGGGCCAAATGGCATTCTAATATACTTATATATTCCCATATGAGTAGCAATAAGCAAATAATTATGAGAATTTTTCTCAACTGGAACTTGATTATACCCTTTGTTTCCATCCAGACAACTAATAAATTTTGCACCTTGAAAGGTAGCATGAATTGAATTAATTCTGGGTAAAGGATAGATATCATCAACAGTATAAGTGTTAAAAGCTCTGTAATCTCCACATAATCTAGCTTTATCTTTTTCATAAGAAATCAAGACTGGTGAGATGACACAATATTGGGGGGTGACATCCACTTTTTCAATGATGTTCATTTTTAATAATGTGGCAATATTATCTTCAATATCCTTTCTTTTTGTTGGAGAAGCAGGATATGGTTTTTTCCTAAGAGTAGGAGGAATATCATTCAAGTTACAGGATAAGGTAATTTTCATTTCTTCCTGAACACTTCCCAAGACATGAGAACCATGAGCAAAAGCCATAGGGAAAGAAGTAATTGAGGCAATAATAGAATCCTTTTCTTCACTAGTTAAATGATCACCAAAAGAAGCAGTATTTATTTAATTTAATAAATCATCCATTTCAATTGTTGGTCTGCCTTTACACTGGATCAGTGAGTTACAAGACTTTAACAAATGCCCAGAAGGATTTCTAGGGGAGGAAATTTTGAATTTTCTTTTGCCATTCAATCCCAAGGTGAAGCAATTATTTGCTGGGTCCAATTTCACACCAAACATGGTCAAAATATCATTTCCCATAATAAACCAATTGCTCAAATTATCATTTTTCATGACAACAAACTTACAAATATCTCTGACAAAACCACCATTATATTTGAATAATACAGAGTTTTTGTATTTTCCAATTGGAATTAAGGTAGAACCATACCCTCTCCATTTTTCAGAAGTTATAGGTAATAATTTATTCAGATAATCCTTGTCTACTGAAGCTAAAGCTTTTTCAGACACTACACTTCCTCCAGCACCAGAATCAAGAACTACATCAACATTTTTACCATTAATGATAACAGGTGCCTTCAAAGGGGATATGGCTATAGGATTGTTAGTAATATCTTTAATTATCTCAGCGTTTTCTACTGAAGATAATTCCAATAAGCATTCTTCAGATATATTATATAAATAATGGACATCCTGTTCCAACATGAAAACATCTTTTCTGGATTCATTGTCATAGGAGATATTACTCTCACAGTGACTAGAAGAATCATTGACATTCATTTCAACCTCATCAGTGTCCTCATTGTCTTCAAAAAGATTAATTTTCTTGTCACAAACATGACCCTTTTGCCATTATTTTTTACATTTATAACAAGTATTTTTTGCATATTTTTTAGGTGCAACTGGGGCAGAGGGTCTACCAGATTTTTCTTGGGGCTTTGTAGAGGGTTTTTTCTGATCATTATAAGGTTTAATAAGGTAATTCATAGGTTCATATCTATGGTTGAGTAGAGCCTCATTACAAATGTTAATGAAAGAAGAATGCTCTTGTACATGCTCAGTTCTAGCTACAATTAAATCTCTATCAGAATTTGGCAATTTATACAAAATTATATCTCTCCAAATATCATAATCCATCTTTGGATCAATTTGTCTGTCAATCGTCTAGAAGAAGGTAAGGAAAAGGGGAGAAAAGGAGGAGGACAAGGAGAAAATAAAAAGAAAAAAAATGTGAAAGATTATTTAATTTATTTAAAAGGAAACCAACGACGAGTAACTTGAGAGGTGACAAAAAGATGAGGTTTTATTAATAATATTATTATTTCAAGTAAGGGTTCTGCGCGGCAAGCACTGTAATTACTATCAGACTTATTGCAACCTTTAATTTGTTATATAAAATTTAAATTAGATTTGTAATACTAATAAAAATAATAATCAAATGGTTATAATAAAAAATGTTAAATTGTTGAGTATATAGTAAGTGATGGGGCTACAGGGGATAAACCAAGGCCTTTTTATAGGCAATGGGCCCTCTGAAGCGCTACTATATTTGTAAATACAAGAAATATAATAGAATGAAACAAGAATCTAAAAGAATAAGTGAAACATAACAATGTAGAGAAAAATATGAAACAAATGATTAAAAACCCCAATTAAGAATCCAATTTTCCCACAATTAATTCCCAAATCAGTAAGTAAAAATAGTCAATAACTAAACAAGCCTGGGACATAGGAACTATGAGAAAAATAATTCAAAACAGATGGTACAGTCTTATTTAAGGATTTTTAAGTGAAACAAAAAATATTTTGATGCAACAAAATATGTAATTAATCTCAATTTAGTACAAATTAATTAATTGTTTTTTCCTGACACAATTAAGGGTCAAAAGAAGCGTCATTAATTATTTTTTAATATTATATGAAAGGTGTCATTTAATATATAAATTTAAATAATTAATTTAATTATATTATAAGTCAATTTTACACTTATAATTATAATATATGTTTTTAATTAATTAAATATAAATTTATAATTATTAAATACATAAAAACTCGCCATTATTTGTAGAATATAAAATATATTATGTTTAATTTAAATGTATAAAAAAATTTATATAAACAATAAAATTAATATAACACTTATATGTAATAAGATACTTATATAATTTTATTATGCAATAAATATTAATTTATATACATTAAATACAATTCATACGCCCTCTTTCAGGTCCTATAAGCTAACATATCATCTACTGGACTCCTGGAATAGCCTGGCTGACACAATTGCTCTCAGGATCTTTTTTACTTTCATCAGAAAAACAATGGGGTTTTCAACAGAGGAGGATACATATCTAGTATTCTCATACAGTCTTTTCTGAGCCAACCTAAATTTTGAACCACCAAATTGATTCTCAATCAAGGATTTCCACTCATTCCATGTATAATAGTTATTATCCAATAGAAAAGATTCATACCACAACAAGGCTACATTGGAAAATAAAGAAATTAGCTTAGAAACAATTTCCTCATCAGGTAGTTTATAAGATCTCTTTAAATTATCAATCCTTTGTATAAAGTGTTGCCAATCAGATGAAGAATCACCATCAAAGGGAGGATATTAATCCAACTTAGGGCAATTTTTCTGGCTACTGGAATTTTCCATCCTATGGTTTGAATTATTCAAGGTTATCAGTTCCTGAAGTCTTGAAAGGTGTTCAGATATTTCATTATTCACAGAGGCAGCTTGCTCATGGTGAGAATTAAATTTCTTTCTTTTTGATGCAATAGATTTTTCAGAATGAAGTTCAACTGGTAAAATTGTTACATTACAAGGGAGAGAAGAACTACTCTGTTCAGGCTGTTTATTATTATGATTAACAGCAGTATGAGCAAGATTTTTTAATTCATGATAACGAGTAGCCTGGACAGTGTGTAATGCAGAAACTAGTTTCTCAAGTTCAGATAATTTATTTATCACATCAGGAATGTAAGATAGTTGATCATTAATTCTAGAAATAGATAGAACATTTCTGTCCTCATCTACAGAGCATTTATTACTTAAATTCTGAGAATAAATTTTCAATTTTCTTAATTCACTGTGCAAAAGCATATTGTCATTCTTTAAAACAGTATTTTCCTCTTTTATATTATCAACAGTTTTGCGTAGGTGATTATATTTATCTGAAAGTGATTTGTGGTCAGCTTTAATAGACTTTTGTTGAGCCAGGACATTATTCAATGTGTCTTTCAATTTGAAATAAGCAGTGTCTTGAACAGAAGAGCTCACTTTGCAATGTAAATGCAAATTATTTAATCTATCACTCTCATGTATTAACAAATCTCTTAAATGTTTATCATTCACAACATTAAAATCAAGGGTATCTTTCAATATTTCTTCAGAAGTTTTCTCAAGTAAAGTGTAAACTTCAGGGGAAACAGAATATTTCTTGATTGCAAGAGAAGGGTTAATTAAAGAAGTAGAAGTCAAATGTAAAGTTTCATCAAATGATAATTTGCTAATTACATCAATGGGGCTACTTATTAAAGGAAGTTGTTTCTTCAAGGGTTTAACTGTTCTTTCAGGGTCCACATTATTACCTGAAGAAGGTCTGTTATTATATATACCAACATGCTTATCAAACAAATTACTTACCATGGCAAGGGAAGAAACTTCCCCTGTACCTTCTTTCTTCTTCCCCCCTGATAAGGATGTCTCTGAAGAGATGGATTGTAATTTGGTGTCCTGGATGGGCCAGGGTGTTGAGCTGGTTGTTGTAAATTCTGTTGGTAGTGGGTCATTAAGTAATCCCATTTCCATTGTTCCACTTGCAGAATGTCTTGATTTTGGTTGAGGTGGAGGTTGGGAAGCTGGGAAATGAGGAGGTTGACCCTGTTTGGGATTTAAAAGCACTTGCATCTGCTGCCAGAGTGTGTCTACCTTTGCCTTGTACTTCATGCTTTTTGCTCTCAGTTCCTTTATATGGCTTGACAGATTGTTTACCTGCTGTGCTAGAGGAATCTTTTTTATTTTTATACCTCTGAGTGGATTGTCCTGATGTACCTGAGGTTTTACTTCCTTCAGAGTTGTTAGGTGAGAGGGGTTTGTTATTTCTCCTTACATTTCTACGTCCTGAAGGTTTTTTGTCAGCTGAATTATTTTTGTAAGTTACTTTAGAAGAACCTACAGATTCAGTGTCAACATCCACTTCAGTCTCATCTACATGTAAGTTATCTATGCTTTTAGCCAAACTACTGGACATTTAAACTGTGAAAAGGAGAATCAAAATTAATTAATGATTCAAATTGTTAATAAAATATAATCAATTGGATTTTAAAAAAAAAATTTTTTTTATATTATAAATCAAATAATTATAAAATAAAATGTAATAAAAATAAATGAAATTACAATGATTATTAAGAATTAACAATAATTAAAATGGGACTAACCAATAAGGTTTAAGAAGTCAACCAAAATTAATATAATGGTAAAATTGGGACTAAGTATTGAGTACTATTATGGTCAACCAATATACAAAAATAATAATAAAAATAATTTCATAATTTATTAAATATTAATTGTCTTCTAGGACTAAGAGTTTTACTCTATTATGGTCAACTAGGATAAAAAACTTTAATATAATGAAAACTTACACTCAGTGAGTCAGCAATTAAGCCACAAACACTGTTATTGCAGTAAAAATATAGTACTATGAGTGAGAGGTGCAAAGGTGAGCTTACTATAGTGATTGTAAAATCACTTCAAATTGATATATAATTTAATGTAATATAAACCTAAACTATCGAACCCAAGTTCGAAACACGATCGCAGCAAAAGTTTACTTTTTGGCTTGGGTGGTCCATGCACTTTGTCGTTCGTTGCAAGGTTTCATTGTCGTCGTTAGGAGAGGCCCTCAATTATCAGCCGGACATCCAGAAGAATGAAGAACAGAAGAGGGATAATAGAGAGGAGGTAGGGAAATTATGAAATAGTAAAATAATATATAATAAAATATTTGTAATTCAGGGGATTAAGACGACGAGATGTTTTAGATATGACAAAGTTGTAAGAGTTTACTTTAATTGTAAAATATTATAATTGATAATTAATGTTCAAAGCGCAACAGTTAAATGGTAGTATTATAAATCTTAAAGCAACCTATAATTATTTATGTAGTATTTAAATTAGAAGTATTGAACTAATAAAAATAATAAATAAAAGAGATGTATTTAAAATATGTGAAGTGAGTGTATAGTAAGTGATGATCTACCAGAAAGATTTCTAAAGCTATTATATAGGCAAGGAGGTCTGTCTAGAGCGTCCTAAATGTAATTTACAAAAAAAGTAAAGTGAAAGAAATAATTAAAAGAAATTAATTAAAAAAACAATAAAAATTAAACCCAGGATTAAACAAGTATCTTTCCCATCAGAAATTCTAAAAAAGAATAGAACTAATATAGAAAATAACTAAGTGAACATGGAATATGAGAATTATGAGAAAGAACTCTAAATAGGGAATAGAAATAGCTAAAAAAAATAATTAAAATAAAAGGAATTATTTTTACGGTTTTAAATAATCTTAAATCAGTATAAGTAAAAGTAATTTAATTATTATAACTATTCCAAGTAATTTAATGATTAAATTGATTGAAACAATTAATTAATTTAATAAGGAACTTATTTAACATGAGAATTTAAATTTAATCACATTAAATAAAAAAGCTTTTAATTGAGTTAGTAATTTCAATGATAAAATTAAGAGTCAAGAAAGCGCCAAATATTTATGGATATTATTATATGATGAGTTGTACTTAGTTTATATAAATGTTATTATTAAAATGGTATTACAGTGTAAGTTAAATTTACACTTATAATATAATTTTAAATAATTTATTTATACATACAAATTATGCCATGATATTATAGAATATTATATTTGTTTATGTAATACAATTTATTTAATAATAAATTAAGTATAATAATTATTTTATTTAAATAATTTTTTGTAATTACACAAAGTTATTTCTCTATATGATTTTATTGTATAAATTACTGGACTCCTGAGATAGCCTGACGGACAATGATGATATCTCAGATTATAATACATCTTATCTATTTTTTTGGCAGGGTTTTTTTTGTTCAGAAGATGAATTGAGGGGGTGTTATAATTGGTTCCTTTCTTGAAAATGCATATCTCATATTAAAATATGTCTTAGCTATTTAGGGTTTTTTTTGTTCAGAAGATGAATATGGGGGTGTTAAGATCTTTTCCTTCCTTAAAAATGCTTTTTAACATGTGGATGAAGGATTTTGATTTTTGGTGGGGAAAGGTTTTGGGAATGGAGTTGACTACCTTTTTTATTTTTTTTTATTTTTCTTATATTTTTTATATTTTTAAAAAAATTTTTTTGATGAAGATGATATCTCATATTATAATACATCTTATCAATTTATGGGGTTTTGTTATTTCAGAAGATTAAAAGGAGGTGTTCAAATTGGGTTCATTTCTTGAAAATTCATTTTTTAAAAACATGTGTGGATGAAGGATTTTGTATTTTTTTGGTGGGGAACCGGTATGGGGATTGTGTTGACTTTTTTTATCTTATTTTATTTTTTTATTTTATTTTTTATTTTTTATTTTTTATTTTTTATTTTTTATTTTTTTATTTTATGTTTTTTGATGATGATAATGATGATATCTAATATTATAATACATCTTATCTATTTTTTTAAGGTTTTTTTTTTCAGAAGATGAATTAATGGGGGTTTTCAGATTGGGTTCCATTTCTTGGAAGTTCATTTTTTAAAAACATGTGTGGATGAAGGATTTTGTCTTTTTTTTGGTGGGGAAAGGGTATGGGGATTATGGTGACTCTCTCTCTTTTATTTTATTTTTTTATTTTTAATGATGATGATGATATCTTATATTATAATATGTCTTATTGATCTTTTGGTTTTTCTTTATTGTTCAGAAGATGAATTAATGGGAGTGTTCAGATTGGGTTCTTTTTCCAAAAATTCATTTATAAAGAAATGTGGCTCAAGGATTTTGTATTTTTTTTGGTGGGGAACGGGTATGGGGATTGTATTGACTCTCTCTCTTTTTTTTATTTATTTATTTATTTGTTTTTTTGTTTTTTGATAATATCTCATATTATAATATGTGTCTTCTATTTTTTTGGGGGTTTTCAGAAGATGAATTAATGGGGGGGGGTGTTCAGATTGGGTTCTTTTCTTAAAAAGGATTTTTTATAGCATGTGGATGAAGGATTTTGTATTTTTTGGTGGGGAAAGGGTATGAGGATTGTGTTGACTCTCCATTTTTTTTCTTTTGTTTTTTTTGAAGATGATGAAGATATCTAATATTATAATACATCTCATATATTTTTGGGGGACTTTTTTTTGTTCAGAAGATAAATTAAGGGGGTGTTCAGATTGGTTCTTTTCTTGAAAATGCATTTATTTATAATGTGTGTGAATTAAGGATTTTTTATTTTTTTTTGGTGTGGGAATGGGTTGTGGGGATTGTGTTGACTCTCTTTTTTTATTATTTTTTATTATTTTTATTATTTTTTATTATTTTTTATTATTTTTTATTATTTTTTATTATTTTTTATTATTTTTTATTATTTTTTATTATTTTTTATTATTTTTTATTATTTTTTATGATTATTTATTATTTTTTATTATTTTTTATTATTTTTTATTATTTTTTATTATTTTTTATTATTTTTTATTATTTTTTATTATTTTTTATTATTTTTTATTATTTTTTATTATTTTTTATTATTTTTTATTATTTTTTATTATTTTTTATTATTTTTTATTATTTTTTATTATTTTTTATTATTTTTTATTATTTTTTATTATTTTTTATTATTTTTTATTATTTTTTATTATTTTTTATTATTTTTTATTATTTTTTATTATTTTTTATTATTTTTTATTATTTTTTATTTTTATTTATTATTTTTTATTATTTTTTATTATTTTTTATTATTTTTTATTATTTTTTATTATTTTTTATTATTTTTCATTATTTTTTATTATTTTTCATTATTTTTCATAATTTTTTATAATTTTTTATTATTTTTTATTTTTTTTTACTATTTTTTATTACTTTTTATTATTTTTTATTATTTTTTATTATTTTTTATTATTTTTTATTATTTTTTATTATTTTTTATTATTTTTTATTATTATTTATTATTATTTATTATTTTTTATTATTTTTTATTATTTTTTATTATTTTTTATTATTTATTATTTATTATTTATTATTTTTTATTATTTTTTATTATTTTTTATTATTTTTTATTATTTTTTATTATTTTTTATTATTTTTTATTATTTTTAATTATTTTTAATTACTTTTTATTATTTTTTATTATTTTTTATTATTTATTATTATTTATTATTATTTTTTATTTTTTATTATTTTTTATTATTTTTTATAATTTATTATTATTATTTTTTGTTTTTTGTTTTTTGATGATTATTATTTATCATATTATAATACATCTTATCTATTTTTAGTTTTGTCATTAATAAGATGAATAGGTTTGGATGGTTCCTTTCTTAAAATGCTTGTTAATATGTGGATGAAAGATTTTGATTTTTTGGTGGGGAAAGGTATTGGGGATTGTCTTGACTCTCTCTTTTTTTCATTGTTTTAGTTTTTTTTTCTTTTTTTTGATGATGATGATGATGATATCTCATATTATATAACATCTCATCTATTTTTGGTGGTTTTTTTTTGCTCAGATGATGAATTATGGGGGTGTTAAGATTGGTTTCTTTTCTTAAGAAAAGGATTTTTTAAAAATATGTGGATGAAGGAGTTTGATTTTTTTGGTTTGGGAAGGGGTCATGGGAATTATGGTGACTTTCTTTTTTATTTTTTTTAAAATTTTTTTTTTTTGATGATGATAATTATGTCTCATATTATAATACATCTTATTTATTTTATGGGTGTTTTTTTTCTTCAGAAGATGAATTAAGGGGGTGTTAAGATTGGGTTCCTTTTCTTGAAAATGCAATTCTTAAAAACATGTGTGGATGAAGAATTTTGTATTTTTTTGGTGGGGAAAGGGTTTGGGTATTGTGTTGACTCTCTCTTTTTTTTTTATTTGATGATGAAAATGATGATATCTGTAAGCCTGGATATCTCCAAGACTGAGTAAAAAGTACTTATAAGCTATCTTAAACACATGGACTACACATGGGAGCAATAAATTTCAATACACATATAGTATACATAAGTAAAATTATGACAATATAAGAAATATGCCATTATAACACCTTATATACAAGCATATATCTACCTTTTATAAGTCTTATGTACTTAATATTAAGTTGGAATATGTTAGGGTAATCTTAAGAACCTTAAATATAAGGCTAAATAATTTTTAAGTAGACTTAAAGCTGTTGGTTTCATTGTTTTATGTAAAAAATAAGAAATGCGCTTAAATTACTTAAATTTTGATTATATGCGCTATAATTTTAATAATATTAAAATTGCGCCTTGAAAGATCAATTTTTTTTAATTAGGACTATTGATTTGGCTACTTAAATGCATAGAAATAACACTTTTCAAATTTGGTGTTTTTTATGCCAGAAATGGCTTCTGTGTACTGGCCACATACTGCCTGCATTTTTCCTGTGTGAATAGCTTCATTTTTAGAAAAGTTAGCTTTTTCACACTATAATTACCCCAAATTCTACACCCACTGTGGGGAAACAGGCTAAAATAGGCACAGGGGCTTATTTAGTGTCCTAGCTCAATTACAAATGCATTGACCCTCTTTATATGCACTAATTTCATTAATAACCTCAATCTTGGCGCTTTATTTTACTACCACTCTTAAATTTGTCTAAATTAGTCAAGGATTTAACCATGCAAGCGCCTTCCAAGGACTGCATGTAGTTACCCCACCTCTCACACCCTTTTTTGGGTTTCTAAGTGGTTTCTCAGTCAATATTGGGTATTTTTGAATGGGGATTTCATGTAGTATAATGTCAGTATTAGCCCCAACATTTCTAGTGTTAATCCCCCTTGTTTTTGAGTAATTATTAGTCTTAATTTTCCCTTTTTAGTCTTTTATTTTAATGTATAACACACATATACTCCTTTTTCTGCTTATTCTTTATTTTTGATGGATTATTCCTATTACTATGGGATTTTGGCAGGTGATATCATTATAATTATGTTATTGGTCACTCTGTATGTTGTTGGACATGTATATTAGCTGAAACGAGGCATCATTAACTGTGTAAAGATCTGGTAAATCAAGGGGTTCATTGGGGAGGTAATTGTGTATAAAAGGAGGGGATTTTTGGTCTTGTTTTCTACATTTTTATTATTAAAATCAAATATATAACCAATACAATTACAATAAATATCATTAGCACTTATAAAGTCTTTGAATAGTATCTGAATTATTACATCTATTTTTCTACCAACTATAAGATTGTAACCCATTTATAATTAGTGAGATTAAAATTACTGAGACCCTTATATTGAGTTAAATTTTAATACTTATTGAATTTGTACTACAGTATTCATATAGGACCATTTAAATCTTCTAGACAACTGACCATTCAAGCTAGTTTACGTCTCTTTACTTGACCTCAGCCTGAAAATATCCCAAAAAAATAATACATCTTATCTATTTTTTTGGAGGTTTTTTTTTCAGAAGATGAATTAAGTGGGGGGTTGTTCAGATCAGGTTCTTTTCTTGAAAAGGATTTTTTAACATTTTGATGAAGAATTTTTATTTTTGGTGGGGAAAGGGTATGGGGATTGTGTTGACTCCCTTTTTTTATTTACTTTTTTTTTTTTTTTGATGAAATTTTTTTTTAAATGGCAGAGGATCAAATTTTTTTAATTTAATTTTAAGTTGGGTGATACTTTATTTTCATTTTTGGAATCTGATACTGGTGAATAAGAAGAAGAAGAAGAAGAAGAAGAAGAAGAAGAAGAAGAAGAAGGTGATGATGATGATGATGATGATGATGATGATGATGATGATGAGGAGGAGGAGGAGGAGGAGGAGGAGGAGGAGGAGGAGGAGGAGGAGGGACCCAATGAATAACCTGCCTCAAAGAAAAAAGAAGGGAAGTGATTGCACTGGGTTGTTTGATATCAATTTTTTTTTTCTAATTATTTGGCTCATGCACACACAAATTAATTGATTTTCATATTTTTATTGTACTGAACCTCCAGTTAAGAAACAGAGAAAGTGATGAAGAAGGAGTTTTTAAAAACACGTTTTCTCTTCTTTTTTTTAGAAAAATCTTTTTTTAAAGTGATTTAAATTATGATTTAATAAATAGGTGATGAGTGAGGGAGCTTAAGGTAATTAAATCTATATTTAAATATCCTGTTGTTTTGAGAGAAAGTGTGTGTGTTTGGGTGGGGGGGTGGATGATTTGATGGTTGTTGAATGGGTTTAGATGGAGCGGTGATTGACTTCTCTTGGAGTGGTGGTTGGAACTTGTGAGTTTATGTGATGAATAAGAAAAATGATGAGAATTTTTTTTTTGAGGGCTGTGTAGATTTATAATTATACATCACACACACCATCTCTTTCTCTCTCTTGATTGTTATACAGTGGGATGAATTGAGTGTGGGTTTTGAGTAGGTCAATTATTTTAATTTTTCCAATGATTGTGATACGAGTGTTGTGATTAACTACATTATTTTTTACTACAAAATGATATATAGAATGTTAAATAATTTCTCATCATAGATTTACATATATGTTTGAAATTTATGGGTATTGCTGGTAGGGAGAATTTTTGAGTGGTTTAGTGGTTAATTTTTATGTGATTGTTAATATTACTATTTTAATTTTTTTGATTTATTGGGGGGGGCTGTGTTTTATTTTCCTGTTGAGTTGTTATAAAATAAGTAAATAATATAAATGTATTTTACCCAGTTTACTTAAGTGGGAAATGCTCTATCATCCTCCAGTATGGTTAATTTTATTGATACCATGAATGACTAAAATGAGATATTATTCTCAAGTTTAAGTAGTGAAGAATATTTTGGAATGGGGGTTAATTTTATGTAGGGGAAGGTTTATAAAAATGATAGAAATGAAATGTTTGATGAAGTGTCATGGGTTGAAATGAAGTGGTTTAAGATCTTGTGGAAGATGATGATGATGATGATGGTGTTGGCAGAAAACAATTAAAAGGCACTAAGAAAGATTAACATGCTTTTGATTGTGTGGATGAATGTAAATGTGCTGCTTCTGATGATGAGTTAAATGTGTAAAGAGATTTTTATTTTTATTTATTTATATTTTTTTTTTGATGATGATGATATCTCATGTTAAAATACATCTTATCTATTTTTAGTTTGTGTTGTTCAGAAGATGAATAAGGGGGTGTTCAGATTGGTTTTTTCTTGAAAAGGATTTTTTAACATGTGGATGAAGGATTTTGATTTTTAGTGGGGAAAGGTTATGGGGATTGTGTTGACTCTCTCTCTTTTTTTTTTTTTTTTTTTGATGATGATGATATCTCATAAAAATAATAAATGTTATCTATTTTTGGGTTTTTTGTTGTTCAGAAGATGAATTAGGGGTTTTTCAGATTGGGTTTCTTTTTCTTGAAAATGCATTTTTTAAAAATATGTGGATGAAGGATTTTGTATTTTTTGGTGGGGGAATGGGTTGTGGGGGTTGTGTTGACTCACTTTCTTCTCAATATGAGACTCACTCCTTTGATGTCCATCATGTGGTTATGTCAACATTTTTATTTATTTTTTATTTTTTTTAATTTTTAATTTTTTTAGTGTCAGTGGTCAAACAGCTATCAAATGTAACATGAAAGAAAACAAAGGTCTTCTTAATTTTCTTGAGAAATCTATCCTGTTTATTTCAAAGCAACCCATCTTGGTCACTCATAATGATTTGCATTCTGCCAAGTTTTATCATGTGGGAGGCACTCTAAAATCCTCCCGCACATTTGATTTGATAATCACCAAGAAAGACCAAATTGTGATACAATTCTCAAGATTAGGTAGAGAAGAACATTCAGGAATTGAAGATTATTTTAGAGCTAAATGTAAAAAAGCTGAAAATGAAATGCTTGATGATGTCATGGGTGGAAGTGCAGTGGTTCAAGCTCTCTTGGAAGAAGATGATGAATTTGGTGGTAAAAAACGATCAAAAGGCTCTAGTAAAGACAATCTTGCTTTTGATCATGCTGGTGGATCTAAAGATGGTGCTGCTGCTGCTGCTGATGATGATGATGATAATTCAGGTGTGTGATGAGATTTTTTTATTTTTTTATATTTTTATTTTGATGATGTCTCATATTATATTATGTCTTATCTATTTTTTTTTGTCATGAAGATGATGAAAGTTTTCATGGTTCCTCTCAAAGCTCAGATGTGGCTGAATAATTTGATTACAACTATATAGTTAATGTGTTATGTTGATGTTTTTTTTTTCAAATGATTTTCAAATGGTGGAGGCTCAAATTTGAATTTAATTTTATTTGGGTGATATTTATTTTAACTTTAAGGATCTGATACTGGTGAAGAAGAAGAAGAAGAAGAAGAAGAAGATGATGATGAAGATGAAGAGGAGGAGGAGGGACCAGATGAATCACCTGCCTCAAGGAAAAAGAAGGGAAGAGATAGCACTGGGTTGGTTGATATCAAATTTTTTTCTAATTGCTTGGCTCATGCACACACAAATTAATTGATTTATATATATATATTTTTAGTACTGAACATCCAGTGAAGAAACAGAGAAAGAGATGAAAAAGGATTTTAAAAACATGTTTTCTCTTCTTTTTTTTAAATTTTTTATATGCTTTAAATTAAAATGTATTTAATAAGAGATTAGTGAGGAGATTAGGGTTATTAGATCTATATAAAAATATCCTGTTGGTTTGAGAAAAAGTGTGAATGGGGGGGTGGATGATTTTATGGTTGTTGGATAAGGTTAGATGGTTGGTGATTGACTTATCTTGGAGTGCTGGTTGGGATTGATGAGCTTATGTGATGAATGAGAAAGATGATGAGTGTTATTTTTTTTGAGGGCTGTGTAGATACATAATTATACATCACACACACACACACACACACACACACACACACTCACACACACTCACACACACACACTCATTGGTAAATGGTTGGATGAATTAAGTGTGGGTTTTGAGTAGGTTAATTTTTTGTAATTTTTCCTGGTATTGTGATAGGAGTGTTGTGATTAACTACATTTTTTAATTACTGCAGAATGATAATAAAAAGGGAATATAATAGCGTATCATAGATATAGATTAATATATTTTAAATTTATAGGTATTGGTGGTAGTGGTGGTAGTGGTGGTAGGGGGGGGGGGGTTTGGAGTGGTTTAGTAGGGGTAGAGATTAATTTTTTTTATGTGACTGTTCATGGTTTTTGATTTAAGTTTTGATATTATTTGGTAGCTGGTGGCTGGTGGGGGCTGGGGGATGGGGGTTTTTTTTATATGTAAAAAAAAGGAATAATGAAATGGGGAAGAAATCTCATATTATAATACATCTTATCTTTTTTTTGGAGGGTTTTTTTTTGTTCAGAAGATGAATTAATGGGGGGGGGAGGGGGGGGGGGGAAGGGAGTTCAAATGGGGTTTCTGTTTTCTTGAAAATGCATTTTTTTTAAAAAGTGTGTGTGGATGAAGGATTTTTTATTTTTATATTTTTGGTGGGGGAATGGGTTGTGGGGGGTGTGTTGACTCTCTTTTTATTTATTTATTTATTTATTTTTATTTTTATATTTTTATATTTAGTTTTTTGATGATGATGATGATTATATCTCATATAAATAATACATCTTATCTTTTTTTGGGGGGGTTTTTTGTTCAGAAGATTAATTAAGGGAGTGTTAAGATTGGTTTCTTTTCTTAAGAAATGGATTTTTTTAAAACATTTGGATGAAGTAGTTTGATTTTTTAGGTGGGTAAAGGGAATGAGGATTATGGTGAAACACACACTCTTTTTTTTATTTATTTATTTTTTATTTTATTATATTTTTTGATGATGATGATGATATCTCATATTATATTATATTATATTTATATTTGGGATTTTGTTGTTCAGAAGATGAATAGGGGGTGTTGAGTTTGGTTCCTTTCTTGAAAAGGATTTTATAACATGTGGATGAAGGATTTTGATATTTTGGTGGGCAATGGGTATGGGAATTGTGTTGACTCTCTATCTATTTTTCTCTGTTTTCTTTTTTTTAATAATAATGATGATGATATCTTATATTATAATACATCTTATCTATTTTTTGGGGGGTTTTTTTTTTTGTTCAGGAGATGAATTGAGGGGGTGCTCAGGTTGGTTCTTTTTTTGAAAAGGATATTTTATAACATGTGGATGAAGGATTTTGAGTTTTTATTGGGAAATAGTATGGGGATTATGTTGACTCTCTCTTTTTTTTATTTTTATTTTTATTTATTTTATTTTTTAATTTTATTTTTATTTTATACATCTTATCTAATTTCAGGGGGGGTTCAGAAGATTAATAAGGGGGGTGTTAAGATTGGTTCTTTTCTTGAAAAGTATTTTTAAAAACATTTGGATTAAGGATTTTGATTTTTTCGGTGTGGAAAGGTTATAGGAATTGTATTGACTCTCACTGTCTCTCTTTTTTTTTTTGTATTTTTTTTTTTTGATGATGATGATGATTATATCTCTTATTATAATACATCTTATCTATTTTTTGGAAGGTTTTTTTTTCAGAAGATGAATTAATGGGGTGTTTTAAGATTGGGTTCTTTTCTAAAATATACATTTTATAAAAACATGTGTGGATGAAGGATTTTGTATTTTTTGGTGGGGAATTTATATGGGAATTTTGATGAGTCTCTCTTTTTTTAATTTTAATTTTAATTTAATTTTATTTTTTCTTGATGATGATGATGATATCTCATATTATAATATGTCTTATCTATTTTTGGTTTTTTTTTTCAGAAGATGAATGTGGGGGTGTTATGATTTTTTCCTTTCTTATAAATGCTTTTTAACATGTGGATGAAGGATTTAGATTTTTGGTGGGGAAAGGTTATGGGATATGTGTTAACTATCTGTTTTATTTTTTTTCAATTTAATTTAATTTTTTTAATTTAATTTAATTTTTTTTTGATGAAGATGACATCTCATATTATAATACATCTTATCAATTTTTGGGGTTTTTTTATTTCATAAGATGAATAGGGGGTGTTCAAATTGGGTTCTTTTTTTGAAAATGCATTTTTAAAAACATGTGTGGATGAAGGATTTTGTATATCTTTGGTGGGGAACAGGGATGGGGATTGTGTTGACTAATTTTTTTTATTTTTATTTTTTTATTTTTTTATTTTTTATTTTTTATTTTTTTAATTCTTTTTTTTATTTCATGTTTTTTGATGATGATAATGATGGCATCTTATATGATAATACATCTTATCTATTTTTTGGAGGGGTTTTTTTTTCAGAAGATGTATTTAGTGGGGGGTTGTTCAGATTGGGTTTTTTTTCTTGAAAAAGAATTTTTTAAAAATGTGTGTGGATGAAAAAATTTTATTTTTTTGGTGGGGAAGGGGTATGGGGATTTTGGTGACTCTCTCTCTTTTTTTATTTTTATTTTTTTGTTTTTTAATGATGATGATTATAATGATATCTTATATTATAATATGTCATAACTACCTCTGGTTTTTTCCTTTTTGTTCAGAAGATGAATTAATGGGAGTGTTCAGATTGGGTTGTTTTCTTGAATATGCATTTTTAAAAAAATGTGGATGAAGGATTTTGTATTTTTTTGGTGGGAAACAGGTATGGGGATTGTATTGACTCTCTCTCTCTTTTTTTTTTTTTTTTTTTAATGATGATGATAACAATGATATCTCATATAACAAATACAACTTATCAATTTTTTTGGTGGGGGGTTTTTTTTTTGGTTCATAAGATGAATTAAGGGGGTTGATCATATTGGGTTCTTTTCTTGAAACAGATTATTTAACATGTGGATGAAGGATTTTGATTTTTTTGGTGGGGAAAGGGTATGGGGATTGTGTTGTCTCTCTACATTTTTTTATTTTTTTATTTATTTTTTACTTTATTTTTTGTGTTTTTGATGATGATGATATCTCATATTATAATACATCTTATCTATTTTTTTGGGGGGTTTTTTTTTGTTCAGAATATGAATTTAGGGCGGTGTTCAGACTGGGTTCCTTTTCTTGAAAAGGCATTTTTTAAAACATGTGTGGATGAAAGATTTTTTTATTTTTTTGGTGGGGAACAGGTTGTGGGGATTGTGTTGACTCTCTCTGTCAGCCAGGCTATAGCAGGAGCCCAGTAAATGTTATGTCAATTTAATGGAACCACAAGATGGCATAAAAATATGCTTATTATGTATATAAATTAATATTATATTGCATAATGAAATTATATAAGTATTTTATTAAATATAAGTAAAATAAGTATCATATTAATTTTATTATTATATAAATTTTAGATACATTTTAATTAAGCATAATAAATGTTATATTCTATAAATTATGGCGAATTTTTATGTATTTAATAAATATAAATTAATAATTAATTAATCATAAACATATATTATAATTATAAGTATAAAATTAACTTATAATATAATGAAATTAATTAATTAAATTTATTTTTTAAATAAAACCTTACATATGTTATTAAAAATAATATTGGGCGCTTTTTTGATTCCTAATTGTGTCATCAAAGTATTAAACAAGTTAAAACACTTTATTAAAAATATTATTAATGTTTATTCTAAAAATTAGTAATTTTTTTATAATAAGTATTTGTTTTAAATTAAGATAATTATTACACTAATAAAAGTAATTAAAATAATTTATTATTCATTTTTTATACTAAATTAATTAATTACATTATTTTTAGGTTGTAGACAATACTATAGTACTAGCTATAGGCCTTGACCAAGGGAGTTGGAGAAAAACCAGAGAGAAAATCCCCTGTCCCTTTAGAAAAATAGAGTGAGATTTACTTACTAAAGTTAGTTGGTTCCTGTTTTGCTAAAGCCCCTTTTCAACACACTTGACTGCTTGATGAGCCAAGAAAGTAGTCACCAGACAGACTACCAGACCAAAGAACTGAAATTTAGACCGATTTCCACACCAGAGACAGCAAAGATACTTGATGTAGGCTGAAAATCCACACCAGAGACAGCAATAATACTTGCTATAGCTTGCAAGACTATAACAGAGAAAAAAGTTGCCAAAGTTAAGTTAAATGAAGAGCTCACTAGCAACAAACACAGCTAAATTTTGGCCAGAAAACCGTGAAAACTGAGTGAGGAACAAGGATATCATCTCCGGATGGTTGTATGATAATTAAGGTTGCCCCAAACTGTCTTATTCACTATGTACACACAGACCACTATCTAAGAGCCAATGCACACCCACCAATCTGGCGCCTGTACCCGCCAAATTGAATAAAAAACCCTCCAGAAGCACTCCCCAGCCTTCTAAAACAGAGGCAGGCGGGCCGCCCGACGTCAGAGGTGTCACCTGAAGCAGCCCGGCCTCCCTGAAGCCAGAAAACCAATAAAAACAACTAATCTACTTAGAAAAATTAGCTACAACAACTAAAACCTTTAAAACACGGAATTTCACTATAACAACATTGAGACATGAAATATAGAGAAAAATTAGCCCTATCCAATGGTACTAAGCACTTAACCCTAAGACTTAAGGTTAGCCCGTAAAACACAAAAAAAATTAAACAGCTATCTTTTATAAATGAAAAATGAGGAAATGACCCCTTAAAACTTAGAATATGAAAAAGGTCTTCATGACATGAAATATAGAGAAAAACTGGGGCTATCCAATGATAGTACCCACATACTCGCAGACCCAATATCCACGGAATAAAACCAGAAAAATGCCCAATTCCTTAACAGATGTCAATTAAGACATGCACAAACAGCGCCAAATCACACAACAAAGGCCCCTGCCAATGTTGGAAGACCACAACATGTTAAAATAAGTTATTTTTCATGTTTCATTTAAATCGGTTAATTCTTAAAAAATTATAAGACATGTTTTTAAATTAAATTAATTATTTTTATGTGTCTCAAACTTATTTAATTACTCACTAATTTTATGGTAACTGTTTGGGTTTAAATTGGTAGATATTTGGGCTCTAACTCATGTGTCTTAGTTAATTGTGTCATATTTCCCCTTAAATTTACTCAACATTAGTTATTTATTATTATCTTTTTATTATTCTTAGTATATAATTTATTATGGCGCTTCAGAGGGCCTGTTGCCTATATAAAGGCCTTGGGTAACCCCCTGTAGCCCCATCACTTATTACACTCAACTTTTAACATATTTTTTAAATATATACAACATGTTTATTTTATTTTTATTAGTATTATAAGTCTAATTTAAAAAGTAAATAAATATTCTAAGTTTGCAGTAAGTCTATTAATAATAGTAATTTTTTGCCGCGCATTGAAGATAGTACTTACTTAAATATATATATTATAAATAAATAAAACCTCTTAGTTGTGTCTCTCCTTGTAAAAGTGTCATTGTCTTTTCTTATTTCTTTCCCAAATTTTTGTAAAAATCTACTTTCCATTTATTATAAGTTTCTATTTTATTACTTCATTCCTCTTTGTTACTACTCTGCTTTTTCTTTCTTCTCCTTCTTCATCTTCTTCTAGATGACCGGCCTACAAGTAATAAGAACAAATATTTTTCATAACACTTCATAAATATATATTTAAGGGTACCAATAAGAAGGTCTCAGCCTCATGGACTCATTTTCAACATTATTTTTAAAAAATAAAAACCATATACAAATATATAATTACAATGATTTAAATAACCTTTCACTGGTACAACCTTTAGTTGCATTTCACTATATTTTTCAAAGAACACAAATTTTAACATCTAAAAAGCATCAAAATAAACTTTTCAACCAGTATTTTCTTTATTGAGTAGAAATTTTAGCTTAAATTATTGAGAAATCTTATTTTACTTGAAGGGACAGGGTTTTCTTAGGTTTATCCAACTCCCTTGGATTCGGCTAACACCAAGGGGACTGTAAAAGTCTTTATATTACAGGAGTGGAGGAGAGAGGAAGATTAATTTTCTTTTTAAAAATTTTTTATTTAATTAATTATTTTTTTAAATTTTTTTTGGGTGAGACATTCTATAATTTCTGGACTATTTAATGTCATGTTTTTCATCTTGCTGAAATAATATTTCTGGTAGCTAAAAAATTTAGTTTTTGGATTTAAATTTTATTTTATGTTATCATAGTTTTTTATGTTTATATATGTTGTGGTCTTCCAAAATTGGCCGAGCCCTTTGTTGGTTTATTTGGTGTTGTTTCAATATGCATCAAATGGCATTGTTTACAAATTAGTTGTTATTTTGGAATTGCTCAGCAAATATGGGGACTACGGGGATGTTAATACTACCATTGGATAGCCCTGTTTTTTCTCTATGTTTTATGTCTTGTAGAAAGTTCTTATATTTTAAGTATTAAGTGGATAATTTTTCATTTTTCATTTAAAAGGATTTCTGTTTAATTTTTTTTTGGTGTTTTATGGGCTAACCTTAAGTACTAGGCTTAAGTGCTTATTACCATTAGAATGTGCTAAATTTTCTCTACATTTTATGTCCCAATGTTGTTATAGCCTAATTACGTGTTTTAAAGGTTTTAGTAGTTGTAGTAGATTTTTCTAAGTAGTTTGGGTATTTTTTGGTGGTTTTCTGACTTCAGGGTGGTCCGGCCGCTTCAGGCGGGCCTCCTGATGTTGTGTGGACCACCCGCCTCAGTGCTAGAGGGCTGGTAAGTGTTTCTAGAGAGGGTTTATGCAATTTGGCGGTCAATAACACCAAATTCATTGGTGTGCATGGGCTCTTAGATAGTGGTCTGTGTGTATATAGTGAATATGACAGCTTGGGGCAACTTTAATTATCATAAAACCATCTGGAAGGATATCCTTTTTCCTCACTCAGTTTTCACTGTTTTTTTGGCCACAATTGGCTCTGTTTGTTGCAAGGTGAGCTCTTCATTTAACTTAACTTGGCAACTGGTTTCTCTGGTATAGTCTTGCAAGCCATATCAAGCATTATTGCTGTCTCTGGTGTGGATTTTCAAACTACATCAAGTATCATTGCTTTCTCTGGTGTGCACATTGGTCTACATTTCAGTTCTTTGTTTTGGTAGTCTGTCTGGAGACTACTATCTTGGCTTATCAGGAAGTCAAGTGTGTTGGAAAAGGGGCATTAGCAAACAGGAACCAATTTACTGTAGCAGTTAAATCTCACTTTATTTTTCTAAAGGGACAGGGGTTTTTCTCTTTAGTTTTACTCCAGCTCCCTTGGTCAAGGCCTATAGCTAGTACTATAGGATTGTCTACATTTCTGGGGCCCAACATTGGGTCAAACCTGCTAGTTCTTTGGAATCACTGTTTTCTTTGGTTGGCCCTTTTTGGTGATTTTGGTCTGGAAGAATAGCTTCTGGTTCTTCTATTCCTGTGGTGACTGCCAGTGGGGGGGAAGGTCCTCCTGCTGTGATGGTTAGGGAGGGTTTTAGGATTAAAACTTGGGATGGTACCAAGTTTAATGGTGAAGATGTGAAGTGGTTTCTGGAGAAGTATGAAACTGCTGCTGGTGTGGATTGTGATTCTTACCTGGACATAGTGAAGCAGTTATTATTTTCTTCATTGGTGATAGGGCATTGGAGAAGGAGGTTGTAGCCATGCCTGTCTACAAGAAGAGGGACTGGAAGTTATTGTGTAGGGAGATGATAGATAGATGGAGTGTCAGACTTACTATGGTGGATCTGAACAAGGTTGTCAGTGAATGGCAATCTTATGGTGGTGTTTATAACTTGCACAGTTACAGAAAGTTTCTGCTACAGTTTGATCCTGTGGTGGAATATTTGTTGGAAGTGGACAAGCTGGCAAATGAAAATACTGCCAAAGATGTTTTTTGGTCTTCCCTGGCTAGAGATGTCAGGATGGATGTGTTGAAGGAGCTTTCAAGGAAGGACTTGATGAAGACTCTTTCTAATGGGGATCAGAAGTTGTCTGCCTTGGAAAAGGTGAAGGATGCTGTGGAGGCCCATTTGAAGTTATTGGCTGTGGACACCTATCAGGGGGGGGGTGCCAAATATGTCAGAAAAGTCAGGGAGGCTTTGGCTGAAGAGGAGATTAGAGTGAAGAAGGAAGAGAATAATATGGTGAAGGTTCACAAACAGTAGAGGGACCCAGTGGTAGAGCAGTTGGCTGATCTGACAAAACAGCTACATATTTTTGTTCAGGAGGCTAAGAAGGCCAATAAGGCTCCTTCTCAGCCTAGAGATTTTGATAAGAGAGCTGGTAGGAGTGGTCCTTAGGTCTGCTCTTATTACAGCAGGAGGGGGCACAAGTCCAATGATTGTTGGGCTCTGAACAGAGATGTGTCAGAGGAAAAGGTGGATTTTGATGGCAGGGTGTTCAAGTTCCCTGATGGTCCATTTTTGAAGCCCAGTGAGGGGAAGGCTCCTCTTTATTTGGTCAGGAGATAGAGTGGTATCAATCAGAGGAGGCCAAGGTTTGAGGAGATTCCTGATCAGGGGAAGTTTTCTGGTAAGAAAGATGATGATTTCAAGGGAAAAGTGAAGGAGGTTAATAAGGTCTCTTTTTCTACTTCCTTTGGTGGATTGGAGTTTTATTCTTGTGGTGGACGGTCAAGTGGTGAATGCTTGACTGGTGTTTATGATGTAGAAGCAGGAAGTGTGGGAAGGCCTAAGAGAAGTTTTCAGGTCTAACCAAAGCCTAAGGCTTCAAAGGTGGATCCTTAGCTGAGTGCAACTAGGAGAAAGTACAGAAAAGAGGAGCTGTACAAGATGCAGAAGGGGATTGCTGATATTTTCCCCCTAGTTTTGGGGAATTGAACATGAATGGTGAGCCAATGCCTATGGAAGTTGATTCTGAATCTGAGGAGGATGTCCCTTTGGCTTCATTGCCAAAGCCTTCTGGTGTTAGAGGTTATGGTGATGGATCTGGTTTTATTCCTGTTGATGATAAATCTGTTGGTGGTTCTGGTCCTCAGGAAAATTCTAGGAGCAAGGTAGTGAAGTAAAGAGCTCACTTTGAGAGGCCAGTAGTTTCTGGTCAAAGTAATGTTATGGACTCTGTCCTGGAAAGGATGAATTAGGGACAGGCTTCCCTTAATTATGGAGATTTGTATGCTATCATTCCTGGGTTGGCTGATAGACAAAAGAAGTTGTTGACCAGAAGGAGGGTTTCATCTGGGGAGGTAGAATACATATGTGATTCTGCTGAAAATTTTGGTGAGGGGTTGGAAACTCATTTTTCTGCACCTCTGGGGTATGTCAATTTCACTCTGAATGGCAGGGAGGCTAGGGCATTGGTGGATTAAGGCTCTCAGATTAACCTGATTTATTTGTTTGAGGCTACTCATTTAGGCCTCCCCATAAAAACTGGTATTGGTGGGAATTTGAGAGAGATTGGTGGCCATGTCACTGAGTTGATGGAAACCTCTGAATATGTGAAGTTAAATGTCGGTGGAGCCTCAGGGAAGGTTCATTTTTACATTGCTAAAGGTAATGTAAAAGCTGTTTTGGGTGGACCATTCTTGATGGATTTTCAAGCAAGAATTGGTTATCAGTTTGATATGGGAATCAGTTTGGAGTTGACTGGTGAATATTAAAGAAGACTTCACATGAGGTTGTCATCTCCTGGAGATGATGGTTGGGAAACCAGGCCTGGTTTGTCTTTCATGTGTCAATGCATAGATTTTTGTAGGAGAAGAAGGGAAGTGGGTGCTGTCTCTGGTTTTTTGGAGTGTGGCTCAGGCTCTAGTGAGAGTCTGTCTTTTTTAGAGTGATGAGGGCTGATTGCCCTAGTGCTAAAACCACTCCCCAAGATGAGGAAATCCTAGGTTGTAGTTGGTCAGCTCCCTTGGAGATATACCAAGTGTATTTTCAACTTTCTCTTTTTAATGTTTCTCTTCTCTGCAAGTATTCTTCAATTTTTTTTATCAATTATCTGTTCTCTCTCAATATTTTTAATTAATTTTAATTCAAGCTCAAAAAAGAAGATGGGTTATATATCTTTATTGATAGATATGCGGAAAAGCTGAGGAGTGGTGAGATTGGGGTCTAAAAGTAAGTCCTCCCAATTGTGCACCGCAAGGGTTTCTTCTACACCTTTAAAAAACATTACCTTGGCCACGTCCATGAGCATTGGGGAAACCCCTGGTTATTTTTGTAGGAAAGAAGAAAACTCAAGAAAAGAAAAGAAAAATTTCAAGATAATTCAAGAAAATCAAGAAAAAAATCTGAAGATAATCAAGAAAAATGAAAAGAATTATTTTTTTGAAGATCATCAAGATCAATTTTTGGGCCTGCAGCAAGAGGTTAAACTGCGCAAAATTTTGAAGAATGAATATTGTCAAGATCAAGTTTTGGGCCTCCTGCATGAGGATAAACTGCACAATTTTGGAAGATGTGATTCAGAAGATGAATCAAGATTTGAAGATTTGGAAGATGGAAGTGAAGATGAAGATGTGGGATTGCCGAAAAGTTTTGGAGTGGTTAGATTGGGGAGTAAAAGTAAATCCTCCCAATGGTGCATTGCTAGGGTCTCTTCTACACCTATTAAAAACATTAACTTGGCCACACATGTGAGCAATGGGGAAACCCTTGGTTTTTGTTCTAGGTCTGGTGGTGAAGATGTCCTGAAGATCCCTCAAGTTGATGCTGGAGCAGCAAAGTAAAAGAAGGTGGTGCAGAAGATTAGGCCTGTCAATGAGCCTATGCCTGTAGGTTTTAATCCTCCTTTGAAGAGACCTCCTTTTTCAAGAGTTCCGTACTTTACTCCTCTGGTGAAGAATCCTCCTGATTTTGTGGAAACTGCTAGGGTGTTGGTGGAAAGGTTGAAAGTTGTTAATTTTGGTCCTGATGGTTGGTTGTATGATGAGGAAAAGAAGTTGTTGTTGCACGTTATTGTGCTGAGGAAGAAGGTGGTGGCATTTGTTTAAGAAGAAAGGGTTGTGTTGAAACACTATTATGAGGAACTTTACTTGATTCCTGTGGTTTGTCATGAACCTTGGCAAATCAAACCTATTCCAATTCCAGTTGCTATCTGGGATGATTTTGTGGAGATTGTTAGGGAAAGAGTCAGGACAGGATTGTATGAAAAATCAACTTCTAGCTACTCAAGTCCAGTTTTCTGTGTTAAAAAGCAAAATGGGAAGCTGAGGGTGGTACATGATCTTAGAGCCCTGAATAGAGTTACTATCAAGGATGCTGGGATGCAGCCAAGTGCCAAAGACTTTGTGGAAGCTTTTTCTGGAAGGGTGTGTTATGGTTTGGTTGATATTATGGGTGGTTATGATCAAAGGGAACTTCACACTGATTCATGGCCACTCACAAGGTTTGAGACTCCTCTGGGAAGATTTCAGCTCACTAGTTTGCCTCAAGGAGCAACTAATTCAGTAGCAGTATATAAAGCACAAATGGATTTGATTTTTCAGAATGGGGTTCCTACTCATGCTGGTATTTTTATTGATGATGGTGGAATTAAAGGACCCTCCACTGATTATGGAAATGAGCTGCTGAAGGAGAACACAGGTATAAGGAGATTTGTTTGGGAATATGCAATTACTCTAGAGAGGGTATTGTTTAGAATTGAAGAGGCTGGTTTGATAATTTCAGGGTCAAAATTTTGTTTTTGTGTTCCAGATATGGAAATTCTTGGTCATGTGGTATGTAAAGAAGGGAGGATTATGGCAAAGAAGAAGGTTAATAAAATTCAGTCATGGCCAAAACCTAAAAATACTACTGAAGTCAGGAAATTTTTGGGAGTTTGTGTGTATGTCAGGATTTTTATTAAAAAAATTTATTTGTTGGCATCACCTTTAAGGAGGCTGACCAGGAAAGATGCAGAGTGGGAATGGAATGAAGAGTGTGATCAGAAGTTGAAGAAGGTAGTAGGTGAAGATATTATTCTTCACAACTTGGATTATGGAAGGGAAGCTGGTAAAATTTATCTGGCCGTGTACTCAAGCTATATTGCAGCTGGTGCTGTTTTGTCTCAGGAAGATAGGGCTGGGAAGGTCAGGCCAGTAAGGCATGAGTCTGTGGTTTTCAATGAGGTGGAATCTAGGTATTCTCAGCCAAAGTTGGAATTGTGCGGTGTAGCAAAAATCTTGAAGAAGCTACAAACTTTTTTGTGGGGGCAGCATTTTGAGCTGCAGGTGGATGCTAAATCTCTGGTTCAAATGAGCAACACACCTAGTCTTCCAAATGCTCCAATGATGAGGTGGGTGGCATTTATTCAACATTTTTCTTTTTACCTGGTGCACAAGCCAGGTAAAACTTTTACATTGCCAGATGGATTATCAAGGGGACCCCCCACAGATGAAGATTCTGATTCTGAAGAGTTTGAAAAAGATGTCCCAGTTTTTAGGGCCATCACAAAGGGTGCTGAATATTTTTCTTACCTCCCCCATGAGGCTAAACTGGATGATTGTTCTCACCTCCTCCAAGAGGTTAAACTGGATGGTTCTTATCTTGATTTTGGTGATCAGGATATTTTTTTGACAAAGATGGGGCTGTTGTTTGGGATGGTTCAAATTTTGAAAATGGTGTTTTTATTAGTGAACTAGATTCTCATAAGAATCAGTGGAAGGGAAAGGATGTAGCAAACTTTAGGGATTGGTGTCCTGGTTGGGCTGGTTGTGTTTCTCATGTGCACACTGGTGATTTTGATGATAGGGATGTACCCTTGGATGTTGTTTTGTTGGATTTTGAAGATGAGAACTGGGGTCAGACTGGGTTTTATTTTATTTTAGTTGAATATCTGTGGACCTTGGAGAGGCCAGATACTTGCGATAATGATACTTGGGTGGCAATCAAGAAGAAAAGTCCTGTATTCTATGTGTCAGGAAGAAGGTTGATGAGGAGGAGACATCCAAATCCTCAAGTTGTGGTGACTCAGAAGAAGAGTCAAGACTTGGTGATGAAGTCTTTGCATTAAGATCTTGGTCATAGAGGCTTTGGGGAGACTTATAGAAAAGTAGCAGACAGATTTTGGTGGCCAGGTATGAAGTTGGCTGTGCAGGGTTGGGTTCAATCTTGTGAAGAGTGTCAAAGAAGAAGTCACTTGAAACTTAAAGAGGGTTTCCACGCTACTAGTGAATCAACTGTCTTTGGAAGAGTCAGTTTGGATGCTGTCCATATTAAAGAGGGCAGGTGTCAGCCAGGCTACTAGACTTACCTGGTAAAATAATTAATTATTTTACTGAGTTGAAGCCACATCCCTTCTTCTTACTAACAATTTATTATTTTTTTACTTAAGTATTACTTACAACTAACTAGTTAAGTACATTAAGTAGTATAAATAATGTAAATAAATGTTCCCCACATCTTTACTCCCTAACACCGTGCTCAATAGTATAAGTTTGATTGGGAATAAAAATTTATAATAAAATTATAATAAAAAAACCCTTAGATTATTATATTACTTCATTGAGAGATCTGGAATCCTGTGAAATTAATTTAATTAATTTAATTGTGATGTAATTCATTGTGACAAGGAACTCATACTTTATTACTAATAAAATTGATGCCCTTGTTGACGTATTAATTAATTTATTTTCTTATGTCATATATGTACTCCTTTGAGTCACCTACTTTCTCACATTCTTACAGCAGATGGTGTAAATTCTGGGTCTTTTATTCCCTCATGTTTTGCCTTTAAAAGGCCCCTTACTTTTGTGCTTTCAAAACATTCCTTCATTACTTCCTTTATTATTACATTTACAATACAAGCACTTATTTATGTATTTTAGAACATTAGTATTTACAACAGCATAATTCTGATCTATAATTTATATTAATATTTAAATCTACCTCTTATATTTGAGTAAACAAATCAATTTGATTAAGAAATACGTACTTTTCTTTGAGAGTTCATTAAATCCCCAAATTTCCTTGTATAAACCTCGAATAAACTTCTAGACCCAAAAGGACCCCTTGACAATTGGAGGACTTCCCAAATTATTGACGGCGCATCGTGAATTGAGGCCGTAAATCAAAGGGACCATTGGAATTTGAGTACCTGTAAGGACGAGAGAGCAACAAAAACGACAAACATCATACGTCACGTGACAAAAAATTTTGCTGCAAATGGGAATCGAACCGCGCTCCAAAAAATTAGGTTCATATATTGACTAAACATCGTATATATCGTGGTAATTATTGATATTACTATTTGTGGGTCACTTTGCACTCTTCATTTGCTACGTATTTCCTTTTACTCAGCACTCTGTAAGTGGCATTAATTTGCTCATTTTACAGGAGGAGGTGTCTGGTAATTTGGATTTAATTTTTTATTATATTTTTTTTAATTATTTTTCCTAGTTGACAATAATAGAACAATTTTTCTGAGTCCTAGAAGTAATAATAAAATTCAATTTTAATAATTAATTATTATAATTTTCAGTTGACTTTTGTCCTGATAATTTAAATTTTATTTGTTCCAGTTGACAAATTGTCCTGACAATAAAATTTTTTTTAATTAATAAAAATTCATATTATTTCAGTTGACATTAAGTCCTGTTAGTTAATTAATCAGTTGATTTAAATCCTGATAATGCAATAAAAAATTTTTTTAATTAATAAAAATTCATATTTAATTATTTCAGTTGACATTAAGTCCTGGTAGTTAATTAATTAGTTGATTTAAATCCTGAAAATAATTATCTTAAAATTATTAATAAAAATTTTAATTTATTTCTTCAGTTGATTATTTTATAATCCTGGTTTTGAATTATTTTAATTTAATAAATTAATTATTATTTAGTTGATTTTTATCCTAAAAAATTTTTTTTATTTTATTATTTTTATTTTATTTCTGTTAAATTGAAAAAAAAGACTAATTCATCTTATTGTCTCCTATCTTCATTCCAGTTGAATTTAAAAAATGACTGGCCAGAGTGGTTCTTCTGGACGTGAAAAGGAACTAGACTTAATTTATTATGATGAGCCTACTTCTGTAAGTTCTCCTTTAACAAGAAGAATTTCTCAAATAAATAAATCCTTACCCCAAGCAGGATGTGGAGATGGAAGAAGTGGAAATCCTAGTAGACACAACTCATGATCAGAAGCCTGTAATAAACCCACTAGAAGAGCTTCCAAAAGTATTCAGGATAAAAAAGATGCCATTGCCCCAACAAGTAAAGAATCTGTCAACTCACATAAAGGAGCTAAGGACAAAAAACTTGAGAGTAAGGGCAAGGGTAGATGCTCTGGAAGAAAAGGTGAGAAAGATAGATAACTTTCTTCAAGAGAAGAAGAAACCTCTTCCCCCCAGGGATCATCAACCATTGGCTCCCCAGTCCCAAGAGAAAGTGGAAGTGTCCAAGTGGCAGTGGGATTGGTTAAACACTCAGTGGGACAAACTGTCTCAAAATCAGCATCAGTTACCTCAGGCAGGTCCGTCAAGACCCAGCCAGGTCAACCCCACACCTCCTCACCCCTATCAAGGAGGCAAAAGAAGAAGAAAACCCAATATGGTCATACCCAGCAAACCCTGGTAAGCCCCTCTATTGATTCTCAAGTGCCATTTCTTGTAGCTGATTCTGTTCCTTCAGGTAAATCTGAGAGGGAAGAAGAAACCTTGATACCAGTAGAGGCTGGGAGCAGTAGACAAATAACTAATGTATCTAATCCATTACTTTTAATTGCTACTTCAATGATTAACCCTGATATGGCTGTAATTGATGAAACTCTTGACCCTGAGTTTTATGAGAGTCTGGAAAGTTACTCAGTTTCCTTATTGAGAAACACTCCAGATGTAGCAAAGATTAATGATGAGTACTTGAGAGATATTATTGCAAAACAGAATCATATTATGAACAATATGCAATTAACTCAGAAGTTTAATGGTTTATTAACTGAGCAAGGGTATCAATCCTTGAGGAGTGAATTGCAGAAAGTCTCTGATTATTTGTTTAATTATAAGGCAACTCATGAAAAGAAGGTTGCTTTGTGGAAAAATATCAAAAATGATTTGTCCAAATTAAAAGATACTGTATCTATCTGTTGTGAAGAGCTGGAGATAGATAAGATGAATCTGAAAAGATTGAATGAACATTATTCATCTTTTCAAAATAAAAATCAGTTATCTTTTGCAACTATCAATGAGAGTTTATCTAGTCTTCCAAGAATTAAAACAAGACTAACAGCCATTGAAGAGAAATTGAACTCATTGTTGAATGACCAGAAATATTCTGACATTTCTTAAAAGGAACATATAGTGCAGGATGCTCAAATATTACCTGTTGCTAGTTCATCTAAAGTAAAAATAGTTCCAGAAATACCTGTTGATACCACTGAGTTTCCATAAAAAATTGATGATGCACCAGGATCTTCAACAGAAGGATTGAACAATGAGATTACAGCCCAATTGGAGATGTTACAGCTGCTTCTTACTCAGAAACAAGCTAGTACTAAGGAGACTCCTTCAAATCAAAAGAATTGGCCAAAACTTGACCAGTATCCAATATTTGATGGTGACTTTTTTTCTGATTGGCAACAATTTATTTGAAGAATTGATAACTTGAAAAACTCTTACAAACTCCCAGATGAGGAAGTTGTGTCTAAGTTAATTTCTTTATTTACCAATGTAGCCCTTATGTGATATGAATCTGTCCTATTAGATGGGAATGATTACTCATGGGAAGATTGGAAGAAATTAATTAAAGCACAATTTGGGGGCTCCAAGTTTAGGATGGCTCAACAAAGGCAGTATGAGGAAACTAAATATAGTTCTTCTACTGATAAACCTATTGAGTTCTTAATGAAACTTTTAAAAATCTTAAGAGCTATGGACCCAAAAATGGAGTTTGAGTTATGGAAGGAAAGGATCCTTTATAAATTACCAATGTCCTTGAGAGACTTGATAGTGGCTAGGACTAAGTTCACCAGAGAACCTTCTTCTTTCATCAATACTTGTAATGAGATTCTTCTAAACAACAAGTATGATTCCAGAAGATTCATTCCTAGAACCACTTGGGAAAAACCCTCAACCTTTGAACAGAAACCTCTGGAAAAGGTTGGGAAGCCTTCTGCCCCTGTTGCACCTAAAAAGTATGCAACAAACACTTGTTTCAAGTGCAACAAACCTTGGCAGAAAGGCCATGTTTGTGACAAGAAGATAAATCATGTAGAACAAATAGAGGAGCATGCTGATGACACAGTAGCACTGAATGATACTTCAAGTGATTGTGCCAGCAATATTTCATATGAATCTCAACAAGAAATCTTGATGCTGGAAGAGGATATCCATTATTTAAATACTATTGATATTGATAATGATGATTTATCTACAGTTAAAGATGCTGAGATCATAAAGAACATTGAGGATAGCTTAATTGTTATTGCCCCTCTCAAGACACCAGTCTTGATCAATGGAACCAGCATTGAAGTTGTTCTGGATTCTGGAGCTGGAGGAAGTGTAGTATCTGAAAAAGCACTTGCTTCAGTGGATCAAGACTATAAATCAAAACTGATGCCTATAATTTCTGAAAATTAGAGAGGATATGGCTCTGTTTTTTCCCCCATTGGTAAATACAAAGCCACAGTGTTTTTTAAATATAGCCATGGTTTTGTAAGAGCTATTTGTGATTTTGTTGTCATGAAAAATGATAACTTAAGCAATTGGTTTATTGTAGGGAATGATATTTTAACCAAGTATGGCATAAAATTGGATCCTTCAAACCAATGTTTCACAATGGGAATGAATAGGAAGAGAAAATTCAAGATTTCCTCCCCTAAAAGATTATTAAAACCAGAATTGAACACATGTAATTCTGTGGTTCAATATAAAGGAAGATCTACAAAAGAAATGCATGCCCTTATTTCTGAAATTGACAATGCCTCTTTTGGAGAACAACTTTCTGGTGAGGATAAAGATTCCATCATTAAATTGAAAAAGTCTTTTCCTATGGCCTTTTCTCATGGGTCACATGAACTGGGATTAGTTAAAGAGGAAATGAGACTTTCATTGTCTTGTCCATTAACTGATATACCACCTAGTTTAAAGAAGAAGCCTTATCCTGCTTCTCCCACAAGGAGAAAAGATATTGAAGACAATATATCTACCCTTTTTAAAATGAATATTATTGAAAAGGTAGTTGAAACACCTAAATATTGTGTTATCTCACCTTTCCTAATTTCTTATGAGAAAGACAAAGCCAGTTTATGTGGTAATTATAGAGAACTAAATATTTATACTTTTGATGATATCTACTCTTTACCTAGAATTAGCTCTATACATGCTACTTTACAGGGTGCTAAATATATAAGCTGTTTGGATGGTAACAAGGGATATCATCAGGTACCTGTTGAGAAAAATTCTCAGAATTTTCTGATATTTGCTACTCATATGAGTATTTGTAACTATATTAGGATGCCTTTTGGCCCTAAAAATGCCCCTTCAGTTCTCCAAAAAGTCATGGATAACACATTCCATCAAGAAATAATTGAAGGATGGCTGATGTTTTATATTGATGATATCATTATATTCTCAAAAACATTTGAGGACCTTCTTAACCACCTGTGTAAAGTGTTCCAGAAAATGGATGAAATAAATATGACACTTTCTTTGAAGAAATGTAAATTTGGTTTCCATTCTTTAAAAGTTCTTGGTCATGTTGTTTCAGGCTTACAGATATGTGTTGACCAAAACAAAGTGGCAGCCATACAACAGGTGAAGGTTCCTACTACAGTTAGGGAGCTCAAGAGTTTTTTGGGAATGTGTGGATACTATAGACAGTATATTAAAAATTACCAAGTCATAGCTTTACCCCTTACCCAATTAACTAGAAAGGATGTTGCTTTTGTCTGGAATAGTGAAAGACAAAGAGCCTTTGACACTATGAAACACTGTTTTATGTCAGCACCAATTCTTGCTTTACCTGACTTTAATCAACCATTTGTTTTGTACCCTGATGCCAGTTTCATTGGTCTTGGTGCTGCCCTCCATCAAAAATAAGTGATAAATGATTAAGTTTCCGAAGTAGTAATTTGTTATATTTCAAGAACCTTGAGAAATATTGAATTGAAATATGGTGCTACTCAATTGGAATGTTTAGCTGTAGTGTGGGCTCTAGGGAAGCTACATTATTACCTAGATGACCAGAAATTTGAACTTGTCACTGACTGCAGTGCAGTTAAATCCCTTTTAAACTTGAAAACACCAAACAGACATATGTTCAGATGGCAGTTGGCTGTTCAAGAATACAGAGGGAGAATGACAATTATTCATAGGGCTGGTATTGTTCACTCAAATGTGGATATTTTATTAAGGTTACCTTTACCAAATGATGACTCTAATCCTGCTTATTATCCTGAGGATGAAATTATTCATATACATGGGATATATGTGGTTGATATGGAGGAAGAGCTATTACATCTTATTCTGGATGCATATGATAAGGACACTGACTTGAAAAAATTATGCACCATATTAAATGATCCAAAGAATGCTTCAATACAAGCATTAATTATAACCCTTCCACCAAAGTACCAAAAGGCTTTGGAAAAAGGTAAATTTTCAATTGATGAAGGATATATATATTATAGGAGGAAGTTGAGTAACGTTATTGTTATTCCTCCTTCTATGAGAGAAATCATCTTGAAAATTTGTCATGATGACATATTAACTGGACATTTTGATCTTGAAAAAACAATGATCAATATTAAGAACACTGCTTGGTGGGTTAATATGTCTGAAGACACAAAATTATATGTTGAATCTTGTGATTCTTTCCAAAAATCAAAAAGATTAACTGGTAAAAGAGCAGGATTAATGCAACATATTGAACCTCCTGATGCACCATGGTAGATAATAAACATGGATTTTGTAACAGGATTACCTATTTCTGGAAAAGACAGTTATAACTCTTGTTGAGTTATTGTGGACAGATTCACTAAAATGTGTAAATTTATCCCTACCCACAAGGATGTTTCCACTAAAGAATTACCTTTCTTATGGTGGTCTCATATGTTTAATACTGCTGGTTTTCCTAAAGCCATAATCTCCGACAGAGACCCTAAATTTACTTCTGAATTTTGGATGTCTCTGATGGATGTTTGTGGTTGTGATCTGAAACTTTCTACTGCCCATCATCCACAGACTAATGGCTTAGCTGAAAGAATGATTCAGACTTTAGAGGACATGATAAGGAGGTATTGTGCCTTTTGCCTTGAGTATAAAGATAATGACAGATTCACTCATGATTGGGTTACCTTACTTCCTGGGTTGGAATTTGCTTATAATATCACTGTTCATTCTGTTACTCAAAGAAAGCCTTTTGAGCTCTGGCTTGGATATGTTCCAAATACTCCTGCCCAAATTCTCAATAAAAAAATACATAAATTGGATATACATCCTGGTGTAAAGTCATTTCTTCAAATGCAGCAACTGTGCAGAAATCATGCTCAACAATGTATTGAAAAATCATTTGAATATGAGAAGAAGAGACGGGACAAATCCCATAAAGAATACACTTTTAAAAAGGGTGATGGAGTGTTTATTTCTACAGTCCACTTCAATTTACAAGGTAATAACAAATTGAAAGATCCATTTGTTGGTCCATTTGTTGTCAGAAGAATGATTGGAGATGATGCAGTTGAGGTTATTCTGTATTCTCCATATAACAGAAAACATCCTGTTTTTCCAATATCTCCTCTGAAACCTTACACATCCAGTAGTGATTTATTTCCAAAAAGGAGGGGAAGACCAAAGAAAACCCCAAATGAAATCACTGAAACAGCAGAAATTGAAAAAATTCTAAATGACAGAATAATCACTGCTGAAAAAGGTACAGAATACTTATTGAGATTCAAGAATAAATCATCTGAATATGATTCTTGGATACCTGGGAAAGAGATATCTAATCTTCCTACTCTACTAAAAAAGTATAAAAAGAAAAAATAATAGAATTTTTTTTATTGTTTTTTTTAGAGTGAGGAAGTGTTAGCAAGGCTACTAGACTTACCCAGTAAAATAATTAATTATTTTACTGAGTTGAAGCCACACCATATCTTCTTACTAACAATTTATTATTTATTTACTTAAGTATTACTTACAACTAACTAGTTAAATACATTAAGTAGTATAAATAATGTAAATAAATGTCCCCTACAATTTTACTCCCTAACACCATGCTAAATAGTATAAGTTTGATTGGGAATAAAAATTTATAATAAAATTATAATAAAAAAACCTTAAGATTATTATATTACTTCATTTAGAGATCTGGAATCCCGTGAAATTAATATAATTAATTTAATTGTGATTTAATTAATTGTGACAAGGAACTCATACTTTATTACTAATAAAATTGATTCCCTTGTTGATGTATTAATTAATTTATTTTCTTATGTCATATATTTACTCCTTTTAGTCACCTACTTTCTCAAATTCTTACAGTAAATGGTGTAAGTTCTGGGTCTTTTATTCCCTCATGTTTTGCCTATAAAAGGCCCCTTACTTTTGTGCTTTCAAAACATTCCTTCATTACTTACTTTATTATTACATTTACAATACAAGCACTTATTTCTATATTTTAGAACATTAGTATTTACAACGGCATAATTCTAATCTATAATTTATATTAATATTTAAATCTACCTCTTATATTTGAGTAAACAAATCAATTTGATTAAGAAATACGTACTTTTCTTTGAGAGTTCATTAAATCCCCAAATTTCCTTGTATAAACCTCAAATAAACTTCTAGACCCAAAAGGACCCCTTGACAGCAGGTATAAATACTTGATTGCTGCCAGGGATTATTTTTCTGGTTGGGTGGAGGCAGCACCTCTGGTTACTTTGACTGCCAAAAATGTGGCAGAATTTTTGAAGAAGAAATGGGTATTAAGATATGGGTTGATGCAGTTGGTGACTGTTGATTATGGGCCAGAGTTTGGAGCTGAATTTAAAGAAGCTGTGGCAAGTATTGGATCTAAAGTCAGAGTGGCTAAACCTTATTATCCTGAATCTGAAGGAATTGTTGAAAGAGGCCATCAAGTTATCAAGAATGCTTTGGTGAAGATGTGTGGAGATAGTGCTGAAAAGTGGAGGTATTATTTACCCTTGGTGTTATTTTCTGATAGGGTCACTGTGAAAAGGACAACTGGCTATTCTCCTTATGAATTAATTTTTGGTCAGAAAGCTGTTCTACCAGTGGATTTGGAAGCCCTCTTTTATATTGGAATGGATTGGGATTAGGTATGCTCAACAGAAGATTTCCTCTGTGCCAGGATGAAAAAGTTGGAAAGTAGAGAGGAATGTCAAGAGAAGGCATACTCAAAGATAATGAAGATAAGGAATCAATCATTCAGATACTGTGACAATAATTTGGCTCATAGACTCAGGAATCCCTTGAAACCTGTTTGTTTGGTTTTGGTGTATAATAGAAGTTTTGAGAGTCAGTGGGGAAAGATGTTTGCTGATAGATGGAATGGACCTTACAGAGTCAGATCTCAGGTGTCTGGAGGTTCTTATTTTTTGGAAGAGTTGGATGGTGCAGTTTTAAAGAAGAGAGTGGCTGCTGATCAGGTGAAGAGATTTTACCCTAGGGGCACAAGAAGTGAAGAAGATTGACTCTGCAATGAGGATAAACTATGGACCAATCTTTAAATTTGGATTTTTTGTGATGATGCTGTGCATCTGTTTTGTTGGAAACTTTTGTTAGAGGGTACTTATAAGTGGGGCTTCTAGATTTTGCCTTGGTAAGTGTGGGGGTGACTGATGGGCTGGCTTCTCTATCAACAGTTACCCCAGATTGTCTGTTTCCAACCCCTTCTCTTAATTTGGTTGAACCCTAGTATTGGTTTTTCTTCACAGGTTTTAGTCCTCTATGAATTTAAACTGGAAATTTCTTTTAGTCTTCAAGTTCTGGACTCTTCATGTTTATTGGTTTTGGTTTTTTTTTGTGTTGGATGTTATGTTTTTGTTAGAAGGTACCCAGGGGGGGGCTTCTAGATTTTATTTTGGCAAGTGTTAGGGTAACTGATGAGCTTGCTGCTCTGTAGAACAGTTACCCCATAATGTCTGTTTCAAGTTTTTTGTTTTTCCTAGTTGAATCCTAGTTCTGGTTTTTGTTATTCAGGGTTTTAGTCCACTATGACTTTAAAGTGGCTTGGGACTGGCTTCTTTGTTCTTTTGGATTAATGGCAGATCACTGGTGGTCTACCATCATTTTTACTTATTGGAGGGAGCCCACCCAGTGATCATTTCCTTGGACTGGACTTTCTATGGAGCCAGACTTTTTCTTTTTCTTTTTTCTTTTTTCTTATTTTTGTGTTTATGATTGTGTTAGATAGTAGTTTTAGATTGTTTTCTTTTTTCTCTTTTTTTCTTATAATTTCTTTATGGGGGTTATTAGGATGTAAAGAGGGAAAATTCACAAAATTATGGTGTTACCACATCAGGGTCACCTGGATGTGGGCAAGCATTAATGGGGAAAGGCTCATCCATTGGCTGGGCAATGCTATTTTCTTTTTTATTTATTTCATTTTTTTTCTGTTTCATTTTTTTTATTTTCTTTAATTTCTAATTTTTTTATCTTTAATCATTTAAAATATTTAAAGGTGTATCCACATCAAGGTGCACTTAGATGTGGGTAAGGTATCAGGGGATCAGCTCATCAATCGGCTGGGGATACCATTTGTAATTATTATTTATTTCATATTATTTTGTTCATTTCATTTTTATTTCTCAGCTCTCATAATTTTGTTTAATTATTTTAAAAAATTTTAAGTATGTTAGTAGTTTATTAGTTAAAAATAAAAAGAAAAATAAAAATAAAAATAAAAATAAAAATAAAAATAAAAATAAAAATAAAAATAAAAATAAAAATAAAAATAAAAATAAAAATAAAAATAAAAATAAAAATAAAAATAAAAATAAAAATAAAAATAAAAATAAAAATAAAAATAAAAATAAAAATAAAAATAAAAATAAAAATAAAAATAAAAATAAAAATAAAAATAAAAATAAAAATAAAAATAAAAATAAAAATAAAAATAAAAATAAAAATAAAAATAAAAATAAAAATAAAAATAAAAATAAAAATAAAAATAAAAATAAAAATAAAAATAAAAATAAAAATAAAAATAAAAATAAAAATAAAAATAAAAATAAAAATAAAAATAAAAATAAAAATAAAAATAAAAATAAAAATAAAAATAAATATAAATATAAATATAAATATAAATATAAATATATATATAAATATAAAAATAAAAATAAATATAAATAAAAATAAAAATAAAAATAAAAATAAAAATAAAAATAAAACTAAAAATAAAAATAAAAATAAAATATAACAAAATTTTTTTTATATCTGTTAGTTGTTATTATTTTTTACTATTTAGTGAATTTTCAATTCTTAAATTTAATGGCAGGATGAAGCTTTTGGTGGTTTGTCAGATTGTGTTGGCATTTTTGTTTTTTGTTTGGATTAGAGGTAGAGCTGTGTTTTTTGTAGTGCAGGTGGCTGGAGAAAGTATATGGGTTATAGTGGTCAGGTAACGGGTCAGAAGGTAAACTTTGGGAAGAAGAGGAAGAAGCACGAATGGAGTGCTGGAAGGTTTGCTTGATAATTCAATAAATCTTCAAGTGGCAATCAAGGAGTTGTTTTCTCAGATTCTTCTCAAAATCATTCAATGGACCATGGAGAGCAAAGGCCTTGAGCATGTTAGAACACATCATGCTAAGGTGTTGTTTCATATCAGCATAATTCAGCGTCAAAGTAGTTTATAGGGGTTGGCCAATTCCAAATGCAGCTGCAGGAGGCGGGGTTCAAACTAAACAGAAGAATTGGATCAATAATTATTCTCTGTTGAAGAAATTGGATTTTTATATTTTTTTTGGTACTTACAGATTTGTATGCAGCCGGAATCTGGATGGCTGAAGATTGTTGAATAGATGTGGTAGGAGGGCCCACCAGTTGGAGGTATGGATTTTTGTGGTCATCCTCTAAATGGTTTTGAGAAGATGAAGGAGAAGAAGGAGGCTCCTGTGGCCTGGTGGTGGAAGCAGGGCTATTTCTTTGTTTTTGTTTATATTGTTGCTTGGTGTAGGTTTGTTAGATACTGGCAGAGGAGTGCCAGGTTGGTTGAAGGAAGGACCAGGAGAAAGTGACCTCGTAGCTGATTGTGATCTTCTGGATGAAGATCTAAAAGAAAGGGAACTATCAGAAGAATAATTGGCGGCCAGAGGAGAGGTGAAGTTAGTTCTTCTTGATGGAACAGGAGATTTTTGTTTAGGAGCAGTGTTAGGTGCTCTGGTGTTTTCAGGGGGTCCTCCAGCAGGCCTTATAGATATGTTAGAATTTTTGGTGTTTTCAAATGAATAAATGGTGGCAGTACGTATTTCTCTAGGAGAATTAGGAGGTTGTTGTGTAGAGTTTTTGGTGTTTTATGGAGGAATTTGGCTTTTATCTGGCTGAATTTGAGAGTTTTGAGCCTAATTTTTGCTTTCTAGCAAGGCAGACGGGCCGCCTGGACGCGGTCTAGAAGCCTAGGAGCTAAATTTGCTGAGATAAAAGCAGATTCTTGAGAAGATAAAGTAGGTCTTTTATGAAGTGTTTTGGTAATAGAACGGCATGATCTTCTGGAAGGAGCAGAAGATAAAGAGGAAGAAGCAGGTCCAAGCTCTGGTGATCTGGTAGGAGATCTGGAAATAGATTTATATGAAGTTGAAGGTGGAGGTATTAGATAGTTGGGATCTATGTCACATCTTTTCTTTTTAGAATTGCAGGAATCACATTCCCTGTTATAGAATTTGGCCTGGGGAGTAGGAAGAGTGAATGTGCAAGTTCTGCACATGTGGATGCACTGTTTACAAGCATAGTCCTTTGGAGCAGTGAAGCAGGGAAGGTCTGATGGGTCAAAATCTGATGATCCAGCCATGATCTGTGAAGGAACAATAATGAAGAGAAAAGAGATGAATGAAAAATTTATCAGTGATGTGTAGATGGTGAAGAAAGAGTGGAAGTTCAGCAGGTTGGCTGCAGAGCATTGAGCATGGAGGTGGCTCCACCTTTCTTATGCAAAATGTGTTTAAGTCTGTCAAGACTTTAAACTGAATACTGAAGTAATTCCATCAAGACTTTAAACTGAACACTGAAGTAAGTTTGTCAAGACTTTAAACTGAAAACTGCAGAAGTCTGTCAAGACTTTAAACTGAACACTGGTCAGTCCATCAAGACTTTAAACTGAGAAATGGAACAGTCCCCCAAGACTATAAACTAATGATGGCTTAATGGTTGAGTTCTTCAGGACTATAAACTGATAATGGCAGTTGGGGTGATTCTGGCAGAGGGAATCCAAAGGGGAAGTCTCTGAATTTTGTTAAGGCAAGTGTGGGGGTAACTGATGAGCTAGCTGCTCTGTAGAACAGTTACCCCAGAATGTTAGTTTGTTTCTTTGGTCTTAAATGTTTTGATCTCTGGTTCTGTCTTTTTTATTTAGGTTTTTAGTCCCCCAAGACTATAAACTGAGGGTTTTGAGTCCCCCAAGACTATAAAATGAGGGCTGCTAGTCCCCCAAGACTTAAAACTGAGGATTAGTCCCCCAAGACTGTAAACTGAGGAACTTTTTTATTATGATTGGCTACATTCAGGAAGTCTGGAGAGGTCAAGAATTTTTTTATTTCTAAGTCAAGAGATTAATCAAGAGTTTAGAGGAAGAAGAGAATCAAGAGATGTAAAAAAATGCTCAGCATTAGCTTTGAACTGGTGTATGAGGTTCTTCCTTTTCTCAAGATCCTGTGGATTCCTAGAAGGAATGGATTGGAAGTAGTTTAGTAAGAGATGCTTCGGTTAAGAAGAATTTTGTTGAAATTTGTCCTTGATAGTGGGCAATGGATTAGGTGGGGGTGCTTCAATGTTTCACACATTTTCATCATCACTGTCTGGATGTAAATGAATTGGAAATTTTTCAGATTGAATTTCAGTATGAAGAAGTATTGGGATTACCATCAGAAGGACAATGGATGGTAGATCTAGTGGTTGTAGCAGGGTTGGCTCTCTTTTTTGAAGGGTGTAATCTGTTGACCAGTCTGGGAATCAGGATAGATGGCCTGGATATTTTGGTGCTGGTAGAAGGTGTATCAGGTTGGGGAGGAGGAGAAGATGTTGAAGAGGACAATGGACCAGGTCTAAAACAAGTCTTCTTCCTAGAGTGACAGGCATTACAGGAGGTTCTGTAGGGATGAGCCAGTGATGTGATGGTACAGATGAAATTTTTGTCAATGCAGTATTGGCAAAGACCCATGTCGGTAGCAGATTTGGAAAGAAAGCTGAAAATGGTGGTTGTGATTAAGGAGAATGTGTACATTTTTGATTGGAGGGATGATGTGGTCTTCCAATATTAGCAGAGCCCTTTGTTGGTTTATTTGGTGTTGTTTTTATATGCCTTAAATGGAATTGTTTAATAATTAGGTGTTTTTCTGGAATTACTCAGAAAATATTGGGACTACAGGGATGTGAATACTACCATTGGATTGCCCCGGTGTTTCTATATATTTTATGTCTTGATGACATTTTTCATATTCTAAGTATTAAGGGGATAATTTCTCATTGCTAACCTTAAGTCTTTGGGTTAAGTGCTTAGTACCGTTAGAATGGGCTAAATTCTCTCTACATTTTATGTCACAATTTTGTTATAGCCTAATTACATGTTTTAAAGGTTTTAGTAGTTGTAGTAGATTTTTCTAAGTAGTTTGGGTATTTTTTGGTGGTTTTCTGACTTCAGGGTGGTCCCACCGCCTATGGAGGGCCTCCTGATGTTGGTGGACCACCCGCCTCAGTGCTAGAGGGCTGGGAAGTGTTTGTAGAGAGGTTTTATGCAATTTGGCGGTTAAGAACACCAAATTCATTGGTGTGCATGGGCTCTTAGATAGTGGTCTGTGTGTATATAGTGAATATGACAGTTTGGGGCAACTTTAATTATCATAAAACCATCCAGAAGTATATCCTTGTTCCTCACTCAGTTTTCACTGTTTTTTTGGCCACAGTTGGCTGTGTTTGTTGAAAGGTGAGTTCTTCATTTAACTTAACTTGGAAACTGGTTTCTCTGGTATAGTCTTGCAAGCTATATCAAGCATTAATGCTGTCTCTGGTGTGGATTTTCAAACTACATCAAGTATCATTGCTTTCTCTGGTGTGGACATTGGTCTACATTTCAGTTCTTTGTTTTGGTAGTCTGTCTGGAGACTACTATCTTGGCTGATCAGGCAGTCAAGTGTGTTGGAAAAGGGGCATTAGCAAACAGGAACCAATTTACTGTAGCAATTAAATCTCACTTTTTTTTCTAAAGGGACAGGAGGTTTTCTCTCCATTTTTACTCCAACTCCCTTGGTCAAGGCCTATAGCTAGTACTATAAGATTGTCTACAATGATTATCTTTATTTTAAAAGTTCTTTCAAACCTTATTAAAAAACTTGAAGTTTTTCTAAGATATATTCACTACGCAATATAGGGGGTGGACTTGCTAGCAAGTCCTCAACCTGAACTCAGATGGAACTCAGACTGAACTCATACTGAACTCATGCTGAACTCTACTTGGACACCCACCTAAAACTGTTCTGCTGAGTGGTGTTCATCCCTGATTGTATGGTTCCTTTATCAATAGCTCAATGTGTGCTCAATCTGTGGTGAGTTTGGGTCCAAGGTTGCGGACTCGCTAGCAAGTCCGCCCCCCATATTGCGTGGTGATTTAGTGATAGAAATTAAAAGAAGAGTGTTCACAGACTTTTGGTATGGAACTCTTCAGTGCACAGAAGTATTTCTTTGAAACCACTTAATTTTTTTTGACCTCTGATTCTTTGCCTTATACCACCACCAGCTCTACTGTACCTGCACTTCTGCACCTAAACACTTACTCTCTCTCACCTCAAGATTCATAATATTAAGTAAGTTTCTCATTCCTTTCATTAATTTTTATTACACAGCTTAGTGAAAAATGTCCAATTTACTTTATATCACCAACCCAGCTGGCTTATTTTGAGAGCTGGAACTCACTATCCCAAAACCAAAACCAAGGCACTGTTTTTAGAGGTAGTAATTGCAAGAAACATGTAAACCACAATAATTCAAAATCTCAACTCTCCTTGAACCAAGGTCTACTAAATACACAATCAATATCATACTTGAGGTACCCTGGAAAATTAACATTCATAAATTTTACATATCCAAAACAAAAATTAATATGATGGAAGCTTGATATCTAACATAAAATGACCTCTTGCTTTACTTTGTTAGAATTTAAAGTGTTTTAATGACTTAAAATAAAAAAGTTTTGATGAAAAAGGGCCAATAATAATAATAATTGAGTTGATTGATATAAGTATTTCAATGATGGTCAAAATGGCTCATACTTGAGTATGTGAGGATGACAGCTTGTGTTGATTATTTAGTGACAACAGCCCAGCTTGAGGATGCAAGGAAAATGGGGAAAGAAGCCCAAAGGAAAAGGTAGAGGCAAATGGGGACAATGGCACAGTGCCAAATAGCTGGAGATAAAGACCAAGAACAAAACAAAACTAAAATGAAAGAAAAAGTCTCAAATTAAGGGAAACAGGGAAAATGGTCTGGTTCACATTTTATAAAGATTCTTAAAGTTTCCCTTCTGTAAGAAGTATCCAAGTGAGTTGGACAAATCTAAGAAACCCCTCTCCCTTTTAGTAAAATAAAACTTCTTAATTATCTAAGATAAAATTTCTTTTTGACATAGAAATTACTTGTTAAAAAGTTCATCTTTATTCTTTATAGATTTTGAAATTGGTGTTCTTTAGAAAATCTAATGAAATACAAAAAAAAGCTGTAGCAGTGAAATATTTTTTAAATGATTGTAATATATAGTTTTATAAGGTTTTTATTTTATGAAAATTTTTTTTTTGAGTTCCTGAGGTTAATACCTTTCTAATGGTACTCTATATGTATATCTTCATGAAGTGTTGCATAAAATATTTTTTATAGTTACTAAAATGTCGAATTTATAAGGGTGCTGTTATATATGTAATATTAAGTAATAATAATTAAATTATGCATAATTGATTGTTAATTTCAAAGTTCTAATATGTTTTATTATATTCTCTCTTTCAATTTTAAAGCTAAATCTATGCATACAGTGGTCACATGTCCCCCTTTCATCTCCTAAATGAGGCCTAGAGTTTGTTCAGATCTCCACACAGCTTTTCAAGATTTCTGGAGTCAATTGAGATCTAAAAAAAACTCTAAAAAATCTATGAAAATTTTAAAAGATAGCTACACCTCTGCTAAAATATTTAAAGCACTTTTTTTAGCCAGCGTAGCCCTATTCACTGAACTAAAAATTATCAAAGTTAAGTGAATTCTGAAAATTCATAAACTCATAAAATCACTAAATAAAATGATTAAAAATATATAAAAAATAAGGAAAAATATAGAAAAATTCCAGACAGCTCTAAAATATATGAGGTATTTTTAAAGTAAATTTTCGACTCTGTAAAAATTTTTTTGATTGTAAAATAACCATTTTAATCTGAACATTTTATAACCAACTTTTACACTTTAAAATAACCAGGTTTCTCTATTATAAATCCAGTGTAAAACCCAATTAAGCTCAGGAAATTACTAAATGAGAGCTCTAAAAAGCTTTAGATACCATCTGAGTGATTTACTAAAAATTAGTCTGACACATCTTCACTTCAATGAAGAATGTACCCATTCTTTTATTTTGCATATCTGATCAGTCACATATTCATTTCAACTTTTTTTTGTTTCTTTATAATCCATTAATGACTTGATACCTAGTTTTCCATCCATTTTAGTTCATATTTTCTTTCTATTTTACTTCTTTTAATGCTTCAAGACATGTTGTTTGATTGATCCCCTAAAAATATTTTCTGATTTTATCAAAATCCATCAGAAATAAATCCAGATTTGATTTGTTATGATTCCTACTGCTGAGAAGGAGGTTTGAATCCCTCCAGACTTCTCTACCAATCTTTTTCTGGAACAGAATGAGAGAGGAGGTATAAAAACTACTTAGCTGAATACTTTGATTTGATTCCCACCAAAATTTCCTCTAAGCTCCCTCCAATATAGCATTACATGAGGCACACTACATTTCCAACTACCTAATCCACCTTCAAAATGATCCTTCATCACAATTTTTCAAAAAAAATATCAAACCCTTTAAAACCATTTTAAATAACATAACTCCCAGAGCTCATATCTATATCCAGACTTTATTTTGAACCATATTTTAATCATATAATCCTTTTTGAAGTTCCATATAACATCATTTAATCACAAAAATTTGAGTCCATTCTCATCCTAAAGCTTAGCATACACCATTATCCATAAACAACTGAATTTTCCAAATGACTGAGTAACCAGTTTAGAGTTTTGATAAAAAGTAGTAAGTTAAAAGACTAAATTATACTTCCTAGTTTAATTTCTCAAATGGAAATTGAATTTCCAGTTTAATGTCTTGGTGTTAAGTGAAAGATTGAATTATTGATTTAATTTTGCATAGAATAATACATTTTAAGGTCATGGGCAACCAGGCTTTTGTAAATCTTTCATTTAAAACTTCAAATTGTGATTGAATTGCCTGTTTGTGTTCATGGAGGAGCAAAGAATTTTGACTTGCCTGTTTAAGGTAATAGAGGACCAATTCAGACACATCCTTCACCATAAAAAATCCAATGACAATAGCATCCAATAGATTTTTAATCCAATTTAGGGTTCAGAGGACCCTTACAAATTCTCATTCCAAGATTTACATTACAATTTTCCCAGCCAAATATTTCTAGTTTAAGGTCTTAGAGGACCAAATCCAGAGTAACCAAAAAGCTTCAGGCCAAATTTTATCCATAAACTTTTGAATATCTTCTTCAAAGTGCAGGTTTAAGTCTTAATGGACTAGCAGTTCCAATAAAAATATTCAAAATCTTCATAAATTTTCAGCTTAAAGTCTTGTAGGACTAACATATCCAAAACAACAACAAATTAAAATCATGAAGAAATATTGAAAAACAGCCAGTTTAAAGTCTTGGAGGACTAACAGATTATCTTGACATAGAATCCACTAATTTCAAAACCCTAACACCACAAAAAATCAAGTGGAAACTGTTAGTATGTACCTATTCCTATGTTCATTTTTGATTTGAGAATAAATATTATTTGATGTTGTGCAAGCTAGTGTGCTCATTGTCCAGTGCTCAGTCTTTCCAGAAGAATCACAGTTGAGCTAAAAATGAGTTAAGTCAAGGATAGGTATTGGCACCTGCCATCAGGTGCCCATGTTTTTTTCTGGTGTAATAGACCCCGTTTTCAGTCTTGCAATGGAAATAAAAATAAAAATATTAAAGGAAATAAAAATGAAAATAAAATAAAATAGTGAAAAAAGAAAATTTAAATTAAAATACCATAATAATTAATTAATTTTTATTTTGTGAGATATGAAATAAAAGATGTAAACATGAAAAAAAATGAAATTTTGGTAAATAAAAATTTATTTAAAAGACTTCATAAAATTCGAAAATTTGAAATATGAAGATGCCCCCCGGCTTTGTGATGAGACATACCCCTTACATCATACCCATATCCAAGTACACTTTGATGTGGGTTACACAAGAAAGATATTTTTAAAGTAAAAAAATAAATAATTTTGAAAAATTTAAATAACATAAAATAAAAAAGTAGAGAAATGATCACTGGGTGGGCTCCCTCCAAATTGTAAAAATGATTGGAGACCACCAGTCAGCATTATCCCTGAAAAAATTAATTATAGATAAAATTTAGAATAAACATAATAAATGAAACAACATAAAATTAAAAACATAAAATTAAAAATTAAAATAAAATTTGACTTGAATCTTGAGTTTGAATGGGTGGATTTGGTTGACATTGTAATTTTCCAGTTTATAGTCTTAGAGGACTACCTATATGACAAAAAAAAGTCAGAATTTAACAAGAAACAGAGAAACTATGAAGACAAACATTGTGGGGTAATTTTGTATAGAGCAACCAGCCCATCAAAGAGCCAGTCAATTAAAAATGTCACCAATGGGTTAAGAATATTAATGAAAATTTATTTGTATCAACTTAAGAAACATCCAAATCAGCCAAGTTTAAAGTGAAGAGTTCACTTGGCTTGCCAAATCAGTCATGGGTGGTGTGGATATCCAAATTGGAAAAAATATAACATTACTAGTTCAATTCACTTGCCCAATTGTTAAAAAGGTGGTGTACTTCCTAAGGTTGGGTGGTCTCCATCCAGCTCAGCTAATCTTTTTGCATATTTCAATTAATAATTGCACGACAGAAGAGAAATAGTCAAGATCGGATGAATGACTATTCATCACACTTCAGCTGCTATTTCTCATACTCATTTTTTGGTTATTGCTGTAAGATTTTCAAGGGTTCTGTGGTAAACGGTAACTATATTTTTTTTCTAACCCGTCTTTAGGCTTTATTCAAGACAAATCTTAGTCATAACAATACCTGCAGGTGAAGGTTACTAGAAAATATTGAAGGAGATGAGGTTGAGGTGAGACAATAAATGAAGGCACAGTGTGTTGACATTTTCATATTAAATTAGGAGCTCTAATTTTAGGAGGAAATGAAGTAGTAGTGGAAATGAGTGAATTATAGTAAAAAGTGCGGATCTTTTTATGAAACTTTCCTTAAGATATATCAACGATAGTACATGATCTCACTCTACCTTTCTAACAAAGACAATACTCGGGGGAAAAAAAACAAAATTATTGGTAAAAATATGGTTCTACCCACCTTAAAAATTTTGTAATTTAACTTTTTGGGAAACTTAATAATGTATTTGCTACCAGAAGAAATACCTTATATAGCCTAATAGCACAATTTATAAAGATTTTATCACCTTCCACTATGTGCTCGTTTCTTCTCCTATATTCTTAAGTGATTTACTGTAGTGGTCACAATTATGAAAAAATGAAAAAATTTAGTTAGTCTCAAATCATTCTTTCTTAATTTTCTCCTTACATTTTAGTACCCAACAGTGGCGCCCTATGAATTTTGAAAGAAGGTTATTTTATATTCCATCAAAAAGGAAAGTTTAAAAGTACAAACAATTCTCTGAAGGTATACATCTCTGCGCTGACTCTCCAGCTGCCTTCTTCCCCGCTTTTCAACTTTATTTCTCTTATTTCAGAACTTCTGGGCGGGATCAGCACTTTTTTAATCAACCAATCATTGCTTTCCCCAATAATATCGACAAGCCTCCACTTGTTTTTGTTTTTATTGAACGCTTCAAGATTATATATGCCGAAGCCATTTTGCTGTCTCACAAGAGAGCAAACCACATCTCCGTCTGAATTTGCTGCGGTGCCTTCCACTACTAGGGGAAAGACCTCTGCCGAAACTCTAGCTGGTTTATGAGGGAGAATCAAAAATAGAAATAATACTAAAATTTTCATGGAAATGAAAGGTTTAAGTTTTTCCGTCATCATGGGTGACGCGCCTGCTTTAATTTGAGTTTAATGAATTCTGATTTTTCCTGGAATTAACTTTTAGTGTTGCTTTTACAAGAAATTAAGGATACAGGTAATAATATAAGAGCGGTGGCGAAGGACGGACTGAATAATGAAGAAAGAAGATAGTTTTCTTGCTTGATACCTGAGTCAAAGATAAAAGCCTGGCTGAATGATATATAGGTGAAGACGAATGGTCTCACGACTTAATGATGTAGCGGGTCACGACAATCGGCTGGCCTAATGGTGCGCAACAGACAAAGGTATCGTAATTATAATAAATCCGGAAGACAAATATCCAACTAACAGGTGAGTGACACTTTATGTAAAGGATCTATGATTCTGTCAATTATAATAGATAAAAAATTATGGATGGTTTTTAATAATCAAAACAACAAAACAGACCATTGAAATATACAACGGACCTGAAAATTATGATGGATGCAGAATGAAGAAAAGATGAGATATAACCCATTGTTTTATCCACAAGTGGCTAGGCAGAAGATAAAATGAAACTAATGGTAAAACATAGAATCAATAGTAGATGAGCGCGGTTTTTGTGACATTAACTAATACTTTTTGTAAAATGAGCTTATGTAGCTAATCCATCCTAAACAATATTGAAGTGGAAGATTCAGTAATAAATTGGGTTTACTCATTAGTCTAAACGTTATCTATACTGGTTAATGGGAAACTATATTACATAGTAAAGTTAACTATGACACATTGATGTTAGCAATTTTTAACATGAAATCTCCCACCAGATATCAGCTTTTAGCTTTAGAGAGAGTCATTGAGTACCAGCGTTGCTTTACATGTTTGAATTTTCATAGTCCTATCCAGAGGACTCTAGATGCAGCGCACTTCGTAATTCTGTTCCGTATAATAGCTGAAACATTTAAGTCTTTAGAGGACTGGAGATCATCTGAATTATTCTGGGGAGGGTGTTTTAACATTATATAATCCTTACTCCTCAACAATAAAATTGTTGAAGAGTATCCACATTGCTAATATCTAGGCTAAATACGACAAGTACTAAATGAAAGGTTTAAGGTACATAACGTTAGATAAAATAACGAATGGATCAGAGCATCCGCAGCCGTGTCGGTAAAGTGGTTCGGTATGCATATTTTATCGACTTATTCTCCAGTCGTTGCTCAATTAGACTCTAGTAACTAATTTATTCTGTAGTCATATAATCAAATGAGCAAAGCTGCTTGAGTAGCTTCTGTAATTTCCAAAACCTCGCGCCACTTTTTTTCGACTCAACCATTACCTACTGAAGCCAGACGCGCCTCATTAATTACTTATCCGTTTTTTCACCCTCACTTCACACAACAATAGCCACTACTATTCATTCAATTACTACATATATTTGCATTAAACACTTCAGCCAGGCCTTCTCATCTATAATAGCTCAATAATAACTCATTTATGTTGACTGAATCTAGGAAAAAAATGTCTCCTAATTGACACCCCCAAGAAGAACAACTTGCTTTGTCATGGACAAGCATTAGCAAGCAACCCGAGTGATTCACATTTGACTTACAGTCCTCTGTGTCCAATATACACATTATGTAGCTATACATTGTTAGAAATTTAAAGAAATAGAGTTTTCCCAATGCAAAAATGGCAGTGAAACATGGTTGAGTTGTAGGTACTATTTGTAATACAGTAGTCTTTCATCAGCTGGAGATGTCCATCAATGCAATAGCAATTAATAAATAATTTTTTATGGGCTTTATTAATTGATTTCATTGACTCTAAAAGTTCTCTAAATATGATTTCTTCTTCTTCAATATATTGTAGTTCATTAATAATGTGCATAAATCTTTGTGCCACGTTATTGAGGATGTGTGTGTATGAGTTGAAGTATGAAATGGATGCCCCAGTAGTTATTGAATGAGTTACATAATTGATGAATATTTTTTTAATGCGTGTTTAGTTAAAGAATTTGCATACAGCTGATGAATATTGCAATTAAGTAACAAATGGCGCCAGTAAAATGAATATAGCTACTGAATATTTGCTGAAACGGCTGTGGATGCTCTTAGTGTAGCACGGTGTCAGCCTGTAGAACTCTGGAAAGAACCATTTCATTGCTTACCTGTAGAACTCCGGAAAGAACCGGAGAACAGGGGACGCCGCAACTACAGACTATACCACAAATGACTATGTACATAAGGTGCCTAAGCACATAACATCCCCCCCACATGGTCATTTAAACTATTCCAGTCTAATTATCCTTCCCACTTGTAATTAACCATCACAAAATTAAAAGAAAATGAAATGAAATATAAGAAATATAAAAGAGAGAAAAGAAATAATCCCCCCATTCCACCATATTTCAACATACACAGACATCTTTCCTTTTGTTGAAAGTTAGAGATGGGCCCTGTCAGCCTAGATATCCCTAGGACTGAGTATTTCTTATGCTTAAAATAAGATAACCTTAAGTACATTAAGCTCATATCTTAAAAATAAGGTTAAAATAATTATATATGTCAACCAGGCTACTAGACTTACCCGGTATGGTAAGGTAAACTCTTACAGTTGCCTTGCTGTAAGCAGAATCCGGAGGAGATGTGTGGATTTAGCTGAAAACCCCGTCCTTCCAATAAAAATAACAAAATGGGAATTCTAAATCACTAAGCTAACCAGTCTACTTGGATCTGATTGATAAAATAATGAAACTCTAAAATATTTAACGCTTATTGAGATTTAAATAAAAGTGGCTGTTGAGAAAAGAAATACTGATAACAACAATTAAGGTGTACCAGTGAAAGATCTGAAAAGATTGACTTTTATGTTTTTATAATAATTTGAATTTTTATGAGACAGCAATAATCAAGTCCCAGTGGTGAAGACCTTTCTAAAGATACACTGTATGAAGTGTGATTTAAATTGTTGAGTAGTATTTCTAAAATGTTATATATAAAATATAAAGTTATAAGGGTATTACAAATTTATTTAATTTGTTGAGTAATAAAAAATGAGACCGTGGTGGTTAAAGATTAAGCTGTATGATGTGATGATGATTGTAAGATGATGCCCAATTTCGAGTCTGAGAGGCTCTTAAGTATACCTAGTCACGTGCCTAAGTTTCCCCTCCAGAGCTCAGCCAGAGCCCATCCGGAGCCTCCGTAGTCCGTCTGGAGTCCAAGCGGAGTCCGTCTGGACCTCCGGACTCAATTAGAACCTTTAAAAATATAATAAAAAATTTAGAAAAATTACACATGATAGAGCCAAATCCTCTTTACATTCCCAACTAATTTTTGTAGCCTGCGCAGCTCTAATCACCCTGTGAAAATTCATCAAAGTTAAGTATTTTTCTAAAAACGTAAATATTTCTATAAAACTTAAAAATTCATTTAAAAATATAAGAAAAATAGTAAAAATTCTGGGAAAATTTCCCAAGGTTCTTGAGTGATTCGACTTGATACTTATAAACTTTTCAGACCGTAAAAATAAATTTTCTCCGTAAAATAAATTGTTTTCGCGTAGGCATTTGCTTTTGACCAATTTCTTCATATTTAAAACTCAAATAAATTAAATAAAACCCTTTTTAAAATAATAACATCGTCAATCTCGCACATCACAATAACTCCAGTTTTGTATTTTGGGTGCCATACTAAATTTTAGGCCACCACATTCTCCCTCCAATTGAGAATGTCCCCATTCTTAAAACTTTGCATAAGTGATTGAGCAATTCCAAAAGAATTATCTTTTCTAATAAAATAATTTGATAAATTTTGTTTTAGCTGGTCTTCTTTTAATTTTTTAAAATAAAAAAGTTTTTTCTTCTTCTCTGGCTTGATATAACGTAAAATAAAATAAATCTTGTGATGATTCCACTTCTGAGAGCAAGGTTTGAATCCCTTCAGACTCCCATTAACCAGTCTTCCTTCATGTCACAGCATTGAGAGAGTGGATCTTCTTAATGAGCCAAATACTCCTGATTCCAATCTCATACGGCCCCTCACTGAGCTGAATTCTATGATTCCAATCTCGCCATAAGGTCCTCCAAGCTTCACACCAAAAATGGCCTAACAATGAGGCACTAAAAAAAATCATTCCCTAAAATCTAACTACCATCCTAACTTCTGATTCCTTCATCACAATTTTCAAACTTTGCTATGCAGCAAACCCATAAAATACTTTTGCCAGGCTTCCAATAAAAATATTGACTTTAGACCATGTTAAAGCGCCACAAATTTCACCTAATTAACCATTATGCTTTCCTTAGCATCTGTCACGCGCCACGTGACACTCGAGGCGAAAGCAGCTCATTAAATCACAAATATTGAGTCCTAAATCTATACTCGAAGCACAGAAAGCAATTCTCCATAGCAACTGCGATTCCCCTTTGTGTACTTACTATTCAACTGCGCTACCCTAAACTCTAAATCTAAATTAGTCAACTTCCCAATAGGGTGCCTTAGTCCTTTTCAATAAGCGACGCACAGCGCTAGGTTCAACAAAATAGTACAGTAGTAGTTTTTCATTAAAGTTTTGTTAATTAATTAAAAAGGGGTAAATTGAGAATGGACGGGTATTTAGCAAAAAGGGTCTAAGTGTATTTTAGTAATGGTCAATGGAATGGGAATGGTGCGATGGAAGGGAGGTCAATGCGAGGAGGAACAAAGGATATAAAAGGGGTTGGGTATTTGGTTCAATATTCCTTAGAATTAAATTATAAAATTGTATTTACATTAATAGTGGTAAATCTTTAAAGTTAAAATCATTGTTATTGTATCTTTCTTTTATTTTCTCAATATTCATTTCTAAATCCTAAATCTTTGATTATTGAGTTTCCAACCCTTTGTGAGATCTTAAGAATTCCTATTACCTTTGAAACTAGTTTATAATTCTTCTCGAACAAACCTCGAACCTGTAGCTCTTACTTCGAGTGACCTTCGAACCATTTCCTCAAATCATTCCTCTGTGCTTCAAAGAAGTTTCTAAATCCCTCATCTCACTTTCAGGAACATCCTTGACCTTGTGCGTAGGTCATCCGGTGACAGTATAATTTAATTCTCCGTAGTTCTCATTCTTTGCACTACTACGTCCTTTTAGGTGTTTTTTAAAATTTTAAATGGCACCTGTTCAACGCACTCCTCCTACGGGCGCTAATACTAGAGCTCACGCTAGAGGCAGGCCGACAGCCACAAGGTCTGTTTCCCGCACTCACTCTTTGGAACCACTTGACCTTAGGGAACGGCAACATTCAGTTCAATCTGTAGAAGTCATCCCACAAGATTTTGAGGATTCTAGTGATGAAGAAGAAGGAGAGGATACAATGCACGAGGCACCATCCACCCCTGCCAATCACCCTTCTGGCCAATCCTCATAACCTGGACCATCTAACTCTCTGGAAGATTTCATGAGACTTTTCATGAAAACCCTTTCAAATCCAATGTCTTCAGAGGGATCTAAGTTCAAAACTCCTTCTATGAAATCTCCCGACAAATTCAACGGAGATCACCCTGACAGATTGCGACCCTTCTTGTAAACCTGCAAGCTACTGTTCCATTATGACCCTCGAACCTTTAACAGTGACCAATCAAAAGTTGTTTACGCTTCTTCATTACTAGCCGGGAAAGCAGCAAGATGGTTCGAACCTTATCTACTCATGCTTTCTTTGACAGAAACCCACTTACTTATCAATAATTGGGAAAAGTTCTAAGACCAAATTTTTACATTGTTTGGGGACCCTAATGAAACGGACAACGCAGAAATTGAACTTTATTTCTTCGCATGAGTGACAATGGTAAAGCCTCTGAATATATCTCGAACTTCAGAGCACTTCAAACTCGAGTAGGTTGGAATGATGCTGCCCTTAAGTATCATTTCAAGAAAGGACTTCCTTCGAGGATTCTGGATCAATTAAATCTTCACGGTCAGAAGATGACTACTTTAACGGATTTAATGGATCGAACCCTCGAACTTGACGGCATTTATTAAGGACGACTTCAACATCGTCAATATGCCAACAAATCTCAAGGCCTAAATTTTAAATTGGGACCTTCTTCACACCCACGACCTAATCAATCCTCCTTGACTCAATCCAAACCCAACAAGGGAAAGGATAAACCTCGACCAAAAGGCTCGGCCACAGGCGATATCAGCAAAGTACTGGATCCTAAAGGGGAACTTAAAGAAGCAGAGAGGAAGAGACGAGCAGATAATGGCTTATGTATGTATTGCGGGGGTAAGCACAAGTTGGAAGACTGTGTAAAGTTGAAGGAAAGAGAAGGTACTAGTTCGAAGTCAAAAAACTAGTAGATAGTTTACTTGTGTGCAAAGCAAACTATCTTATCTCTCCCAGTGCACATAACCTCCATGTCTTAAGGACTGGAGTTGCCTTAAACCGCTTGAGATTCATTCTTTTTAAGGAGGATATCCCCTTCAGTTGTCTTATAGACTCTGGAGCTTCAATTTCTTTTGTTAGTTTATCTTTTGCCGAGAAGCTTCAACTAAAATTTACAGATATCAATCGAACTCCAATCTATTTGGTCGAATCAGAGGAACCCAAATATTGGGTAAGTAAGAAAGTTTTATGGGTTTTCAACTTTCCGAACTTTCCCCCCTTTGAGTGGGAATTATCAGTCTTGGAAGCCCCAAGGATGGACGATACCATTCTTGGCCATGACTTTTTAACGCATTGGAATCCCGAAATTGATTGGACTAGGGGATTGATCACCCCACACTCTAAGTATATTTCTGATTCTTCAATGCAGGTCAATAGGGAGTTAAACAACCCGCCTGACAATGTCCTGCTAGAGGACAAGTCTCTGCCAGATGACTTGCAAGCATCTTTTCCTTCTTTAAATGAGCAATTGGCTAACCCTTCTAGCTCGATGACTTCACTCGAAGAGGATTTAAATTGCCTCGAAGTAATCGAATTCTGCTCTCTCAATACAGGTATCCCCTCGACAGATTCTCTCAAAGATGAAGAGGACGACCAAATCAAAGTTGAAGCCATTAAATCAACTCTACCTGAAATCTACTATGATTTCCTCTATGTTTTCTCAATCTGTAAGGCCGATAAGTTACCACCTCATCGACCCTACGATCATCAAATAGAGTTAATAGGCCCAGTACCTCCGGCAGGTCCTGTCTATTCTTTATCAAAGGACGAATCTCAAGTTCTTCGAGACTACATTGCAGAGAATGTAGCCAAAGGTTTCATCAGAGCCAGTAAATCTCCAACCGGCTCCCCTGTCCTCTTTGTAAAAAAGAAGGACGGTAGTCTTAGGTTGTGTGTTGACTATAGAAAGCTCAACACAGTCACAAAGAAGAATGCATATCCTGTTCCTCCTATGTCATTACTTCTTACCCTTTTCAATGGTGCTAATTTCTTTTCTAAAATTGATCTTAGAGGCGCTTACAATCTGATTCGCATTGCGGAAGGTCATGAACCACTGACTGCAATGCGCACTAGATTTGGTAGTTTTGAATATTTAGTTATGCCTTTTGGATTATGTAACGCACCTTCAACTTTTCAAACTTTTGTTAATGATATCTTTCAAGATGTTTTTGAACAATTTGTAGTCGTCTATTTCGATGATATTTTAATATTCTCCAAAACACTAGATGAACATATTCATCATGTTCAACAGGTCCTAAATCGTCTTCGAGATCATGGTCTCTACACCAAGAATAATAAATGCGAATTCCACCTCAAATCAATTGATTTTTTGGGTTTTACTTTGTCCACTGACGGTTTAGTCATGGATGACAAAAAAGTCCAGAAAATCCTGGAATGGCCTGAGCCCAAAAACATTAAATCACTCCAAGGATTTTTGGGTTTTGCAAACTTCTATAGAAGACTTATTAAAGATTACTCTAAAACTATTTCCAATCTTACTTCTCTTCTTAGAAAAGACATTCCTTTTGTTTTTACTTCTACAGCACGAAAGGAATTCGAAGCACTAAAAAAGGCGTTCACCACAGCCCCAATTCTTCGACATTTTGATCCTTCTGCCTCGACAATAGTTGAGACGGATGCGAGCGATTATGCTATTGCAGGGGTCATCTCCCAATTAAATCCTGAAACAAATTTGTTTCATCCTGTTGCTTTTGAGTCACGCAAACTCATAGCCGCAGAATTAAATTATGAAATTCATGACAAAGAGCTTTTAGCTATTATCCATTGTCTTAAAAAATGGCGTTCTTTTCTTCTCAGCCTAGATAGTCCTTTTCAAATCTTAACAGATCATAATGCTTTGAAATACTTCATGTCTTCTAAAGTGTTAACCAGGCGTCAAGCCAGGTGGGCTGAATTTTTGTCTGAATTTTCTTTCTCTATTTCCTATTGCCCAGGAAAAAACTGCATTGTCCCAGATATCTTGTCACGTCAGGACAACGTTTACCCACAGCGGGGGGACGCATTTGCTGACAAGAAACCAGCAAATGTGCAATCAATCTTCAACGAATCAATGTTAACGACTCATCAACTTAATTCGATGACATTTCAATCTTTTCAAAATCCACTATCCAACATCCTCGAAGCTCAGTCGAAGGACGAATATTGTTTAGGGTTAAAAGACAAAATACTCTCAAAGCAAGGGGCCAAAAGATTTAGTATTGAATCAGGTCTATTAGTCTTTGAAGGTAGAGTAGTCATACCCGACAACAATGAGATAAAATTATGGATTTTCAACAGTCGACATGATTCTCCATTAGCTGGTCATTTTGGGGTTGATAAAACCTACCAGTTAATAGCGAGGGATTTATTTTGGCCAGGTATGACCAGGGAAATCAAGGCCTACATAAAAGCTTGTTACGAATGTAATAGGAATAAGGCTCCCCGTCACCCGAAGCATGGGTTGCTTCAACCACTTCCTATTCCCTCTAAACCTTGGGAATCTATATCTATGGATTTCATTTCTCAACTTCCTATTTCTAATGATTTTGATGCTATATTAGTAATAGTAGATAGATTTTCAAAAATGTCTATTTTCATTAAAACCACTACTACTGCTACAGCAGAAGATTTGTCAAAATTGTTTCTAGAATATGTATTTTCTAAACACGGCTTACCAAATGATATTATTTCAGATAGAGGCTCATTGTTTGTATCCACATTCTGGACCCAACTGTTTTGACAACACAATATCACGAGGAACCTCTCCACGGCTTATCACCCTGAAACCAATGGTCAAACAGAAAGAGTTAACCAAATCATCGAACAATATCTTCGAATGTATGTCAGTTACCAACAAGACGATTGGACCACATGGTTACCATTGGCCGAATTTGCTAATAATAACTTGACTCATTCTTTGACACGAAAATCTCCCTTCGAAACCATTTATGGACGACATCCTCAATTCAACTCAATCCATGTAGGAACTAATTATCCTGCGGAACATTATCTTCGAACTATATCACGACTTCAAGAAGAACTTAAAACAAATTTGGAATCAGCGATTTGAAGATACAAGGAACAGGCCAACAAACATCGACAATCTTCTCCTTCCTTTAAACCAGGCGACAAAGTATGGCTCAACGCACGAAACATTTGAACAACACGACCATCAAAGAAACTGGCTGAAAAGCGCTTGGGACCATTCGAAATCGACTCTGAAGTCTCTAAAACTGCATTTCGACTCAAGTTACCTCCTAAATGGCAGGTGATTCACCCTTTTTTCCATGTATCTCTCCTGGAACTGGCTTGAGAAATATACCCGAGCAAGAACCAACCCCCTCCGGAACCGGTCGAAGTAGAAAATCATCTAGAGTGGGAAGTAAGTCGTATCCTTGATTCAAGAATACGCAAGGGGAAACTTCAATACCTCGTGGAATGGGAAGGCTTCCTCAATGACTCAGACAAAACATCCTGGGAACCAGCCATCAATGTTTCTAACGCCCCTGAACTCCTAAAATCTTTTCATTTGAAATATCCTTTAAAACCAAAACCTTGAAATTTCTTTTATTTAAAATTTTCTTTTCTTTTTCTTTCTTTCTTTAAAATCTAAACACCTCTTAAATTTCTTAGCCTTGTTTTCTCTTCTCTCTCTCTTCTTTTTTCTTTCTTCTACTTCTATATTATTTTTCTCAAAACACCAACTAAAAGTAAAATCAAAAGTAAAATTAAATAAAATAAATAGAATAAACATAAACAATAAAATAAAAATAAAATAAAATAAATAGAATAAACATAAATAATAATAAAAAAAAAAAAACTCTTAAATCTCTCTAAATATTTTCTTTCTTTTCTCTTTTTCAATTCTCTAAAAAAAACATTCTTTTCTTAAAAATTCTCTTTAAAAATTTTTCTTCTCTAAAAATTTATTCTCCCTTTAAAAATTTTCTTTTCTTCGAACCATCAAATCTTGTACGGCACAACCATTTCCTCCAACTTAACTTCAACCTCTAAATCTCCCTATAATAATTCTTCGAAACAAATAATTCTTCTTTTCAAATTCTCTTAAATTCTAAATTCTGTTTTTTTCTATTCTTTCTTCTTCCTCTCTTTTCAAACTAAAATTTCCTAAAAAAAAAAAAAAAAAAAAAAAAAATATATATATATATATATATATATATATATATATATATATATATATATTTTTCTTTCATTAAGTCCTCAATTTAACAAACTCATCTCAATCACAAACCGTTTCTTTTAATCTATCTTTTCTTACATAAAATTTTCCTTTTAAAACCTTAAAAACTTCCTTCAATTAAACAACTTTTTTTCTCTCTTTAAACTTCTTCTTTCAAATTCTAAAATTTTTATTTAAAACTTCTTTTTTCTTTTCCTTTTTTCTCTCTCTCCCAAATCTTATAAAATTAATAATATTCACCTACAATAAAAAAAATAAAAAAAAACTAAAATACAAATTTTCCTACTTCTTTACATCTCCTTTTCATTTCAAATTTTTTATTTTAATTTTTCTCGAACCAACCTTTTCATTTTCTCCAAAACTACCCTTATCTCCTTCCTGCATTTCTCAAATACCTCCTCCTCTCCTACCAGAACCTCCTCTCCAATCCCCAAGAGCTCCTCTGCCACGTCAAAGGAAGCAGCGTCGATAATTGTGTCGACCTCCCCACATCACTCTTCCGCGAACCTTACTCGTCGACCTTGACGAGGTTTCTTTGACCACACCTGGTCCAGGGTGTCTTCAGGTTCTTCAACTACATCCATGGCCGGAGGGTTTGCCTCAGTTGGTATAACCGGCGCAGGCTCCCCAATCGGGTCTTCAAGGGTATTTGATGTCTAAACAAAACTCATCAGTAACTTCATCCTTAAAAATAACAATTAAAACTTACCTCAAAGATGGGGTCAGGCTCTAAAAATAACCTCGGCGCCACTTCGACCTCTACCTCTCTCTCTTCCTCGTTGTCCTCGATGACCACCCGTCGTTTCTTGGGTGCCCGCCCTGGAACAGGGACTTCATCTTCATCTTCCTCCACCAACTTGTCAACCTCTTCCTCGACACCTCGCTTCGAGCTTGTGGCCCGGGTTACCCAGCTTGAGATCTCGTTATTTAATTCCTTATCATTTTCCCCCACCAATTGTTCATCTTCAATTGAGACATCCCAAATGTCTTCCACCACCTCTTTGGTTTTAGGGATTACCCAAAACTTGGTCTTGGTGAATCGTTTTTTGATCTCTGCGTTCTTTGTCAACGCATTGCACGCCACTCGTCGCCAACGGCAAAACTCACATTTCTGGCGAGGGCCTCGAATTGCCGTACTTTCGACACAGAAATATTCCTTGCTTTCACAAGCCGTGCAAGTTTGTGAAAATTGTCGTGTGATCATTCCCCCATTCGCTTTAGGGTGTGGAGGCGTAGGTGTGGGAGTAGGGCAGTTCATTATAGAAAAAAGAAATTAATTAGTGAGGAAAAAATTATAGAAGAAGGGAAATTAGTGTGGGAAGATGGCTCAAGCTCAACGGAGTTCACAATTCTTATACCCGGGCATCTGTCACGCGCCACGTGACACTCGAGGCGAAAGCAGCTCATTAAATCAACAATATTGAGTCCTAAATCTATACTCGAAGCGCAGAAAGCAATTCTCCATAGCAACTGTGATTCCCCTTTGTGTACTTACTATTCAACTGCGCTAGCCTAAACTCTAAATCTAAATTAGTCAACTTCCCAATAGGGTGCCTTAGTCCTTTTCAATAAGCGACGCACAGCGCTAGGTTCAACGAAATAGTACAGTAGTAGTTTTTCATTAAAGTTTTGTTAATTAATTAAAAAGGGGTAAATTGAGCATGGACGGGTATTTAGCAAAAAGGGTCTAAGTGTATGTTAGTAATGGTCAATGGAATGGGAATGGTGCGATGGAAGGGAGGTCAATGCGAGGAGGAACAAAGGATATAAAAGGGGTTGGGTATTTGGTTCAATATTCCTTAGAATTAAATTATAAAATTGTATTTACATTAATAGTGGTAAATCTTTAAAGTTAAAATCATTGTTATTGTATCTTTCTTTTATTTTCTCAATATTAATTTCTAAATCCTAAATCTTTGATTATTGAGTTTCCAACCCTTTGTGAGATCTTAAGAATTCCTATTACCTTTGAAACTAGTTTATAATTCTTCTCAAACGAACCTCGAACCTGTAGCTCTTACTTCGAGTGACCTTCGAACCATTTCCTCAAATCATTCCTCTGTGCTTCGAAGAAGTTTCTAAATCCCTCATCTCACTTTCAGGAACATCCTCAACCTTGTGCGTAGGTCGTCCGGTGACAGCATCATTACCACCTAAAATTTTAACCTCCTAAAGCTTATCAGCACCCAATTCCAGAAATAATTGAATAACCAGTTTAGAGTCTTAGTGGACAGTGATAAATTAAAAGATTGAATTGAGTTATCCAAACATGATTGACATTCCAGTTTAAAGTCTTGGTGGACCAAACATATAATCGGTTGCCAGTTTATGGTCTTGGTGGACCAAAGATTGTTTAAGTGCATAAATAACTTGAAATATTCCTAAGTAAGGCCTAGGCTTGACCAAAGATTGAATAAACTTGATAATCCAGTTTAATGTCATAGTGGACCAATGAATGTTGAATTTTCCAGTTTAAGGTCATAGTGGACTAAAACAATGAATGAACTACCAGTTTAAAGTCATGGTGGAACAAACATTTGATCAATAAGAAATCCAGTTTAAGGTCATGGTGGACCCAACAGCTTGATAATAGTCCAGTTTAGGGTCTTGGTGGACCTAACATTTGATAACACTCCAGTTTAAGGTCTTGGTGGACCTAACATTTGATTGATAAAAAAAAAAAATCCATCTCCAAAAATATCCATAAAATCTTGAACATCCTTGAAATTCAGTTTAAAGTCTTGAAGGACTAACAGCTCCAATATAAAATCTTTAATGACAGTCTTGAAAATTAGCCAGTTTAAAGTCTTGGAGGACTAACAGCTCCATAATTTGTATAAAAACCTTAAGGAAAGTCTTGAACAGTAGCCAGTTTGAAGTCTTGGAGGACTAACAGATGTCAAGATAAAGAAAATTATCCTTAATGAAAGTCTTGAAAAATAGCCAGTTTAAATGCTTGGAGGACTAACAGATGTCTTGAAGTAAAATCCCATAGGTATTGAGTTCCCCTAGACCCTGTTTCATGTCTAAACTAAATGAATAAAACTAAAAAGAATGAAGACTGAAAAATAACACTAAGTAATATAATAATAATTTTGATTTAATTAATTAATTTTTTCATTTTATTATTTTATTTTTATTTTTATTTTTGTTTTTTTATTTTTTATTTTATTTTTATTTTATTATTTTATTATTTTTATTTATTTTTATTTTTAGTTTATTTTTGAAAGATTTATAAAAGATAGTTTCGAAATAAAAGTTAAAAATTTATTTTTAAAGAAAGATAAACAAACGTGAAAAGAGGAATAAAAAAATAATAATAATAAAAAATTTCAAAATAAAATTTTAAAAGATGCCCCCTGGCTATTTGATGAGCCGTACCCTTGAAATCATACCCACATCCAAGTGCAACTTGATGTGGTTACACAATTTTAAGAAATTAAAAAGAAAATAAAATAAATGAAAGTTTTTAGAAGATAATTTTATAATGATGATCACTGGGTGGGCTCCCTCCAGTTTATAAAAATGATTAGAGACCACCAGTGAGCATCAACTTTGCAATAATTCATAATAGGGGGTGTCAGTTCTGGCAAATCCGCACTTACAAATCGGCACTTAAATAAGTGCGGATTTCCAAAACACACTAGCCCCAATACTGGTGGATTTCAAAATGAAATAAGTCACTTATTTCACTCAAATCCGCACTTTTTCAACCAAAAGTGCTGATTTCACAATCAAGTCCAAATTTCACTGATTTGTCAGCATCATCCCATTCATACGCAGCACTCCGCAGCATAACACTTCATAACTCAAAACATCGTACATCACTTACATCTTCATATCATATCATATAAGAGTTATGCCTTCCTCACTTTCAAATCGTGATAAATTACATAAAGCAATGACTTTCATGGCTCTTGAACTGCTCTTGGACTGTGATTGTGATTCTGATTCTGATCTAGAAGAAGATTTTGTCTTTTTATCAAAAATGGCCACAAAACGTTACCTTCTTCCCAGAAAGCCTCAAGTACTTCATACCCCCAAGTACACCATACAAACACTTCTTAACCTATCTACACCCAGTTTTAGACAGCTGTTCAGGACTTCTCAGGAATGTTTCCTTAAATTACTTGAGCTTATTCAGGATCATCCCATATTTCACAATAATTCTCAAAAAGAACAGCAACATCCTTCAATTCAATTGGCCATCACACTATGTCATTTGGGTTCAAATGGTAATGGAGCCGCTTCGAAACGTTTAGAAAATGTCTTTTATTTAGGGTATGGTTCAGTTAACACTTATACCAAACGATGTATCACTGCCATCAACTCCTTGTAATCTCAACTTCTCACCTGGCCAACAAAAGAAGAGCGACTTTAATCATCTCAGGTTATGCAAGCAGAGGGCTTCCCAGGATGCATTGGTTTTGTTGATGGTACTGCTATTCCTTTTAGCCAGAAATCTGCTCAAGGTGGAAACAATTACTTTCACATTCTCTTCAAAAATTTTCACCAAAATATTTACAAGTCAAAAAAATTCTATATCTGTTTTAAAAAATTGGCAATACTCTCCCCTGCATTTTATTGAAGCAAGGGGTGGATATCACCAAAAATTTTCTAAGTCATCGATTTCACATGTCAGATTTGAAAATTTGGCAATACCCCCCCTGCATTTTATTGAAGTAAGTGGTGGAAGTCATCTAAATTTAATATAATTACGTAAATTATTAAATAAATATCTAATATATATCACTTTCCCTAGTCTAAAGTAATGACAATCCCTCAAGCCAAAATGAAGACCAAGTCTAGAAATAAAATTTTGGGACTTTCCACAGGTATAGGCTAGAGGAACCCCATGAGACAAATAAATGTTATCATGATTACCATTTATACAACACAAGGTTGTGGGCCCATTACTTTAGTTGAGGAAATTGATACATAAAAAATATTTATTAAAAATTTACGAAAAAATATAAAAATTTTGATGACAACTCTAATCCCCATACTTTTTGGATCTAAATAAAGTTTTTTAAATCGATTAACTTTACCTTCTTTCATTACCTCATTGATTCTTTGAATCAACTTATGACTGATTTGAAATGAGCAACCAAAATGTGTTAAATCTTGACAGGATTCCAAACACGGAGGAGCTTTGGTCGTTTGATGATTATCCTTAGAAGAATTCCAAATAGTTTTGAAGATACCATTTCCCAAACCAAAATCAATGATGCACCGGCGGTCTGGAAAATATAAACCATGTCATTTGATTTTAGCTGGAGATGGTATTGGTTGGCCAGTAATTGGTTTGATATATGAGAATATACCAAAAGTAAGAAAATTGGTGTCCTTGGTATCGGTGTGAATTTTATTGTGAAATCCAGAATGAGTGATAATAACATTAGAAAATAAAAGATATTCGTGGCTGATATCTGCCCATTTGGAGTCACACCAATTCGTTATACCAACTTGGTTGCAAGTTCATGATTTTTTTCAAATGCTTTATTACAGTGCTTTTTGAGTCGAAGAGCAAGAAAAGAGTTAAAGGAAGGTAGAGTGTCCCATAAGCAAAAATCTTCATCTTTTTGAGCTTTAGTGATATTCTTGAGCAACAAATACATTCCTATATATTTGAAATGCCTAGATAATAATCATATAAGAGTTTCAGAATCCTTATCCTCTAAATATGCAATATAAAAATGTGAAATAAGACAAGTGAAATTTGGAAAAAAGGCTCAACTTCAAAGGTCAAAATCTCAGCAACCACTGAACCTAATTCAAACCTGTTTGAGGGAAATGAAAGATATGCTTTAGTAGAATCTTCAGTTAAAGGACATGTGATTTAAATAAACCTAACCCTAATTTGTTACATAAAAAAATGAAATAAAAATTTAAATTGGGAAAAAAAAGGCTCAACTTTAATGGTCAATATCTCAGCAACCACTGAATCAAATTCAAATCTGTTTGTGGTAAATGAAAGGTAGCCTTCAGGAGAATCTTCAGTAAAAAGAACATTAGATTTGAATAAACCTAACCCTAATTCCGAGTCTGATTTTCAAAATTTTACAAAAACTTGAAAAGTGGTAAATGAAGATGAGATCAAAAGGAGTTTTATAAGTTCACTAATATCCAGATAAGAGTCATACATATATTTAAGTATGAACTTTTCATAAAAGGAAAGAGATATCATATAGGCATGAAAAAAAGGAGATGAAACTTACCTTGATTGAAAAGTAGGAAAAATAGAGTGAGAAAGATTGATGTTGGAATTGTGGGGAAATTGAATATGGAGTAAGTGAAATGCATAAAGAATGTGCAATGTATGTGTTTCAATGAAATGGAGCCAAAAAAAAGTGAAATAAGGGAAAGGGGGGATAATGGCCATGCCAAGGAGGGATGAAGAGTAGGGTGATGGAGCTAAAAAAGAAAGTAAAGAGGGAGAGAAAAAAAAGGTTAATTATACCATTGAAATCCAAAATAACCACTTACAAAAAAACATTTGATAAAAAAAATAAAATAAACAGAAAAAAACAAAAAAAATTATAATAGTAATCAAAAAATCAAAAAAAAAAGAATAAAGTGACTTAGCTGGAGAGATGAGATGACAAAATGAATGAAACCAAATTTTTTGAGGGATGTTGGAGGAGAATAGGAAAAGGATATGAGGGATGAATGAAAAAAAAAAATCACTGACAAAATATGCGATTTCTGAAAATATGTGATTTCATGTTGAGCTGGTGAAAGAAAACCAATGAGCCATCCAAAAAAAAAATTTCACTGTAAATTCCAAAAAAAAATGAATGTGCAACAAACCAAAATACCAACCCAAGTGAATGAAGTACACAAAGAGGACATTTGGAGAGTACAAAATGGTATGGGAAAGAAAGGGATGATGTGGCCAACATGTGGTTTTGAAAAAAAAATCACGAAAAAAGTGCTGATTTGAGGTCAGAACTGACACCCATAGAAAAAATATTAAGAAGTAGAAGAAATAAGTAAAAAAGAATGTAAACATGCCTGGTCAAAATATTGAAAATGTCAGGAAGGGGTGTGTGCCGAGGATTGATGGGTAGGTAGCGAGGAAGGTCAGTGTGTCACATGTGACAGGGATGGGGTAAGAAAGGAAGGGATGTTTTGTGGCCAAAATGTGGTTGTGAAAAAAAACGGGAAAAAAGTGCTGATTTGAGGTCATAACTGACAACCTTGTTTAAAATAAGTGACTTTTTTGCAAAATTTAAGTGCTGATTTGGTTTGAAATCCGCACTTAAGTTAAGTGCAGATTTGCCAGAACTGACACCCCCTAATATATATTTAAAGGAAAGAAATCACAATCTAACATAAAAATCAAAATAAAAAATAAAAATAAAAATAAATCTTGAACCCGGTGTTGAGAGCGGTGTCTCTTGATTCGTTCCAGTTTATAGTCTTAGTGGACTTCCTATAATTAAAAGACAAAGCCAGGATTCAACTAGAAACAGGGAAAATTTTGGAAACAAACATTATGGGGTAATTGTGTATAGAGCAGCCAGCCCATCAATTACCCCCACACTTGCCAATATTAAATTAAGAAGTTTCCCCTGTGAACACTTCTTCCAATAAATTTTTAAAATTTTCCAACACTATCTTCACCCATATTTTAAGAATTTTAAATTTCAAAAATTTCAAAGAAGGTTTTCTTGCATTTCGTTAAGTTTCATCACAGTTTGTCGCCCATATGCAGTGTAACGACAGTAAAGTATTTTGATAAAAATAAGATAGTTTATCCTTGTTGCGGAGGTCGATAAGGTTTTTATAAACATCATAGTTTATCCTCATTGCGGAGGAATCCATAAAATTTTGTCGATATCATAGTTTATCCTCATTGCGGAGGGAGACTTCGGCACTCCTGGTGCCTCTAGGATAGAGCCGTTTCACTTGATCGGCTGCTACCCTCTTCTTCAATTCAACTCCATCCAACTCTTCTAACACATATGAACCGCCAGAAACTTGCTCCTTGATTTTATACGGTCCATTCCACCTATCTGCAAACATCTTTCCCCACTGACTTTCCAAACTCCTATTATACACCAAGACCATATCTCCTGGGTTCAAAGTTTTCCTTAATCGATGTGCCAACCGCTCATCCCAATATCTAACTGATTGATTTCGGATCTTCATCATCCGCGAATATGCCTTTTCTAAATATTCTACTTTCTTTTCTAGCTGCATCATTCTTGCACACAATAATTCATCAGTAGTTTTGACTGTGTCCCAGTCAACTCCAAGATATGATTCAGCTTCTAAATCAACTGGTAAAACTGCTTTCTGTCCAAAAACAAGTTCATAAGGTGAAAATCTGGTTGTCCTTTTGGCAGTGATTTGATCAGCAAATAAAACTAAAGGTAAATAGTGCCTCCACTTTTTGGCACTTGTCCCACACATTTTAACTAAAGCATCCTTAATAACTTGATGCCCTCTTTCAACCATGCCTTCAGCTTCAGGATAATATGGGGTTGCTACCCTAACCTTTGATCCAACTTTCAATACCGCCTCTTTAAACTCTGTCCCAAATTCAGGACCTCCATCTACCATCACCAACTTCATCACCCCATACCTATATACCCAATTATTCAACAAAAATTCTGCCACATTTTTGGCAGTTAAATTAATAAGAGGCACTGCCTCTACCCAACCAGATAAATCATCTCTGGCCACAATTAAATATTTATACCATCCCTCTTTTATATGAATGGCATCTAAACTAACTCTCACAAAGAGCGTATATTCACCGGTCGCGCGTCCAGGTTCTTTTGGCCTTAAATAACTCCATCTTTGACATTCTTCGCATGACTGAACCCACTGTTTAACAGCCATCTTCATTCCAGGCCACCAAAATCGATCAGAAATTCTTCTAAATGTTTCTCCAACGCTTCTATGCCCGAGATCTTCATGCAGTGATTTCAAAACTAATTCTTGCCCCTTCTGTTGAGTTATAACTACTTGAGGATTTGGATACCTTCTCCTCATTAATTGTCGACCAGATAGGTAAAACGTAGATGACTTCCTCTTGATAGCCACCCATTCATCGTCTTCACAATCTTCTGGCCTCTCTAAAGTCAACAAATACTTGACTAACAAGAAATAAAAACCAGTCTGACCCCAGACTTCATCTTGAAAATCGATTAATATAGCATCAATAGGGACTTATCTATCACCAATATCACCTGCACATGAATGAGCCAATAATCGTTGACCCCTAAATAAATCTTTAATTGAGCTATGTTGTCGCTTTTCTTCTGAACCTTTGGATCCTTCGTAAACCGTATTCAAAAATACCTCTTTCTCTTTATCCACCTTTTTATCTAAATTCTCTAATTCTCCAACATATACACCACTCCTTAACTTACTACTATCCCACACTACTAATCCATCTTCCTCTACATACACCACATCTTCTTCTACCTCCTTTCTACCAAATTTATCTACACCTTTTCCAACACCTTTATTAACATAAAAACTTTTTTCCAGTTTATCCTCTTGGTGGAGGTCATCATCACCATAATCTAAACAAAATAATTCTGCCAGTTTAACCTCATGGGGGAGGTATGGAAAGTCTTCAGCTCCTTTAGTGCTGGCTTTTATAATAGGTATATCTTCATCGAACTCTTCTGAGTCTGAATCTTCTTCAGTGGGTGGTCTCCTTGATAAACCATCTGGCATAGTAAAAGTCTTGCCAGGCTTATGAACTAAATCAAACAAAAAATGTTGAATTAAAGCTACCCATCTTGTCATGGGTGCGTTCGGTAAACTTGGGGAATTAATCATCTGGATTAACGATTTCGCATCCACTTGCAACTCAAAATGTTGCCCCCACAAAATATGCTGAAGTTTCTTCAGTATTTTTGCCACACCACATAATTCCAATTTTGGTTGAGAATATCTTGATTCGACCTCAGTAAATACTACAGATTCATACCTAACTGGCCTGATGTAACCAGCTTTATCCATCTGAGACAAAACTGCCCCAGCTGCAACCTGACTTGAATCTACTGCTAAATAAATTCTGCCAGCATCTTTTCCATAATCCAACTTGTGCAGGACTAAATCCTTCCCCACAACCTCCTTAAACTTCACAAACGCCTTCTCACACTCTTCATCCCACTCCCAGTCTGCATCGTTTCTCGTTAACCGTCTCAATGGAGCTTTCAATGAAGAAAAGTCCTTGATAAACATTCTAACATATACACAAACGCCTAAAAACCCTCTAACTTTTGTTGTATTCTTGGTTCTTGGCCAGGACTGAGTTTTGTTAACTTTCTTCTTGGACATAATCCTACCCTCCCTACATACCACATGGCCTAATATTTCTAAGGCTGGCACACAACATAAAAATTTTGAACCTGAAATAGTTAAACCAGCCTCTTCAATTCAAAACAAGATTCTTTCTAATGTAATTTCAAACTCCCAAATGAATTTGCATATCCCGGGATTCTCTTCCAACACCTGGTTATCATAGTCGGTTGTTGCTCCCTAAATTCCTCCATTATCTATAAAGATTCCAGCATATTGTGTAATTTTGTCTTTAAGGATCCAAGCCATCTGAGCTTGATAAACTGCAACCAAATTTGTTGCTCCTTGAGGTAATCTTGTTAACTGTAAACATCCTAGTGGCATATCAAATGTAGTGAGAGGCCTTGAGTCCGGATGTAACTCTCTCTCATCATATCCACCCATAATATCTCCCAAACCAAAACATACTCTCCCTGCAAACGCTTCGACAAACTCCTCAGCACTAGGCGGTATCCCAGCATCCTTTATTGTAACCCTATTTAATTCCCTAAGATCATGAACAACTCTAAGCTTGCCATTCGGTTTCTTGATACAAAATACTGGACTAGAATAACTTGACGTTGATTTCTCATACAGTCCAGTGCGTATCCGTTCTCTGACAACTTCAATATAGGCTTCTTTTAATGCAGCCGGAATAGGAATCTGTTTCTTCTGCCACGGTTCATGACATACCACAGGAATCTTGTAAGGCTCCCCATAGGAATGCTTCAACACACCCCTTTCCTCTTCTACAAAAGCAATGGCCTTCTCTCTCTTGACAATCACATCCAACAACAACTTCTTCTCTTCTCCAGACAACGAACCATCAGGTCCAAAATTAACAACACCCAGTCTCTCAAAAGTGATTCTTGACGTCTCAAAAAATTCAGGTGGATTCTTTACCAAGGGACTTTCATAAGGATCTCTTGATAACCTTGGTCTTCTCAAGGGTGGATTTAATTCGGCAGGTAGAGGTTCATTAATAGGTCGAACTTTATTTGCTACTTTCTTATATTTGGCTGCGTCCACATCTAAATAAACTTGAGGTAAAACATTTACTTTTGTATTGCCATTAAGAATTTCATCAAATGAATCTTCTTCATTGTCAGAATCGGGATAAGAAAAATTAGAAAAATATTTTATTTCATTTTTAAATTTTACCCTTTTTTCCTTTCCCTCGTCTAATTTATAAACATATTTTCCAACACCTTTGCTTCCCTTATCCAACAGTAAATCGCCTGTAAAGAAAGTTGGCAGTTCAACCTCTTGCTGGAGGACCGGAATTGAATTTTCACAAAAATTATTTTTTTGTGTTTTAATTATACCGAGATTTTTTATTGGATTTTGATGTGATTTTTGCAGTTTACCCTCTTGCTGGAGGTCCGGAATAACATTTTCACATAAATTATTTTGTTGCGTTTTAATTATACTGGGATTTTAATTGGATTTTGATAAGATTTTTGCAGTTTACCCTCTTGCTGGAGGTCCATAATAGAAGGAGATACTTGCAGTTTAACCTCTTGCTGGAGGTCATAAAACATACCCTTACAATTTTTATCAAACCTAATTTTTCCCATTTTGCCTTTTTCACCATTTTTAAATTTAATAGAAAAACAGGGTAAATCCAATAAACATATAGAAAAGTCCAAAACGTATTTGCACTCCAAAGTAATATTAACAGAAAATAATTGAGAATCCACTTGAATTATCTCCAAGTGAGCTGACCTATTGCAGTCCGGGATCTCATCCTGAGGAGAGATTACAACATTAGAGTGATCAGCCCCTGCTACCCCGAAAAATGAGTGCATTCATCCCTTTCCAACAAACACAATTCACCAGAAGCCATCCGTTTTATACGCCGCTTCTTGGTGAAAACACAACACTGGAACAGAGTAGTAATCCCTGGCCGTGTTTCCCAACCTTCATCTCCAGGAGGCGCTAACCGCATATGTAACCTCGGCATATCTTCACCAGTGATTTCCAAACTAATCCCCATGCCAGCTTGATACCCTATCCTGGCCTCAAAATCCATCAAAAAAGGACCACCAAGAACAGTTTTGACTGCTCCTCTGGCCACATAAAAGTGAACCTTACCAACAGATCCACCAATGCCTAACCTGACATGCTCATCCGTACCCATCAGCTCTGTTGCATGCCCTCCAATGCCTCTGAGGTTTCCCCCAGTTCCACTTTTAATTGGCAAGCCTATACTCGTCGCTTGCTTCAATGAAATTAAATTAATTTGAGACCCTGAATCGACCAAGGCCTTTACTTCTTTACCGTTAAGAGTTACCACCAGGTAACCCAGGGGAGCGGAAAAATGCGTATCTACATCTTCCCCAAACTTTTCAACATTTTCACAAATATATTCCACCTCTCCAGTGGAAACCTGACGCCTCGTCAAATGCTTCTTTTGCTTTTCAGCAAGCTCCGAACTAATCGTAAATAACTCCCCCAAAGATAAGGGAATCTGCAGTTGATTCACCCTATTCAAAACTACGTCCATCGCATTAGCTTGACCAGAAACTACTGGCTGCTCATACTGGACCTTTGATTCAACAACCTTGGCCCTGGGTACCTCTTGAGGTCCAGCCGAGCCATCTTCACTTTCTATAACCCTAACTCCATCACCAGCTTCTTGCACTAATCCTGATCCATTGCTAGTCCTTCTTACACCCTCCATTGGGATGGGACCGCTAAAACTTGGTCTGGGTAGAGACGCCAACAGTACGTCCTCCTCAGAATCCGAATCATCCTCTGGCATAGGCTCAACATTTAAATCAAACTTTCCATAACTAGGGGGCCCCATATCAGCAATCCCCTTCTGCATTTTATATAATTTGTCCTTAGAGTAAGGGTTCAATTTGTTGGCGGCAGTTTGTGCACTAGAATTTTTGTCCTTAGAGTAAGGGTTCACTTTGTTATTAGCCTTGCCAGGATTAGCCCTCAGTTGGCTTTGAATGCTACTCTTTGCCTTAGTAGCAGCTGCTCTTCTAGCAGCATTAACATCGTATTCGCCGGCCATACAACTACCCTCCACTTGGGCAACCATCGCCAGCTGTAAACCTCCAAAAGAAGTAGAAAATGTGGCTTTACTGACCTCTTTCTCTTTACCTTTGTCAGCTTTTCCACCATTACCATTACCATTTCTTCCACCCTTGGAATTAACATCTTCATCATTTATCTCTTAAAATCTGGCTCTCCTTTCAGCCGTTAAATTTCTTCTGACCAAATCAGAAGGAGACTGTCCATCACTGGGCTTGATGAACGAACCATCAGGAAATTTATAAACTTTACCATCAAATAAAACTGGCCCAGCATCCATATCCTTATCAAGAGCAAAAAAAACTGTTGCTCTGTGCCCCCTCCTATTACAATAGGAGCACACCTTTGGCTCATCATAGCCACCTCTATAACTACTACCACCATTCCCTCCATTTCTCCCATTGCCTAAAAAGCAGTTACCGTTATTATTGCCATTATAATTTCGACGTTCATAGCCTCTAGATTGATAAGAAGTAGACGTCGACAAAGAAGCGATTGGGGCCTTGTTAGCCTTCTGTGTCTCTTGAACAAATATTTTTAACTGTTTAGTTAAATCGGCCAAATGATTGACCATCTTATTAACCACATTACCCTCAACTTTTGCAGCCAGTAGTCCCATTTGTGCCTTCTTGGCCTCCTGGGCTTTGACCATATTATCATTGTTTTCGGCCAAAACTTTGATAACCTTGCTAACATATTGAGTGCAGGACTCTTGATATTTGTCCAATGCTAACAACTTGAGATGGGCCTGAATGTTCTCTTTGATAACCTCCAGAGCCGGCAGTTTCTGCTCACCATTAGGCAGTTCCTTCATCAAATCTTTTCTTGAAAGATCCTTCAAGACGTCCATTCGAATATCCCTACTGCATGCTGACCAAAACAAATCTTTTGCCTGGTTCTCATGCACTAACTCGTCCACCAGTATGAGATATTCCACCACTTCATTAAATTGAACACAGAGCTTTTTGAAGTCAGCCATAGAAGAAACTCCACCTTTTGCTTGCCAGTCTCCAACAATTTTATTGAGGTCCATCATAGTAAACCTAACACCCCATCTATCAACCATAGCTTTAGAAAGCTTAACCCATCCTTGTCCTTAAATTCCTGCATAGCAATAACCTCCTTTTCAACTTCCCTATCAGCAATAAAAAATCTAACTTGCTTCACCATATCCACATGAGAAGCACCATCAACAGCAGCAGCAGCTTCATACCTGCTAATAAACCATTTAACCTCCTCCCCATCAAACTTTGGGCCATCCCAAGAAACAATCCTAACTGAGGGAGTAAGAGGGTGAGAAGATCCAGAAGCAACAGAAGAAGACATCCCAATAAGTAGAGAAAAGCGTTAAAAACTGTTAAAATAAACAAGCCTCTTGCAGGCTAATAACAAAGATCGATTAGAGTTCCAAAGAATAAGCCTCTTGCAGGCTATTAACAAAGACCTTGACCCAAAAAAAGTCCTAGAAAAAGCTAGAGATTTCAAACCCCACGTTGGGCCCCAACTATGGTAAGGTAAACTCTTACAGTCGCCTTGCTGTAAGCAGAATCCGGAGGAGATGTGTGGATTTAGCTGAAAACCCCGTCCTTCCAATAAAAATAACAAAATGGGAATTCTAAATCACTAAGCTAACCAGTCTACTTGGATCTGATTGATAAAATAATGAAACTCTAAAATATTTAACGCTTATTGAGATTTAAATAAAAGTGGCTGTTGAGAAAAGAAATACTGATAACAACAATTAAGGTGTACCAGTGAAAGATCTGAAAAGATTGACTTTGGTGTTTTTATAATAATTTGAATTTTTATGAGACAGCAATAATCAAGTCCCAGTGGTGAAGACCTTTATAAAGATACCCTGTATGAAGTGTGATTTAAATTGTTGAGTAGTAGTTCTAAAATGTTATGTATAAAATATAAAGTTATAAGGGTATTACAAATTTATTTAATTTGTTGACTAATAAAAAATGAGAACGTGGTGGTTAAAGATTAAGCTGTATGATGTGATGATGATTGTAAGATGATGCCCAATTTCGAGTCTGAGAGGCTCTTAAGTATACCTAGTCACGTGCCTAAGTTTCCCCTCCAGAGCTCAGCCAGAGCCCATCCGGAGCCTCCGTAGTCCGTCTGGAGTCCAAGCGGAGTCCGTCTGGACCTCCGGACTCAATTAGAACCTTTAAAAATATAATAAAAAATTTAGAAAAATTACACATGATAGAGCCAAATCCCCTTTACATTCCCAACTAATTTTTGTAGCCTGCGCAGCTCTAATCACCCCCTTGAAAATTCATCAAAGTTAAGTATTTTTCTAAAAATGTAAATATTTCAATAAAACTTTAAAATTCATTTAAAAATATAAGAAAAATAGTACAAATTCTGGAAAATTTCCCAAAGTTCTTGAGTGACTCGACTTGATACTTATAAACTTTTCAGACCATGAAAATAAATTTTCTCCGTAAAATAAATTTTTTTCGCGTAGGCATTTGCTTTTGACTAAATTCTTCATATTTAAAACTCAAATAAATTAAATAAAACCCTTTTTAAAATAATAACATCGTCAATCTCGCACATCGCAATAACTCCAGTTTGGTATTTTGGGTGCCATACTAAACTTTAGGCCACCACACCGGTAAAATAATTAATTATTTTACTGAAATGAAGCCACGCCCCTTTTTCTTACAAAAAAAAATTATTTAATTATGTATTACTTACAACTAATTAGTTAAGTATATTAAGTAGTATAAATAATTAATAAATGTCCCATACATTTTTACTCCCTAACACCATGCTCAATAGTATATTTGATTGGTAATAAAAAATTAATAATAAAATTATAATAAAAAAACCTTAAGATTATTATATTACTTCATTGAGAGATCTGGAATCCTGTGAAATTAATTTAATTAATTTAATTGTGATGTAATTCATTGTGACAAGGAACTCATACTTTATTACTAATAAAATTGATGCCCTTGTTGACGTACCAATTAATTAATTTTCTTATGTCATATATATACTCCTTTTAGTCATCTTCTTTCTCACATACTTACAGTAGATGGTGTGAATTCTGTGTCTTTTATTCCCTCATGTTTTGCCTATAAAAGGCCCTCACTTTTGTGCTTTTCAGAATATTCCTTACTTACTTACTTATTACATTTACAAAAAATCAATTATTATTTCTATACTTTATAACATTAGTATTTACATTATTGTAATTCTAATCTATAATTTATATTAATATTTGACTTTACCTATTATTACTTGAGTGAAATAATCAAAGAGATTAAAGAAATACGTACTTTACTTTTAAGAGTCCATTAAAACCCTAAAAATCCTCGTATAACCTTGAATAAAACGTCTAGACCAAAAGGACCCCTTGAAAATATATATGATTATAATACAAATATATATAATTATTACACTATTATAAAACTTATAGTAGTTTAAATAGCTTATCCATAGCCTAATAATACTTATTAGGGTGTTAATGGAGTCATAATATACTTATCTTAAGTGATATTAAGTAATTATTGACTTACATAAGCTTTAATGTATACATAAAGCTCATATTCAGTGAAATATGCAGTATATTATGTATATTTAGGTCTATAAGTGGGTTTTAGCTTCTTAATAGCCTATAAACTTTGTTTTTCTGCTTATTTTAGGTCATATGGACGTAATCAGTGGATTCACAACGCCTAAAAAAGCATAGACATCTATATCAGGCGCATACACTCAGGTTGGACAACTTAATCTGCTTCCTTGGATGGATATTCACGGATTTATGGGTTGGGAGGTCATTGCTGGGTTAATGTGGATGTTTGGGTATGTTATTGGGGGCTTGGACATTTCATTTTTTTCCTTTATATGCTTTGGGTTTCATTAAATCTCTTTTGGATTACTTATTTTACCTGTTTCTTTATGGTATCCGCTTTTATCTGGATTTTCTAATTATGTTTTGGGTCTGTGTTATCATTAATTGTGATGGAGGGTCCTTACTGGAGGTCTGGGTGTTGAATCTTCTTGAAGTGCACGCCATGGAGAGGTGATGGGCCCTCAAAGTTCTCTAATTGCCTTGGATAGCAGTGACATCATCTGGATTGAAGGTCTGTGCACTCCAGGGGATTCGGGTATAAGTAAGGAGGGATTTGGACGGTTATTTATCATCAATTACTTACTACAATTCAATAAAACACTTCAATACAATTATTAACATTTAGAAATATATTATAAAAGCCTTTATAAGTTGATATTATCATTATATAAGCTATAACTATATTCTATTTAGCTATTTGCCACCACTAAGCATGCATTTAAATCCAAGTATTGTTCGTTTTATTTGAGTACAACTATTTTATTAGCCTTCCCCTGAGGTGTAATCACTAAAAAATTTATCAATAAGTAGTAGGACCATAAATAAATACTATTATATCATACTTATATACCAGACATACTGACAATTGGGGGTCTTTCCTTGATTATTATTGATTTTTTAGTATAAGCCTTAGGACGTGATTTTTACTTAGTATAGCTCAAAAACAAACCAAATATTTGCGTCTGCTGAATATAAGTGGCTCATCATAACTCAGTGATTGCGGAAAATAATCCTTATAATAATTGTACTAATTTTTTATCATAAAAATTAGGTATTTACAGTAGTAACTGTACCCAATATAAACCCAATTTCACTTGGTATTTGGACACCAATATAACACCCAATTAAATTGGTATTTGGTTAAAGCTTGGTAAGCAAATTATTCACCCTTATAAAAGTCTAGTTGAACTTATTATTATATTTTTAACATATTTTTTTGAATTTTTCTTATGTTTTATTTAAATAAATAAAGATATAAATTCAGGGTAAGCTCCAGTGCTTTTTTATTTGTAATAACATTGCTAATACTTTTTGTCTACTAATTCCATAGAGTTTTTCCTTTCTGTAGACGTGATATATTGTAGCTCTTATCAATATGAGTGCTCCTCAGGACAGTGTAAGTGAAAAGCCTGCTTATAATACCAGGTCTAAAGCTAACAAAAACTATCCAGGACATAACCATGGAGGGTTAGTCATACCCCCAGGCAGAGAAGATGAGCATAGAAGAAAAAGATGCCCTTTTAAAAAAGATAACCATAAAAAAGACGTCTCCTCCTCTTCAGGATCAACTATCCCACTTGGCCAAACAGGTTTTGAAGTTGGAAGAATCCAAGTCACTCATGCTCAAAGAGGTAGAGCAATTACAGAACAATTGCAAGGTAGGGTTTCAACAAATGAATCAAACACTGGCAGAGCTAAAGGGAGGCCAGCCAAGTCAACCAAGTCAGAAACCCCCTACACCAGGTGGGTCACATCACTCCCAGGAGAAAATACTGTTAGAAAAATGGAAGTGGGACTGGTTCCATCAACAATGGACCAGCCACAGCTGCAACAGGGATCCTCCACCTCATCAGACTTCCTCAGTTCACCCCTAAAAAGGAAAAAAGCGCCAAAAATCAGCACTGGCATCTATCCCTTGGTAAGTAGATTACCCTCTCAGATTGAACACAATACTGATAATTACAATATAGGTAATACTATTGATGTTAAATCTGTGCAAAAAATAGAGGAGGATTTAAGAAATTTAGGTTTTGATGTAGATACACATGACTTGTCTTTTGTCCACAATAACAGTACTATTCATAATGATAATACAGTTAATCCTCAGTTACCACCACCTACTAGTGAGATGAGAAGTTCACAGGAGAGTGAGAGAATTGAAAAGGAAGACATGGAGTATTTTAAAAATAATCCAACTGTCCATAGAATTGTTTCAGCATTGTGGAATAGAATGACTTATTGTGAGTAACAGAAAGTTAAGCTCACTAGTGATACAATTTAATCCTTGACAGTAAATATTTCTCAACTGGCAACACGTAATAAAGAATTAGAGAAAGAACATTTGTCTCTAACTCTTAAATATGATTCATTGAGTAGAAAATATAGTGAACTTTCAAACAAATTCTGTGAGTTGGAAAAATTGTATGAAGCACACTTGTTAAAAACTGAATCAAGAACTAAGTTATCTTTTGCCCAGACAAATCAAAGTGTCTCTGAGCTACTACAAAGATTAACTAAAGTTGAGATTGAAACTGCCAATCTACTAATGAACCAGGATAATCATAAGTATACTCAATATAATAATAATCCTTTCTTTGGAAAAAGTGAATCTCATTCCTTCCCTATACCACCACAACTAAAACCATCAGGTGGTAGTGTCAAATCTGAAAATTTAAGTCACAAATCTGTACAGGAGGAAATACAAGACCATTTATCAAGAGTAAATGAGTTATTGAATTTACCTAAGATTAGTGAGATAAAATCCAATCAGGAAAACTGGCCTAAGATAGATCAGTACCCAACTTATGATGGGGAAGCCAGCTCTGATTGGCAACATTTTATACAAAAAATTGACAATTTAAAATTCACATATAAGTTACCAGATGAAGAAATAACATCAAAATTAATTTCTTTATTTAAGGATGTTGCCTTATTATGGTTTGAAGCTGTTTTAAGTGAGGGTAAAGATTACTCTTGGGCTGAATGAAAACAGCTTATTGAAAAACAACTTGGAGGTTCTAAGTTCAGGCTTACTCAGCAGAGACTTTATGAGAAAACTAGGTACAATCCGTTGAATGGTGAAAAACCTATGGTATTTTTAATGAATTTTAATAAAATATTAAAAGCCATTGAGCCTAATTTGGATTTTAACTTATGGAAAGATAAGATAATATATAAATTACCTATATCTGTCAGAGACATTGTTGTAGCTAGAACATTAAATGTTACTGAATATTCTGACTTTATTAATATTTGCAATGAAATATTATTAAACCATAAGTATGAATCAAGGTATTCCACTTATAAACAAAATGTTGAACCTGTGAAAAATCAGAATTCAAAAACAGTCCAGGAGAAGCAGAAAAAACCTACTGCACCTGTAGTACCTAAAAAGTATGAAACAAATACTTGTTATAAGTGTAACAAACCTTGGGTTAAAGGTCACAAATGTGTGAAAAATATAAATATTGTTGAAAATCAACATGAGTCTGAAACTGAAACTGAAAAGAGTAAATAATCAAGTAATTATGACAGCAATATCTTATATCACCACAGAAAATTTGGGGGGGTATTGCTAGCAATACCCCTCATTTAAAAATGTTGGGAAGTGGTTGGAAAGCTGTTGGAAGGCTGTTGGGAGTTCATTGTGAAACCAGATTTAAATTAATTGGACAAAGATTTGGTAATCAGTTAGACCTAGGTTCAACCAAACTCAATCACAGGTTTCTTGGAGCTTGGTGATTACTTTGATTTTGAGCTGAGCACAGATTGAGCAAAGCTTGAACATATCATTTAACATATCATAATATTCACTTTCCCATCTTGTGGAAAGCAAAATTTGATATTCGTTCTAAGAATATCTACATATATTTTCTTGCCAAGTTGGTAACAGAAGGTTAAACTGTAGTATCTCAATTATTACACTAGACTACATAGATATTTGATAAAACATACAATTCAAATCAATTTTAATATTATTGAGATCACCATAAGTGTCTTTCCAAAGACTTACAAAAAGTATGTTAGTATCAAGATATCGTTCTAGGTAGTAGTTTCAATTTGGATTTTGAACTGACATCTAAAGCATTTTACTATTAGACAGAAACATAAATAAGTGTAATAAGAGTGAAATTATTCTATTTTGTGATTATAATGTAACAATAATGCACATTTTTATTGAGAAAATTTTTCTTCCTCCACAAACCAAAATTTACTCTATAGGCTCAAGATTTATTTTTAAGACATATTATTCATTTCAGTTATCATTGATTTACTTCCAATATTTATTAAAAAGATAATAATAATACATGTGAAAGAATTATGAGCTTAGCATAGCATATGCTAAAAAGTTATTTTGTCGTTTTATTCAAAACTGATTCTTCATTTTTTGCTTCAATTCATCTTTTAACAACCACTATCTTCAGATACTATTCTTACTTAATATGTCAAGTCTCAGATGTGTTGGACAGTTCTCAATAACAATCGATCAAATTTATATGAATGTAATTTCAAGATTTCAAAACTCACCGACCCCCACAATTTTACAGCGAGGCCATTCGAATGTTCATATTTTTGGACTATTTGAAGAAAGAAAACCAACCCTTGTTGGTAATCTTTCTCAAGTGCAGAGTCAGCACATTGGACCACTATTGGGTGACATTGGCTCTGGATCTCACCATTTAAACCAAAGAAGTGCCTTGAATCCTATGAAGCCTTTCTATTTTCATGCTTACTTGGTTCCAGTTTTTGGTAATCAGTATCAACTTTGGGGATGCCTCTTTTCTTCAAGTACACTAATCAGTCTTGCTAAAGAAGCATTTTCTTCTGCACAAATCGATTTATGTCCAATCCTGAACTACGACTCCACTATCTTTTTTAATATCCCGCATGTAATTTTTGAAGGCTCTTTCCAAATATCTCAGAGTACTCAAGATTGGAAAGCTGATCAACTTATCCGAGGAATCAAAACAGTTCTCAAAACACATCAACTTCAAGCAATAAATTTTATGATTGACAATGAACGAATGTTAAAGGAAAAGTTGGATATCATGTGGAGGCACCAGGACAACCATTGGCTTAGAACTGGATTCGATGACTATAAAGATCAGTTTCCTAACAATCAATTGCCGCCTGAAGGAAACGGGTCAATACTTGCTGATGATATGGGTTTGGGAAAGACACTTTCAACTCTTTCTCTTATAAGTGCAACTCAAGGTGAAGCAAGACAATTCCAGGTATCAGAAAATCAAGAAGGTATTAATCGGAGTTCAGCCACACTGATTATATGCCCCCTGGCAACACTATCGAATTGGATCAATGAAATAAGTGTGCACTTTGAAGATAATGCACTTCCTTTCAAGGTTCTTTATGGGAAGGATTGTCAAAATACTAATGTCAATGAGCTACAGGACACTGCTATTGTTTTAACGACCTATGAAATAGCTAGCCCAACGATGTCAAAAAATCAAAGCCAAAAAAAGATACCGGTGACTCAAATGCTCTTTTGGTATAGAGTTGTTTTAGATGAAGCTCAGTTAGTGCCCATTTCTATATCTAAAACTTAAAACTTAATTTTTATTATCAATTTTTATAAATATTCTTTTAGTTACATTAAAAATCCTTACTCGCAGAGGGCTCAAACAATATTTGACTTGGAATCCCAACACCGACTATGCTTGACTGGAACTCCACTTCAGAACAGGCCCACTGACCTTCAAAGTCTCATATTTTTTCTTAGAATCGAAAAGTGGCAAGAAGACTGGTTATGGAAGAATTTCCTTTTTCCAGGTTTGCAAAAAGGAAAGGCTAATTCTATTAAATCAATCAATCACTTAATGAAAGTCATAAGCCTACGTAGAACAAAGGATGCAATTTTGTCTCTTCCAAAAAAGATTCAAAGGGGGATATCGGTTCAATTAGCAGATCCATGGAGGTCTAAACTTGATGTGCTTCAAGAAGGATTCACTGAGCGATATGGGCCCTCCAGAAGCACTGACTTCCCTTGGGACTCATCTGAGTTTCTAAGAGAGCTGATGATTTTAAGAAAATTCTGCAACCATCCAATCTACGAAAATCTGGATGAAACTCCAACTTTTGATTTCACCTGGCAGCATTCCGCAAAGATTTGTCATCTTATAGGCCACTTAAAAAACTTTTTGTCTGGTGAAAGGGATATAAATTTTCCAAAAGCTGTTATATTCTCCAACTTTGCAGACTTTTTGCAGATGTAAGTGATTCTATAATGAATTGTTTTACAAAATTGTGTTGGCTTATTAAAAACAATTTTCTAATATTTCAAAATAGAATAAAAATGGCTTTAGATGACCACAATATTAGGTATACCCAGCTTACGGGTGAACTCAGCCGGACAAAGCGAGACAAAAATATGCATGAATTCCATTTTAATAAAAATTGCCAAGTTTTGGTTGGAACGATTCAGGCTGCAGGAGTGGGTATAGATCTCAGGTGTGCTCAAAATGTATATATAATGGTGAGCTCAATGTCTTTTATTTCATATTAAGAACAAAAATATTAAATTTTTTATATGTTCAATGTTGAAATAGGAGCCAAATTGGAATCCAGCAGTTGAGCAACAGGCTGTTGATCGGCTGTATAGAATGGGGCAGCAAAATGAAGTAAATGTTTTGAATTATTTTGTACAAGGAAGTATAGAATTCAGCATGTATAAGATTCAAAGGAAAAAAATGGAGCTAACAATGTAAGCCAAATTTCATTTCTATAAATTTTAATGATAATAGTAATCATTAAAATTATGTTTTTGTTTTCAAGGCTAAGTGTCCCAAACAGTGGAAATGAGGAGTATGAGTGTGCAAACCTATTATTAAGGGAGTTTGTCAATCACTCACATTAGAGGAACAAAGAATTTCAAGGAGAGCAGGTAAATTTATGGGATTTTGAGGATTTAAAAGTCTGAGTTGTTGAGGATTTAGAGATGCAAGATATAAGGGAGAATAACAGTCATTCGGCAAACCCCGGGGGACATGAGAAGGATTAAGGTTAGGGGATAATGTTGAAACCAAACTGATTCTTTTGTACAAGGCCAAGTCCTTTAGCACACTGCCAGAGTAGGTTGAATTATCTCGAATATCAAAGTGTTGTTGGTCAAGATATTGTGCAACTTTAGAAAAATCTTCAGACCTCCATTGCATTAAGATACGTCTTAACGATCCATCATTATCAATTTCGGTGTCTGAACAACATTTGATGTTTGTGAAAAGGTTGTGATAAGTTTCACAATGTGGAAGTTGTTTAAGAAGTTTAGTTCGGTTAACTGAATTCTAAGAATCTTTGTTATTTGAAATAAAGGTCATAAATAAAAACGGTTGAAAAAAAAGGGATTTTCATACTTTTTTTTTTATTCTATATTTATGCTTTCTCACTTTGATTATTTCTTGAGAGCTATGAGAATCCTTCCCAAGTCTTAATCTATCAGCATGACCTAAAAACCAACGGTGAAGAACTCCTATTTGATTTGAGAAGCTAATTTGAGTTGAGTCAATTGGATATGCAATCAAATTATTGGTTTTTAAGGCATTGTCCCAGTGTTTAATGAGAATATTTGCCAAGACCTGGTTCCATTTGTCAAACCAATCTAGGTTCCAAGCGAAAGTTGATCCTGGGAAACCACACATGCGAAGGTGCTCAATAAAAGATTCACGGAAAATTGGTGGAAACTTTTCTGAAACCGCTGAATTTGATTCTGGATGAGGTAGTTCAAAGGCAATGTTGCAAGAATTCATGTCGAATGATGAAAATCTGTCTAATTGCTCTTCAGTAGGGTTTTGTTTCCATCCATTTGATTCTGGTGACATATCCAAAAGTGAACGACAAAAATTGTGTATAGATCTACAAAAGTGAGAATTGAATGGAGGCAAAGTCTCATTAAAAATTCTATTAAGTGTTCTTGTGTTTGTGGGCAGGTTTCCATGAGGAAAGTAAGAGCTACTAGGGTTCATAAATAATAAGATTAAGAAAGTGTTCAATTAAATTAAACAAAGAGGAAGGATAAATTGTTGAGCTCCAAAACTTTATGATCAAAGTTGATTTAAGGAGAAATATCACAAAAATTAAGAATAAGAAATATTTCGACTTTATGGAATTATAATATGCATAAATTATATTTTTATATGCAACTTGAACTCAAAAGGAATGGTATAAAATAAAGAGAATGATTATGTGATAAAAGCAGACTCATTTAAGAAACGGATTTTTTTTTCTTTTCAAAAAATTCTTCCACAAAAATAATTTGTTAAATGTGAGGCTATGTTCATTTTTTGATTACCAAAAAATTATTTTTGGTCCAATATGATAGTAATACATATTCTTTTGAGTAATTTTTTTCAACCTGAATAAATAGACTAGAGTGTCACTTCATCGCATTTATGTATGAAAAGTTATACAAGGTTTCAGCTTTTATGTAATTCTTTAAGGTTTACACTTTTGTAGCATCTATTATTTGAGTATTTTTGATTTTTTCTTTATAGAAAATTCTACCTAGTACAGACCAATTTTCAAGTTGAAAGAAATATGTTTGTGATTGTTTTTTACAAAATATTAAACTTATTTTTGGGTTTAACTTTGATTTTTGGGGTAATTTTTTAAATAATTATGTTAAAAATATGGATTACTTTTCTTATAGTCCATAACTAAGAATTTTTATCAAAATCAAATAATTATAGGGTAGTTAGATATAACTCAGAAGGCATTTGATAGAAAAATAATTAAGATGCTTGTGCGTACAACAGAATTTTTTCTATGATAGAAAATATTCTGATAAACATGCATGCATTGTTGTACAAATGCAGAGAGTATACAGAATACAAATAAAGTAGACTGCATAACTTTAAATTAATATATAATTTATCCGATTAAAAATTAAACATTTAAACTTAAATAATTTCAACACATATTCCATCATATTCTTTTGATAAAAAAATGTAGCTTATATTAGCTAGTGCCTTTCAAAAAAAGGAATACCTTCAATCGGTAACTTCGAATAGCTAACTTATTCCTACAATTATCACAATTACAATGCCTCCATTTTTTCATGTATGTCAATGTCAAGATCTTGGATGTGTCAATAGAAAGTATCAAACTTCTTCTGGGTCCTTTGAAGTTGGTATGGCTTTCAAAAGCTCTAATTCTTATGCAAAACATCAAGAGGAAAGAAATAGGAAGGCCCAGATGGTTATTTCTTCCAACAATCCACTTAACATTGGAAGTTCCCGCTCCACAGAAACAGTAAGCTGTATATCTATAGTTCAATGTGAGAATTAAAGTCTTTATGATGTTTCAATGATTTATTACATAGGGGAAGTTGCTATTGGGGGCAGAAGTATCTTCAACAGTCTCTAGAAACTCAAATCTCGGGGAACGGTATAGCCAAATAATTATGTGGCAGGCAGCAAAGCTTTCTCTGATTCATCATTTGAGCAAAGAAGGTTGTACTCAATTTTTGGATGAAGAAATTAAGAAGCTCAAACTTCTAGGTGATAGTGGAATACTGGATTCTGATAGCATTGTCCGCCTGGTCCCACGCTCGATAGATACAGTTTTTAGTCGATTAAAGCTCAATCAATCATTTTTCACTAAAACATGCTGTCCTAAATGCTTTGCTCTTTATGAGTATAACTCTGAATCTCAACCATCTATACTATGTTGCAATCAACCGTTTCTTTCATCATCAAAGCGCTATTTAAAAATGTTTGGAGCAGGACAAATTGCAGTTAAATGTGATGAAAGGCTGTATTTGATGGAGGAACATCAAGAACATGTAAAATACTTATCTCTTAAAACATTTCATCACCATTCTTTTATCAACTGGCTTAAGGAAAAGATCAAACTGTTCAAATTTGAGCTTCTGATTGAGAAGAAAACCCCTGTGGCAGAACGTGTAGAGTGTGATTTGATGAAGGATGTTTGTGATGGTTCAATTCGGAAAAACTTTCCCATAACCACTCCAGCTCTGGATAGCAATGATGATGAATATACGATAACTTCAGGCAACTTAATGTTTACTTTATATGTCGACTGGTTTAGGCCTGGTGGCAATAGGATTGGAGGTCATCAGAAGTCTGTAGGCAATATTATGATGGTGTGTATGAACCTACCTCAAGAAGATAGATACAAAATGGAAAATCTTTTTTTGTATTCTATTATACCCGGACCAACAGAACCCACAAGTGAACAGCTTAATCACCTTCTAAAACCACTGGTTAATGATCTACAAACTCTATGGGATGGTATATTGATTGAAAAGACACATCTTTATCCACGAGGCCGGAAATTAAGAGTTGCATTGTTCTCTTTGATAGGTGACATTCCTGCAATACGAAAATTGGCTGGCTTTTCGAGTCACTCTGCAAAAATGTTCTGCTCTTTCTGTAATATCTCTAAAGATGAAATTAGTGAAAAGAATGTGGGAAATTTTTCATTACGGAATCATGAGGATCATATGTGCTGGGCAACAAAGTGGAAAAATTCTAAGTCACATTGGGAGCGTGTATCAATTGTTCAAAATCATGGGGTACGATGGAGTGAGCTGAATAACCTTGAATATTGGCGTCCAACTGAATATTGCTCAATTGATGTTATGCATTCACATATGCTTGGCAACCTAAAAGATCACAGTCTAAGCTATTTTCAAATCCAAAATGCAGCAAAAGATCTAGAAAGAAAGCTGGAAAAGGATAAAAATTGGCATGTAAGAGAAGAAGATGATGATTTCTTTTCTGATACTTCACTGCACAAACATTCGAAAAAACGTAGAAGTAGCTTAAGCACCACGAATAATGATGATGATGATACAGGACACACGAGACAGCACAAGCGGCAATGACGTACGAGTTCAAGACAGTCATCAAGTCATCATGGACTAGATAATGAAGGATTGGGAACAAATCGATCAAGAAGCCAGAGTAGGTCATCCAGCTCCAAATTTATTCCTCCATATAGCGATGTGGCCTCAGTACAGTCTCAAAGCAGTGACAGTAGGAATTCATTGTATAACTTAAGGCAAAGAAGCATTAGCATATCACAGAGTGAAGGATCTCACTCATCAAATGAGACAGCTAGAGATGAAGAAAATAAAAGGAAAGGTAAGGAGAAAGAAAATGAAGGTAGTAGTAATCCACGAATCACAGCAGCAGAGCTACAGGTTGTATGGAAGATGATTGATCAAGTAAGAAGACCTTCCTGGCTAACACGAGTTCCAAAATCAGTAGGATCTAAAAAGGCAGGATCCCTCAAGGCAGCAGAATGGCACATGCTGTATACTCTCTACTTCCCTTTGTCACTTATACCCCTTTGGTTTGAAAAATTTAAAGAATCTGAATCTTCAGCTTCCTCAGCTGATAAACCAAGAGAATATTATCTTCTCAAGTCACTTGTAACATTATGCTCGATCACCAATTTTTTGACATTAAAAAATATACAGACTAATGAGCTTAAAGATCTAGATCAATTTCTGTTAGAGTATCGTGAGTGCCTTGAAGAGGGTTGGAAGAATATTAATGCAAAGCCAAATCTGCATATCACTCAACATTATCCTGAAATGATAAAGCGTCTTGGTCCACCATCAGGTACAGCTACTTGGTCTGGAGAGCGGGTGAATCATATATTATCTGAAATTCCAAACAATCACCATCCACGTATGTAATGTTTGTAAGAAATGATTTAAAAACTCAGCTGTGCTAATTTATTAATATTTACCACAGGAGAGATACCGCTAACAATGCTCAAACATTGGTATCGGAAGTCTAGGGTATTAGATCTTGGTGAAGCTGAAGATAATGATCAATGTGAGACTAAAAAAATCCATATTGATCTCGATAAACAAAACAAATGGATCCATCTAAGTATGGCATTATTTACTAAATGGGTAAGGGCACGAATGGGAAAAGAAACTTCAAGACGGGCTTTGACACCATCGGAGAAAAGTGGGGATCGGGTAGTTGAAAATGTAGCAAGCATATTGATACATGGAAAGAGGTTTACTAGTTACCATCGACACATTGCTAATTCAACAATTGAATTCTACTATGGAAAAGATAGCCAGTTTGGGCAAATTGATGATCTTTTCAGATCAAAGGAAGAGATTGATCAAATATATTTAATAGTAAGTCCTTTCAAAGAGCTCCGTCCAGAAGAAACATCAAAGGATCCCTATGAGCTTTTCCCACAAGTGCATTGTCGGTTAGTAAGAGTAGCCAAAGCAACTCAAATTGTGATTAAGAAAGATGCAATAATTGGACATGCAGCTACTGTCGAGCACAAAAAAGGAATGTTTGGAATCAAAGACGAGGTTGTCACTGCCATTGGACTGCAGACAGTAGTGAGTGAAAAAATTAATCAAATTTATTTTCTGTTGACTAACATCTTTGTGTTAATTTGGGATTGGGGAAATTTGTAGGATTGGTGATATTTGTAAATGGTGAAAGAAATAATTCAATGCTCGATTAAAAAATGCAATGCATCCAACTTACCTTATCATAAACCAGTGAACAATTACTTTGGTTGCTTTTATTGCGAGAGAACCCATGCTTTCAATGAGTCATTTTTATCTTAAATGTAAGAATGAAAGAAATAAAATCATGATAATGAGAAATATGATAAAATTTTTACTTAATGAATGATCTTCTTGCTCATTCATCTACTATAAATAGTTTGACCTTCCAACTTTAGCTGATAGCTATATATTATTCACTTTATTTTTCGACAAGAGAACATACACGTTTACAAGACTATATACATAGTATCTTTTTTTACTTTAGCTTTGATAGGTATAAATTTTAACAACTGATTATTTTTATTTTATTTTATTTTATTACAGTTCATTATGGATGATAATTTTGAAGGGATGTCTGTTGACCCAACCGATTCTGATTGTTTTCCGCCTCAACATACTAATACTGGAAATACTCCTCCACCACCCTCTGCTGATCCACCTCCAGATGCATCTCAATCTGTACCACCTAATCCTAACCCACCACCTAATCCCAATCCAGGCCAAGAGTCTCATTCAGAACCGAGAAATTTTAATCCCAATCATCCTTCTGCTTCTGAAAGTGCTGATCAGCAAGCTGATCAGCTAGGAAGAGATTGGGCTAGTGAAGTATTGAGGGAATTTTTCGGAGACCAATCATCATCTGCTCAGCCTAACCAAGGAGCAAGCACAAGTGGAGCAGGTAAGTAAAATTTGTAGTGTATTCTTTTATTGAAAAATAACCAATTTAATTAACTTATTTGAATTGTTAGTGAATCCCTCAATCATTATGGGTATCAGTGATTACCACAGACTCAATTCAGCAGAGTCTCATGAGCGAGAACGGGGGTTAAGGGCTGTAAGAGGCTTAGTTAGAAGGAATGATGTTCCCAGGAGCTCGGACAGTCTAAATAGAAATATTTACCACTTTCTGAAGTATTGTCTTGGGGGACCAACACAAATATCAAAATATCCTGCGAGCCCAACACCTTTGGAGATTGAAAATTGGAAAGATTGGAGCCAATTCAAACTAAAAACCATTCAAACTGTCCTAACCCAAGTCCAATCTTCTAACCGTGCCAATTCTGCAGCTGATCGACAATTTCTGATAACCAATTCTATAGCCTTCTTGCGATCCAAAATTCGACTACCCAAATTTTTTCCAGCACCTGAGCCTCGAGGACTAAAAGGAGGAGCACCGATCCCACTTTCTGTCAAAAGAAACTTAGAGCATGAATTGCAAGAAAAAGGTTTTCGGAAATTCACGTTTGATTGGACTTGCCGTGATTTTTCAGAATCAACTTGGAATCAAGTCATGGGAAGCATAGTATGCGACCACTGTACCAGATGGCTCACCACCTTGAATACAATCGATCAGTCAAAGCTTCAGTTCACTCAATGTGTTATTGAGAAATGGGTAGTTAATAAGGGGAAGGAGATGATAAGGTTGTTTGGGCAAGAAGAGGAAAGGGTAGCAAGAGAAAAGATTGAAAAGAGGGCAAGGGCACAAGTAAAACGTTATCGGACCAAGGTAAGTTTTTAATTTTACTTTGCTTTTTGTTATTATGAAGCTGATTTAGTTGGAATTCAGATTGCTAGTGCACGCTACAAGTTAGCAAGAGATCTCTGCAGTGATGTGCCAGGTTTTGTTGTGCTTTTTCATGATACTAGGTGCATCTCTGATATCGAGGAAGGCCCAGCACCAGCCCCAACTGCACCTATCCGAGCTATTCCTGGATGGCGAAATCCTGAACTCAATGATTTGTTTAAAAAAATGGATAAGATGACAAAGGACTTAGCCCATACACCAGCTCAAAAAAAATCAACATTAAAAACATATTCACGGTCATCAGAAAGGACAGTTGCACAAAATGGTATATTCAATGTTCCCAAATACCTCCCCAAGAATTGCTATTCAGCAACATTTTTGCAAGGATTATCTGTGAATGAACGTGAGTCACTTGGGGTTGGAGCTGATATTGATCTGGTAAAGATTCGGGAATCAATTAATAGAGCATCAACATCATCATAACTTAGGTATAACGGTGATCTTCTGTGTAATATAGCTATCTTATATTGAATTTTATGTATTCTGTTTTTTTTCAAAGCAGCTTGGTAAATGTTATAAAGTGATATTGAGAGAGAGTAACATTTTATTTAAGAAAAACAAATAATGTATGAGATATAAAAATGTATTTTCAACAAATTGATGGTCCATACCTCTTTATGTCACATTTATGTATCCATATTAATTTCAATCGAATTTAATGTTGACCAATACATAGTGAATACACGCTATGCCACTTATACTTGCCAGGCATTGCTACCATTAAATATGCCAGTATCAAAAATTAATTTCGATCGAAATTAATGAGCATGATAATCATGAATTTCTGGAGTCAACTGCTTATTTTTATGCATGGTGCCTTGCCAACATTAATTTCGATCGAAATTACTTTTGATACTGGCATATTTCATGGTGTCTATTCCTGGAAAGTGTAAGTGGCATAGTGTGTATTCATTACGTATTGGTCAACATTAATTTCAATAGAATTTAATATTGACATTTTCATATTGAACCCAAACCAGCAAACGACCCAAAAAATTCTTCATAAAACTGCTCATTAATTTCGATCGAAATTAGTGAGCACCATATACATATTGAATGGTAGTTATATCTGGTGTGTGTAAGTTGTAAAGCTTGTGTTCAATGTTTATTGGTCAACATTAATTTTGATTGAAATTAATATTAATGTGTAAATGATATTTACATGCTCAATATGCATTGTAATGTGTTTACTTAACAATAGAGTGCCCTACTTTTCATCTTACATAAAAATGCTTGGTAGCATGTCAAATTCAATTTTTATTAAAATTAATGTTGACATGTTACCATGCATAAGAGTAAGCAACTGACTGAATAAATTGATGATAATCATGAACCTTAATTTCGATCGAAATTAATGTTGCCAAGTGCAGATTGAAAAAAAGCTATGCCACTTACACTAGCCAGGCATATTTACTATTTATTATGTATTGGTCAACATTAATTTTTATAGAAATTAATATGGATATGTAAATTTTATATTTACCCTCAACATGTATAGTAAATTTCAATACTTAAAAATACTTGCCGTCCTTTACATGTCATGCAAAAAAGCATTATATCATTTCAACATTAATTTTGATCAAAATTAATGTTGGAATGCCATTATGCATTGAAACAACTAACTGACTGAAAAAGTTCATGATCAAAATGCTCATTAATTTTGATCAAAATTAATGTTGACCAATAAACATTGAACACAAGCTTTACAACTTACACACACCAGATATAACTACCATTCAATATGTATATGGTGCTCACTAATTTCGATCGAAATTAATGAGCAGTTTTATGAAGAATTTTTTGGGTCGTTTGCTGGTTTGGGTTCAATATGAAAATGTCAATATTAAATTCTATTGAAATTAATGTTGACCAATACATAATGAATACACACTATGCCACTTACACTTTCCAGGCATATATACATGCAATATGCCAGTATCAAAAGTAATTTCGATCGAAATTAATGTTGGCAAGGCACCATGCATAAAAATAAGCAGTTGACTCCAGAAATTCATGATTATCATGCTCATTAATTTCGATCGAAATTAATTTTTGATACTGGCATATTTAATGGTAGCTATGCCTGGAAAGTGTAAGTGGAATAGCATGTATTCATTATGTATTAGTCAACATTAATTTCGATCGAAATTAATATGGACATGGACTATGCATAAAATTCCTATAAGTATAGGTAAGCTAAGCAGTTAGATAAACTGGTTTGATCAAGTACACCATATAAAAATTGATGTTTTAATGCCTTGGTTAATTTCGATCAAAATTAATATTAAGCCATGCATGTTGAATTTTATCTATGTCTGTGTAGTCCATGTGAAATGGCTTGTATTCAATATGCAGGGGTCTATATTAATTTCGATCGAAATTATGAGGTTCATTGCCTCATAAATTTGATGGTTTCTGTCAGTGTTTCATGCATGGTGCCATCTGATACTTGTTGATTCCTATCAAAATTAATTTCAACACCAATATATTGAATACAAACCATGGCACTTACAGTACTTGGTCATAGCTAAAATTCAATATGCTAGTCTCAAAATTAATTTCGATAGAAATTAATCAGGATCCATGAAGTTTATCAATAGTGTATGAGTTAAGTTTCAAGTCATATGTTTCATCATTTTCTTGCACCCATTTCTAGGTTATCTCAACAATTTTTTTCAAGTTTTATTATATTAATCAAAACTGTGGTAAGTTGTGAAAAATTAGCTAATCCAAATCTCAAATTGAATATTAATATTTTAATAATTTTGAATGTTGCTTAAGGTATTTCATTGGGTGATTCATAATAATATTTTATCAACTTAGTAGTCCTATAACTTTTGAAAAGTAACAATTTTGGTATAGTTAGGGACAACAATGCAATATCTTGTGCAGACTAAGATATATTGCAAAATAAAACTATTCAATTTTTTTTTTTCCCTTAGTTGTATCCAAGTTTATCAAAGGTTTGGTCACGGTGCCCACACCCTAGCCTGACACTCCTCCTGTCACTTAAAAAACAAATTCTTATCTTAAATTCTAATGTTACCAATTTTATATTTATAATTCATTTCTTGTTTGATGAGGCATATCAGTATATATGTGAATCTCGCATTGTCATCTGAAATTAAATTTAACAAATATTCCATAAAGGATTATCCTTTTTTTTCATATAATATACTAATTAAGTGTATCTCCATTGTTTAGGAGTAAATTCTAATTTAAAAAATTTTGTATTTACCCGTGGCAATTTGAATATGGGATATAAATTTGTTATTATTTGTTTTTCACACTAAAAGTCCCCAAAGAATTACTAGTATTTTCTGTTAGCTACATCAAATTTCGCTTCAATATAAACAGATTGTGATTTAGCATGTTACTCAGTTTACCCCACTATGAATATACATGTTAAAAAAAGCTCAAATAATATAAAATCCCCCTCTTTATGTTTTCTGTTTCTTTCATCCTCACTTTAATTTTAATCTTATTCAATTTTTTATCCTATTAAATTATCAACTTCAATTTTCTAGAATAGAGTTTCTTATAATTATTCATCATATTACATCATAATTTTTTGATATCAAATACTTTTTTTTAATATTCATTAATCAATATGTCTAGTATACAAAATCCTACACCTCCACTTTGTATGTATATCATGTTCCCTCTCTCTTAATTTATATATTTCACTTATGTTCTATATCTTTTTTTTTTCAAAAATTTGATTTTCCAGCACCCAAATGTGTTTCATCCCACTCTCTGATTGATACTCGCTTTGAAGCTTTTGAGCTTGCACCATGTCTGCCACATGGCATGGCACCTAACCCTCCTGTACTTAGCAATGAGAGGCAGGAAATAACGAGAGTTCAGTATCGCAATTTACTTGAATTGGCTAGAGATAAAACAGAAGAGCTTGTCAAGATCCTTAACAATAATCCTTCTCCTTCATATTTATCTAACCCTTGTAATGAATTACTCCAATATGTGAAAAGCCTTGAAAAATGTATGTTCATCACCTTTTTTGTCTCCTTTTAAATTAGTAGATAAGATTATTAATATTTTTTTTTCTTCATATATATTTGTAGCTTATAGGAGGGTATGATTCCTCCTGATGAAGTCATTGTCATTAGGGATGATGATGAGACAGATGAACCATCAGCTTCAACTCATGCTTCAACTTCTAAGGAAAATCTTGAAACACCTGTTATCCGCTCCAAGAAAAAGAGATTATCCCAAGGCTCCTCTTTTGTTCGACGTATTAAACCGGCTTCTGCTAATGAATTTTCTGATGTATCAAATAATAAATCTCAAAAAAAAAGCAAAGGTTTTGATAATGAGTATATTCTTGTTTCCTTTTTTTTTATTGTTATTCTTTTATCTTTAAAATTCAATCATATATCTCTTTTATTGCTTACATATTGTACTTTTTATCTTTCTTTTGATATTTTGTACCAGAAACTCACCTGCTGTAGATTGTTCCATCCATAAACGCCCTCTCCCTGATGAAGATGATGAAAAGAGCAATGAAAATAGCGATGATCAACTATCAGAATATGAAGCTATGCTTGTTCATCAAAAAAAGCAAAGTTTAAAATCTTCTTCAAGACATGTTGATATGTTTGATAAAGATGATGATTCAAACAGCTCATCACCGAATTCCTTCATTTCTAAGAAGCAATACCCATCACCTCCTAAATTACCTACTTTGACCTCTTTGAAAGCTTCTCTACCAATGAAATCAACTCCAATCAAGATATCGAAAAAACCTCTAACTTATTCACCCTCAGTTCTAAAAGAATCTGATTTGCAGGAGGAATTCTGTAAAATTCATAATTTTTATAAAGGTAGAATCAGCACGGCAAAGGTCCTAAGGTCGTGGTTGGAAATTGTTACTCTCCTCGAATTACGCTCTTCTACTTATTCCCAAGAACCCATGTCAAATATTCCAATGTTTACTTTTCATTGGGAAAAATCTTGTGGAGAAGATTGGCTTTCAAAACTTACTGAGTTATGTAAGTTACCATAATTTTTAGTCTTGACTTTTGTTCTTTTACTTATTTTTTTTTTCCTTTTGTAGCAAATATTTTTTTAGAGATTGATAGCTCACAGCTATGGGTACTCGATAATATTGATTTCAAAAAAATGGAAGATTTATGTGATCCTGATGGTTTAAATACTGAAATTCTTTCCTCAACAAAGAAAACGGATCACCCTGAATCCAATCTTATCCGAATGCTCATGAGATTAATGATCCCAAGTGACCACTGCCGTTCTTCATGGGTATCTCTTATATCATCTTCACTTTATCTGACCGCACATGAATTCAGCCAGCTTCAATCACATCAAAACATTAACTCAGATTGTCCAATTGAACGTGGTCTTCAGCTTCTAGCTCACCTTTCAAATCTGAAGAGTCCAATTTCTGATGGCTTAGAAGTTGGTCCCACTGCACTTCAAACCCGTGATATATCAATGTCAACTCTTCTTCAAATCAGCAATATTATCATTGATATAATTATGTCAATTATCATTCTTAAATCAAAATATTGTGCTGCAACAATATCAAGTGGCAAGACTAGTGAAGCTCAACAATCAAGTGAGAAAAACGAAAATACTGAACTGACTATAAGGAGAGAGAAACAAAAGGCTGCACTAAACAAAATAAATTCTGAATACTCCCACCACCGATATCAATCTTTCACATTCTATATAATTGATGGTGTCCGTGGTTTATTTCTGAGCTCTCAAGATCATAGATTGGCTTCAGCAGCTGATTGCTTGGAGGTAATATCAGAAGTTAAGTTTCTTAATTTACATGAAAAAAAAAATCATTTGATGGAAGAAATAATTTGGAAAAATTTAAATAACTATATTTTAACATTAATAAAACCTTTTATAGGCAAGTGTGATCCATTTCCTTTAAAATTTGATACCCCAAGTCCTCCAGGAATTGCTAGGGCTATTTCTGCAGATTTTCTTAATCACTGGAGCTCCATTCAGCCAGTATCACCTTTTTTTGCTAAACATAGCCTTTCAATAAATTAATATTCCAACATTTAAATAGATAAAGTTCTTTCTATATGATATATCTTGTATAATTCAAGTTATTTTCCTTCAAATATGTCAAAAATGTGACCATCTTTGAAATTTATTAAGTAACCTTTGACATGATTTTCTAAATTAATTATTAAAAAAAATTATTGTAAGTCCAGCAATAACAAAGATTTTAAAATCTACTTATATGATTTCAAATACTTGTATTAAATTCTTAAATATTTTATTGTTTATATAAAAATATGATAACTGCTCTAGTTTTGTTACTTTACCTTTAATATTATATAATCTATTATTTATTACAAATATTTTCGTTGATTGTAACATTTTTAATCAGAAGTAGAACAATTTAAATAATTAAATGAGTACATTCTTAAAAAAATACAATTTAATCTATCATTGATTCAAAATTCTTTCTTCAACTCTTTATTATTACCTTTTTTATTAATAAGCCTGTTTGACCTAAAATACTATACAGTTAATTTGGTAGCATTAAAAGCACATTTTTATGGCTAATATATTTCAAATTCTTTATTATAGTTTTTTTTATTTTAGAACCTTTGCTACCAATTTAATAAAAATGACATTTAAAGATTTCACAACTTATATATTTCCTCAAAAGTAAATCAAATTTTCTTATAATATTATGAAAAAAAATTATTTTATTTCACAAATAAAAGAAATAGATAATACTATAATTATCAAAACTGAAAATGTTACAGCTACTCCCAGTATTTATCATGTTTAAATTTGCATTAAGTTGTGTATATATAATATAAATTTTTAATATTTATATATCTAGATTTTTTAGATTTGTCTTAACATTAGATAAATAATACTTTGCTGATTCTATTTCTTCCTCTATTAAGTCATCTCTTTTCAAAAAAACTCTCAAAGCACTAATCAAATATTCTAACCTAAATTTTTCTGTTTTAATTTCTAAGTATTCTGAAATATCAATATCAAAAACATTAAGCTTTTCTATAGCATGAAAAAGTCTAGTGCTGATTTGAATAGAAGAACCTATCCTAGTGAAGCCAGGAATTTCATGACATCTTGAGGTAAAATGCCTTAGTTGATTGGCAGGCCATAATGTCACTGTTATTCCATTAGTTGCTTCAAAGTTGATTTTACTTCGAATTTCGGGAAACATAAGTTCTCCACCTATTTGTCGTGGTTGGGTCTTATCATACTTCATATGAATGGTGTTTTTTTCTGTATCTTTAGGAAAAAATATTCCTAAAGTATACTCACTTGCATCCTTATCGAGATGAACCTCATTAGAGAACCCATTACCATTCCCTCCAGATGTCCAAGTTAAATTACTAGCAAACGGTACACCGTCTTCTTCACTAGAAACTTTTGAAAATCCAGGAATACCAAGTTTTGCGCAAAGATTAGTTGCCTCATTGTACTTTACATATGATATTTTTTTAAAAAAATATTCAAAGTACATTGCAATCCTCTTCATTCGTTTTTTATATTCATCCGTTTTTACAATATCATCAGTGTATTCATCTGCAAGGAAAAGCATTCAAAAATTCAGTATTTAAATTAAAAAAAGTGATACTTACGAATATGTAAAGATTTCTTTCTATCTAAAATAAAGCCACCACCAAACATTTTTCCAAAACCACCAGCTCTTTGATGATAACCATTATTTTTAATTTCATGTTCGCAGTAAGAAAGATCCTTAATGCATCGCACCGTAGCTTCTAACATATCTAGTTCTTTGAGCTCATGAATTTCAAAAGTCTGCACAAGAACATTAGGTATTAAGACACCTTTTGGTTTATAAATACTACATCCAGGAAAAAAATTGTAATAATTATTGCAATCTGTCATATTATTTGCATAAGATCGTGCATAGAAATGTGGCTTCTTCCCGTTTGTATCCATTCCAAGAGCGTTTACAAGTTTCATTCCAGTAGCAATGTCTTTCGCCCACCTATTGTTAGAGTTCTTCCCTGGCCGTTTTTTTTTTTTCAAATCGTTACTCATTGATGGTTCAATCCTAAGAGAATTCAATTTTGATTTAAAATAGAAAAAAATCAAAAATTAGAAAATAGTAACATAATTTCAATTATCAGTCAATGATACCTTTAACTTTATCATATCTTCAATATTAGAAATACAAAAGTTAGCATATCTACATATTAGTAAATTTATATACTTTTTCTTTATTTCAAATATTAAGAAAGCGTTTCAAAGGTATACTTTATTAAATTATACATATAAAGAGTATAGCTTTATCCTGTATGCATTCAGCAAGTACGAGATTTGGCTCTACACTTAATATTAATAATATAATGAAAGTATAACTCCAATACACTAGTAATATTAAAAAATTTACGGAATTATGATATCCACATATATAAAATGAAAAATCTTGCTCTGATCAATATATTGACTTAGAAAGTTATACTTCAATAAATTATTAATTTTTAAATTGTAGCATTGTCCTGTATGCTTTCAGCAAGTACGAGACTTTGAAACAACTTAAAAATCAATAAATTAAAGGTAAAGTACAAACAATCTAATTATTATTATGAAAAGCAAAACATTATCCTGTATGCTTTCAGCAAGTACGAGATGATGTTTTACTTTTCATATTAATAATATAATGGTTGAGAAAGTATTAAAGAAATATAGAAAAATGATAAGCAAAACATGAACTTACATGTCTATAAAATCTTCTTCCATTTGTAGCTGATTGATCAAAATTAATTATAAAGTTTATTTTATAATCACTGTTTTAAAAAATAAATGGTTAGATAAATAAATTGAACATTTTTGATAAGGAATAAAGAAAAGTAAATTGACAAACAAATAAAAAAACTTTAAGTTAACTGAAAAAGAATTTTTTTATAATGAATCGAAAGGGTACAGTAAAAGATACCATAAAAATAAATTCAGAATTAGAATCATTAGATTAACTTGTCAAAAGTGTAAAAAAGTGTAACAAACCAAAATGATATGAAATGCAATAGCAAGAAAAATTTGCTTACCGGTAATCAGATAAGGTCAAGAAAATAGTACCAATAATTCAAAATGATAAAGCAAAAATATGATTGATAATTTTTGAAAAAGGTAAGTGAGAAAGAGAAAGGAAAAATAAATTGGGTGGCAAACAGATGTATATATCATGAATTTTCACTGATCACATTTTCAAAAAAATGCAGCTCTCCAAGTCATATGATAAACTTCATCTAAATTCCAAGAATGATGTTGCCAAGGCACTTTACACAGCATGATCATTTTTTCCTATGCATATACTGATTCCAGCTAGAATTTACTTGGCTGCATGTTGTACAGATGCACATTTGTGGAACACTGAATTTCACATCTAAAAAAAATTGACGCCACATAATTCTAGCTACCATGTTTCACGTAGCTAAAAAACATACACTCATCACATTTAAATTTACATTGCGCCAAAATTAATTCATTTTTGAATTTTTTTAAAGGAAACTATAATGTGCACCACCTATTTCTAAAATATGAACCTCCGCACCATATTAAATTGGGAGACTTTTAATTATGCAATTTTTTTGCCGTGACCTTTTTCCTGATCTTACTTGGTTCAAAATATTGAAACATGGCCAATGTTGATGAAAGAAACATTTGATTTTGTTTCTATGTGTAACAATGGAAGGCTGTTTCTTACTGGCGAAAGAGTGTTGTATATTTTATTTGAACAAATTTTTATTTTTTTATGTATTTTATTTAAAAAATTTACTTTTTATTGCAGCCAGATTTATACTGGCTGCTTTTTAGAAACCTTAATTTATGACACAAGCCTTTGAAATTGGCTTGGGTCCCTTACATTGCAATTTAGTACTTCCAGCCAGGTTTCCCCTGGCTGGAAGTGTCTCTTTCAAGCAATCGAAGTCGCTAAAAGCGACTTCGATTGCTTGCTGTAATGTTTGCCACCCTCCCAGCTAATTTACTAGGCTGGGAGGTGGCCAAAGCAGTGTGCAACGCGCGTTGCACAATCGCTACCATATTTCATGCAGCTGATATCAAGTCAGCTGCATGAGATATGCGCAGCATGTGCAATGCGCGCTGCATGCAGCAGAAACGCGCGTTGCATGCAATGCGCATTACTTGCAGCAGCAATGCGTGTTGCATGTGCTGCATGCAGTGCATTGCACAGCCAGTTTTTTTCTGGCTGTGCAATGCACACAGAGAAACCAAAGTCCCTGCAAGGGACTTTGGTCTCTAAAATGGAAGCGACTTTCCCTACCAGGTGCAATCTGGTGGGAAAGTGAGAGAAACGTTAGACCGAAGTTGTTTGAAAGCAACTTCGGTCTTAAAAACATTAAAAATCATAAAAAAAAAAATGAGAAATGTAGAAAAAAAAAAAAATTAAAAATTAAAATGTGAGTAAAAGAAAAAAAATAAGTTCTAGTGATACCAAAAATCCAAGCCAATTTCATTTGGCTTGGTTATTTAATAATTAATTTTTAATACATTAAATTTAAAATTCAAACACCATAAAATATATGAATTTTTTTTATATGAATATTATAAATTTAATCTACCTCTTTCTCATAATTATATTTATAATTTTGTTTTTTTAATTTTTGACATTTAAGTTTATTTTTTGGAAATACAAAATTAAATTTTCAGCTAAATTTTTTAGTAAGGTAAAATAAATTATAAATTTGACATTTTGTAATTGAATAATGAAAAAAATTTTAAATTTATTTAAAAAATATTTTTGTTAGAAGAATACAAATATTTTAAGGGTAGAAATATGGTGCAAATTGTAAGTAAAAAAAATTATATTTTTTTTTGTGAGGGGTTATTTCTATTTTTAAAAATATTTTTCAAAAACATTCATTAAATACTGAATTAAATTACTTTGAAACTCAAATTTTTTGTAAAATAATTAAAAATGAAATAATAATATTGTTGTATTTGATATAAAATTTGAATTGGTAATATTAATGTCTCTTTAAGTAAATTTGAAAATCATTTAAAAAGACCATGTTGATAAGTACTTCATTTTTGATATACAATGGTTATATATATATCTTATATATATTTCTTGAGTGTTATTTTTATATACATTCAATAAAATTTGTAATATAAAATGCCATTTAATAATTAATTAATGTTCAACTTAGTTATAACAACTTCATATTTAATACCAGCCACTAGTATTTACTTTTTAATTTAAAACTCCAATATAATATGAGAGTATCCTTATTTTGTCTGTATGTAATGAACAACAATAACAGACCATAAATGAGTGGGTAGTTAATTACAATAAATAGTTGAAGAATAACCTATAAGAAATGATAAGTTTATCAAAAAGAGTACATTAAAAAAATATACTTTTGAATTTTTTTTGATATAATTTGGGTAGTTAAATGAAAATTTAAATTATCAGACATCAAAATGGATAAAATCTAAAAGTAGTGTTTATATAATAAGCCTCATAAAAAAAAAGGATAAAAAATCTACTATGTAACTAAATTATTAAATATTAAGGTATTATTAAAATTATTGAAAAACTTATTTTACAGTTATAATGAAATCTAAATGTGAAAATAATGGTGGGATAATAGTAAGACTATGTGGAAACACTTTAATTTATACATACTTTCAACTATGTTCAGATAAAAAAATTGTTAAAATTGTATAATAACATCTAGTTAATAGTGATGCAATTTTATTTAGATCAAGAATAAATTTTTCTGAGGAAAAACTAATTAAATTGAGATATGGCCATCTCCTTTCAAGAGATAGAATAATAATAAAAATTTAAAAAATTATAATAAGTATTCTTAATCACCATTTTTGAAAAGTCTCTAGTAAAATTCATTATAATATATCATTCATTGATTACATTATATGGAGTTTCATCTTGAAGTAGTGATGTGCAGCTTTGAACTTATGTTATGAAAAACAAAAAAGTTAAAAAATATATAGTTATACTAATGAAAAAGCCAAAAATAAAAATACTATTATAAATTAAAAAAATAAAACTACATAAATTTTATTCTGCTCTAATGATGGAAGGGTACTATGTATGAATTTCCACATGTTAAATCCAAACCTGCTTTAAGGCTAGTTTACAGGTAGAGCTATTAAGTTTCCTTAAATTCTAAAAATAACTTATGCATTTTACTAATTATTTTTTTCTTGTTTCTTTCCAAAGTTGTTAGAGTTGCTTAATTAATACTGTTATCTTGATTGTAAGATATATAATTTTTTTTGAATACATGATTTATTGTTTCAAAAATTATATTATAAATTTAAATCATTTATTTCATTTTCTAAAGCTTCATTGTCAAAGACACAACTCCATTTTCTATTACTTAACAAATATATAAAATGTGATAGTAAAATTTAAGGAATTTTCTTTTTTAGAGGGTCAAACTATATTGTGAAGATTTTTATCTAGAAATTCTTGTACTCTAAAACCAAATAATTTTCTCCCTTAAGTAAGCCATTTCAAAAATATGAGAATATAAACAAGAATATTAACTTATCTTATTTTTATTTTCTTTACTGAAAGTTTTAGTTCAATCCCTTTTTTTATATGACATTAGTATAAAAACATGGTTAAATGCTACTATATAATTAATTTTTATTATATATATATATATATATATATATATATATGAAATATTTAGAACGTCATCCTTTTTTATTTACTTGAATAAATGGCTCAATTATAATACCCAACACTTATTAATGTTTCCCAAACTCAATAACAAATTTCTCATATGAAATATTAGCTTCTAATATAAGAAGTTTATCTATAGATGATATTCAACATGTGATTTTACTTTTTAGATTCAGCTAAAATTAAACAAAAGGAGAAATCATGCATATGTGTATAAATGGTAACCATATGTTACTTAGAGGATTGTGAAATTCACTCATCAGAATGGTTTAAGTATTAAAATAAATTGAGGTCATTATTTTCTAGTATTTGAAACTAATTAGGAAATTATTCTAAAAATATATTTTAATTTGTATCATGTTTAAAAAGTTGGAAATATGATTTTTGAAAATTGTGAGTTTCTTATGAGATACCAAGCTTTAGTTTACATTGTTTCAAGTAGAATAGAATTTTAGTATTAGAAATTGAAAGCAATGTACCATTATCAGATTTTAACTGTGTTCTACTTATAGAATGATTACATAACATTAAACATTATTTAAATCAAAAAGGTTTAAAAGATATTTAGAGTTTTACCAAATTTCACCATTTATTAATCTTTGATTTGAAAACAAACTATGATGTACACTCACTAGAAATAAGCAATCCCAATTTTAACATAATTTATCAATCCAAAAATAATGAGTCAATTAACATGAAAATATATATTATTTCAAAACCAATTCTCTAGATTTAAAATATGATGCTTTAATGAAAAATTATTACAAAACTTTAATGCAATGAAGTCTCTTAAAAAATTCAAAAATAGAATATCAAAACAAGTAATTTCTGCAAAAAAAACTACTAACTATTGTAGATAAAGCATAAAAATAAGTCATATTTTTTAAAAAAATGATCTAACAATATTTATTTTTGTTAAAAAAATCAAAACATTGTTAAGTTTGCTTGTTATAATAATGTTAAAATCCACTAAACATTATCTAAAGGTGGTAAAATATGTTAAAAATAAGTTGAATTTTATGAGATAAAAATCAACAATTTTGTATCATTTCCTGTTGTGCTATGACTTTATTCCACCCTTTTTATCTGATTCTTCCAGTATTACTTTGCTATGATCACTAGTTTTCAAGTTAAAATTTACAAATGTTCATTATACTTGATAATATGAAAAATAACTCAAACTTTTATAACTACAAAATAAGATTTTGTAACTCCTTCTTTCAATCAATATTTGAAGAAATTTTAGTTTATTTGAGTAATGATTTTAAGAATAACAAAAAAATTGAAATTCACAAGGAATTATTTCCAGAGACTATAATTATTTACTTGTGTAATGCATGAGCTACTTATCAATGATGTAAAACATCAGAAAAGTAAGTTATAGTTATAAATCTACAGATTATACTGTTTCTGGTATATATATCTTCAATAAATCTTTTAAACTTATCTTAGCCTACATACCACACAATAGAAAATCATTATATTAAAAAAGGAAAAAATTCTATGATAATATCATAAAGAATGATAACCATGGATTAATATTCCATAAAAATGGTTAATAATATTTTAAGAGAACCTAAATCAGTATTCTTTCATCAAAATATATCCTTTTTGTCTTTGTAATTTATTCCAAACAAATTTTTTGAAAGTTGAATCTATATATCTAATGCCAAAACCACTATTAAGTTCCCTCTTAGACTTTTTAAGAAATTATATATATATATATATATATGTATATATATATATTATTTATCAAAAATTGAAATAAAGAATAAAAACATAATTTTATTTACCTTTAATTATTTAAATATAGAGTATTTTCAGAATGCATTGTGGTTACTTGTGAAGGTTAGAAGATTTGAAGTTGGATTTATGAGTTTTTAGAAGGGCAAATATTGTAAAATTCTTTCATAAATATTTATTTCATAGTTTCAAATGTTGAAATCTACAAACTAATGGGATTTAAAATTATATTGAGATTTAAAATCTGTTTTCTACTCAAGTAAAATAAAATAAAATGATGATATCAAAATTGAAATTAAGTTTAAACTTTTGATATGCTCTATCTTCAATTTTATTGATAGTGCATCAAAAATTTAATAATATTTTTTTCCTTCATCACTTTTTACATAAAAGATAGTTTTATCATTTTATGAATTAAAGATTGACTATATAAATTTAACATCTATGTCAACTGTTTATGACTATTAATCTATATAATAAATTTTTTAGAAGAAAAAATAACATCAGTATATACTGACTTTGAAATTATTCAATTTAAAATAGTTTACAGGTAGATAATGAAGGGTGATTTCATTTTTGAATATGAACTATAGAAGTCTTATTTTATCAATTTTAATTCTTTTTGAGCTCAAATGTATCCACCGCAACTTAAGTAAGAATAAAAATTATTTTTATTGAAATTTACATGAGAAAGTATGCCTATTATTCAAAATCAAACTTGCTCTAATGGTGTTTTTCAATCATTATTTCCATTCATAACAATAAAAAACATTTCAATTTGCTGATGTTTTAGTTTTTGATATCCCCAAGTTTATATCTCAGGTGTACTATTCACAAAATTATTAAAAATATAATTTTCGAAATACATGATAAACTTGAAAGTGAGGGGGCATTAAATTTTTAAAAATGAATTCTAAATTCAGGATGGATAGTATTTTTTCTATTTTCACAAATGAACAATTTTTCGTTTCAATTAATCCAGAAAGAAAATTTTGTTGTAAGCATATTATATTATATTTATTATGATTTTAAATACTATATTTTCAAGATTTGTGTTTAATATTTCCTGTGAAAGTTAATGTTAATGTGAATTTAAAGTAAGCTTGAAGAAATTTAATCAATAGGCATATTGGATATTTAAAATAATATTTTGCTCCAATCTTGAATCATCCTGGGCTAAAAAATATCCCAAATAAGGTTTTTGTGGGTCAATTTGGATTTAAGTAGGATTAAGTGAGGTTTAATAAAGGACAGATAAAAGGCTAAATTCATTACTAGTGACTTTTTTCTCAAAATAGTTATAAAATATTTATCATTCTGGACTCAAGCTTCAATAAAGTTGAATTGAAACAGAGATAATTTCTAGCAGCACAACACCATATTTACAAAGGTGTAAAATACCTCAAATATTACTCATAATATAGGAAGGCAAGGAATCTACAAAATTCACATTTCAAACGAGGATTTATATTTTGAATTTGAAATTGAGAAATGGAATATTATTTTCCAATTTAAATATCTATTAGTCATTTTAACAAAAGTTTTCAGTAATCAGATTGAATTTTGATGGTATTTTGTTGTAGATTAATCATTTTGATGAGACATTTACTCAAAATTACTGGTTTCGTTTCTAATATTCCATGTGAAATTCATTATGAATCTTTTTTAAAGTGAATAGTTGACATATTGGATATGCAAAAGCTTATGTTAGATCAAAGTGAGATCAAAGGGAGCTTAACTGATGATCAAATTAGGATTTTACAAGATCAAACGGTGATCAATGTAGGTTCATCTTGAGCTCAATCTGTGACAAATCTCTGACTAAATGTAAGGCCAAACAATTTCCTACATGGTGATGATGTGTGCATAATTCAAGCATAGATTTGTGGCTCAACGGAGCTCAAGCAAGGGGTATTGCTAGCAATACCCCCCCATTTTTTCTGTGGTGTATAGTGATGAAAATGAAGTCTGTATGTTGAAAGATGATTTGTCCATCTTTGAAAAGCCAATATTAAATATGGACTCAAATGACTTTTTAATGAATTTTGAGGATGCTGAAATCATTAAAGATATACAAGCTGATAACTTTAAAATGAAACCTATCATGGTTCCAGCAATAATTTCTGGTGAAAATGTTTATATAGTATTGGACACAGGAGCTGCTGGTTCTGTTGTTTCTACTAATACATTACTGAAGATTGATAGTGAATATAAGTCTAAGCTTGAACCATTTCAAAGTAAAAATTGGAGAGGTTTTGGATCAGTGCTACACCTCATTGGTAGATATAAAGATGCTGTTTTCTTTAAACATCAACATCATAATGTAAGAGTAACTTGTGACTTTGTAGTAATGGACAATACTAACTGTAGTAACTGTTTTATCATTGGAAATGATATTCTGACTAATTTTGGTGTGAATTTAGACCCTGCTAATAACAATTTTACAATTGGCATGAATGGTAAAAGGAAATTTAAAATTAATTCTTTTAACACAGTCTTACACATTGAGTCAGTAACAAATTCTCCGTGCAAAGGAAGAGAATCCAATGAGGTGGAACTTCTGGAAACAGAAATTTCTAAAGCAACATTTGGCACTCAGATAATTGAAGCTGAGAAAAATAATATTTTGGACTTAATTAAAGAATTTCCAATGGCTTTTGCACATGGTACAAATGAACATGGCCTTGTAAAAGATCATGAGATGAAAATTAGTTTAACCTGTGATATGGATAATATTCTTGCTAGTCTTAAAAAGAAACCATATCCTGCTTCACCAATGAAGAGGAAAGACATAGAGGATAACATTAAGATTTTATTAAAAATGAACATTCTTGAAAAGGTTGAAACTATACCAAAATATGGTGTAATATCACCAGTGCTAATTTATTATGAACAAGATAAAGCAAGACTGTGCGGTGATTATAGAGCATTAAATACATTTACAGTAGATGATATTTATACCTTGCCAAGGATTGCCTCTATACATGCTACCCTTAAAGGTGCTAAGTATATAAGTTTCCTAGATGGAAATAAAGGGTACCATCAAATTCCTGCTTAAAAGAATTCACAGAAATTTATGTTGATAACAACACACATGGGAATTTATAAATATGTCAGAATGCCATTTGGACCAAAAAATGCTCCATCAGTATTTCAGAAGTTAATGGATATAACATTCCATAATGAAATGATTGAAGGATGGTTAATGGTATACATTGATGACATCATAGTGTTCTCTAAAACATATGATGAACACTCAATCCATTTAAAGAAGGTATTTCAGAAAATGGATGAAATAAAAATGACCTTGCATTGAAAAATGTAAATTTGGGTTTGAGTCTTTAAAAGTGCTTGGTCATATTGTATCTGGCTTACAAATATGTGTAGACCAAAATAAGGTGGCTGCAATAAAAAATATTGGCATTCTTCAAAATGTAAAGGATGTAAAATCTTTTCTTGGCATGTATGGTTATTATAGACAATATATAAAAAACTACCAGTTAATTGCTGCACCATTGACCACACTGATAAAGAAATCAGAAGCTTTAATTTGGAATAATGAAAGACAACAGGCTTTTGATAAGCTGAAAGAATGTTTGATGACAGCTCCTATCTTGGGATTACCAGATTTCCAATTAGCTTTTGTATTATATACAGATGCAAGTTTTATTGGTCTGGGTGCTGCTTTGCATCAAAAACAACTAATTGAAGGAAAAATTTCAGAAGTAGTAATCTGCTATATTTCATGTACTCTGAGAAGTAGTGAATTGAAATATGTTGCTACTCAACTTGAATGTTTGAAAGTAGTATGGGCTCTTGAGAAGCTACATTATTACCTTGAAGACCAAAAATTTGAGTTGATAACTGACTGTAGTGCAGTTAAGTCACTCTTAAACATGAAAACATGAAAACTCCTAATAGACACATGTTTAGATGGCAATTAGCTGTACAAGAATACAGAGGACAGATGACTATTACACATAGAGCAGGAACCTTGCACTCTAATGTAGATCTGTTATCTAGAGTACCTCTGCCTAATAATGATGATAATCCTGATTATGTTCCTGAGTCAGAGATTATTAACATTTATGGCATTTATATTGTAGATCTTGAGGATGAATTTATGCAATCAATTCTTGATAATTATGATTCAGATCCTGACTTGAGTAAACTCACTACAATATTAAATAATCCATCTAATGCTTCAATGAATGTTTTAATAAAAAAATTACCAAATAAGTATAAAGAAGCATTAGAAAAAGGAAAATTTTCCATTGAGGATGGTTTTGTATATTACAGGAAAAAATTAAGTAATGTAATTGTAATTCCCCCTTCGATGAAGGAGTTAATGTTAAGTATATGTCATGATGATATATTAGCAGGTAATTTAGACTTTCATAAAACATTAACCAGAGTAAAAAACACAGCTTGGTGGATTAACATGTCTGATGATGTTCAAAAATATGTTGAGACATGTGATTCTTGTCAAAAATCTAAAAGATTAACAGGCAAAAGAGCTGGTTTATTACAACAAATTGAGCGACCCAAAGATCCAAGGGAAAAAGTTAACATGGACTTTGTAACAGGTTTGCCAATAGCAGGACATAAGAGTTATAACTCCTGCTGGGTAGTTGTTGATAGATTTACAAAAATGTGTAAATTTATTCCTACTCATAAAGAGGCTTCTGAAAAGGACTTAGCTTTTTTATGGTGGACAAAAATGTTAAATATAGCAGGTTTCCCCAAAGCAATAGTCTCTGACAGAGATCCTAAATTTACTTCTGAGTTCTGGACATCACTTATGGATGTTTCAGGGTGTCAATTAAAACTTTCTACAGCACACCATCCACAAACTGATGGGCTAGCAGAAAGAATGATACAAACTTTAGAAGATATGATAAGAAGATATTGTGATTTTGGTCTTAACTTTAAAGTCAATGACGAATTCACGCATGATTGGGTAACCCTTATACCTGGTTTAGAATTTGCATACATTAGTACAGTACATTCTGTCACTGGCAAAAAGCCATTTGAGTTATGATTGGGTTATGTACCTAATAGCCCTGCTAAAACTCTTAATAAATTACCTAGATTGGATATCCATCCAGGTACTAAGTCTTTTCTTCAGATGCAAGAGTTATGCAGAAAACATGCTCAAGAATGTATAAATAAGGCATTTGAGTATGAGAAGAAAAGATGGGAGGAGGCCCATAAAGAAAAAATGTTCAAAGAGGGTGATGAAGTCCTTATTTCTACACTACATTTCAATTTAAATGGTAATATCAAATTGAAGGATCCATTCATTGGACCATTTGTAGTAAAAAAGATGGTTGGTAAAAATGCTGTTGAGGTTATTCTATATGCACCATATGATAGAAAACATCCAGTATTTCCTATATCTCTTATAAAACTATACCATTCTAATGATACTGCCCTATTTCCAAGAAGGTCAGGAAGGCATAAACAGCAACCTGAAGAAATAGTTAAAAAGCAGAAATTGAAAAGATACTTAAAAAGAGACACCTTACAAAAGAAAAGGGAGTTGAGTATCTATTAAGATTTAAAAATAAATCAAGTGAATATGACCAGTGGATTCCACAAAAAAGGAATCTCTGATCTTTAAAATCTCTTGAAAAAATTTAAATAAAAATAATACTGTTTATTCAGTATATGTATTATAGAAAATTTAAAAAATTATTTTTCTATTTCACTCCTTACTATTAATTAAAATGTCTTAACATTTTTTTATTGTTTTTTTTGGGTGAGGGAGTGTCAGCCTAGATATCCCAAGGACTGAGTATTTCTTATGCTTAAAATAAGATAACCTTAAGTACATTAAGCTTATATCTTAAAAATAAGGTTAATATATATATATATATATGATTATAATACATATATATAATTATTACACTATTATATAACTTATAGTAGTTTAACTTGCTTATCCATAGCCTAATAATACTTATTAGGGTGTTGATGGAGTCATAATATACTTATCTTAAGTGATATTAAGTAATTATTGACATACATAAGCTTAAATGTATACATAAAGCTCATATTCAGTGAAATATGCAGTATATTATATATATTTAAATCTATAAGTGGGTTTTAGCCTCTTAATAGCCTATAACCTTTGTTTTTCTGCTTATTTTAGGACATATGGACGTAATCAGTGGATTCACAACGCCTACAGAAGCATAGACATCTATATCAGGTGCATACACTCAGGTTGGACAACTTAATCTGCTTCCTTGGATGGATATTCACGGATTTATGGGTTGGGAGGTCATTTCTGGGTTAATGTGGATGCTTGGGTATGTTATTGGGGGCTTGGACATTTCATTTTTTTCCTTTATATGCTTTGGGTTTCATTAAATCTCTTTTGGATTACTTATTTTACCTGTTTCTTTATGGTATCCACTTTTATCTGGATTTTATAATTATGTTTTGGGTCTGTGTTATCATTAATTGTGGTGGAGGGTCCTTACTGGAGGTCTGGGTATTGAATCTTCTTGAAGTGGAAGCCATGGGGAGGTGATGGGCCCTCAAAGTGCTGTAAGTGCCGGGGATAGCAGTGACATCATCTGGATTGAAGGTCTGTGCACTCCAGGGGATTTGGGTATAAGTAAGGAGGGATTTGGAAGTTATTTATCATCAATTACTTACTACAATTCAATAAAACACTTCAATACAATTATTAAAATTTAGAAATATATTATAAAAGCCTTTATAAGTTGATATTATCATTATATAAGCTATAACTATATTCTATTTAGCTATTTGCAACCACTAAGCATGCATTTAAATCCAAGTATTGTGAGTTTTATTTGATTATAACTATTTTATTATTCTTCCCCTGAGGTTTAACCACTAAATCATTTATCAATAAGTAGTAGGACCATAAATAAATACTACTATATGATACTTATATACTAGACATACTGAAAGGCCCAGTGCTTTTGTTAGAATATCAGCACACATTTTTGCAGTTGGAACCCATTCTAGAAAATCTTTCTTAAGAAAGAGATTTTCATTCACCAAGTAGTAACATCTACTAATATGTCTTGTCCTCTTCTCTCCAGGATTATTTTTTTCATTGGAGATGGCGCCTTAATTGTCACAATGTAATTTGACAGGTGGGAAGTCTGGGTATAGATCTTGAAGCAAATTTGAGATCCAAATCACATCCTTCATTCCGCTACTAAGAGAAACATTTTCAGCTGTCATAGATGAGTCGCTAACAGTTAGTTACCGTCTTGATCTCCATACAACAGGGCAGCCATTGAGCAGTAAAAGATGACCAGATTGAGCTCTGGCAAACTCTTTTCTTTTCCATGTGGAATCAGTGTAAGAGAGCAATTCAAGGGGGCTGTCTCTGTCAGGATGAATGTGAAATGAAAGTTTAGAAGTGTACTTTACATAGCGTAATAGGTGATTGACTGCCGTCCAATGAGTAGCTGTGGGTTTTGAAGAGAATCTGGCAAGGAAATTTACTGGGAAGGAAAGATCAGGCCTAGTCACCACTGCTACATAGCTGAGAGCACCTAAAATAGAAAGATATTGGGTAGTGTCAATTGTATCCTCATCATCTGTTGCTGAGGTAATGGAGATCTTGTGACCAATCCTGAAGATTTGTGTTCTCTTAAAATCTTGTTAATAAGTTGAAAATTGTTGAGATTAAAACCTTCAGGGACTTCTTCTATACCTACACCTACAATTCCATTTTACCTTTAAAGATCCATCTAAACCATCCTCCAGATCCTTCAACACCTACTCACTACTACCAGTCACAACTTCATCATCAACATGTATCCAAACTACACCCAAAAAAGCTTTCTTCCTTAAGACATAGAAACTTTTGTCGTATTGGCCAGCTTTATATCCTAAAGAGTCAAGTTTGTCAGAAACGTGCAACCACCAACATCTTGCTTCCTGCTTGATGCCATATAGAGCTTTCTTCAGGCGGAGGGCACTGTCTTTATCCTTCAGTTGATAACCTTCAGGAGGACGTACCCATATAGCTTCATCAATTTGACTGTGAAGATAGGCTTCTGTGACATCAAAAGACTTTACAGGCCATTTGTGATATGCTGCAAGAGTCAGGAGAACATGCTGTGAGGCAAAATTTGCAGTGGGAGGAAAAGTTTCAGTAAAGTAAATACCATATTGTTGATGGAAACCTTTTGCTACATATCATGCCTTGTATGTTGGTGAGTCTGAAGAAGGGTTTTTGATGGTGAATACCCATTTTTCATTGGTGATTTTACTGCCTGGTGGGATTTTTTCTTCATACCAAACATCCATGTTCTTCATGTTAGCTAGCTCTCTTCTGCATGCCAGCTCCCATTATTGATGGTCAGGAGATAGCATGGCTTGTAGATGAGTTCTAGGGTTAACATCAGAGTGTGACAAACCTTTTTGGACAATCTCTGTAACAGCTTTTTCTTGTGACAGAAGTGCTTCTTCATCTTTGAAATCACCTAATTTCAGATTGTTGAGAATAGACTGAAGGGAACCCTTTGATGGTGTTGTCATTGGAGCTTGTAGAGCAGCATCATGATTGGGACGGCGATCACCAGGGAAAACAGCCATGGCGGATTAAAAAAAGGTGTTTGATTCTTCATGCCAGAAAAGCCAACCAGCATTGTTTAAGGAATAACCTACACACTTACAAATCAAAGCATGTTGATCTAGTTTTTGGCGTGTCTCCTTGTGAATATGGACAAATGCTGTTTTACCAAAAATGCAAAAGTTAGATTAGTTTGGGGTGGCATTGTACAGTAGTTGAAGAGGGGTTTTGTCACCTGTTTTAATATTGGGGATCCGGTTGTGAACATGAGCTTCCCACTTGTATGCTAATCCCCAGAATGATTCAGGTAGTTTGCTGGCAAGGAGTATGGTTCTTGCAATGTCACCAACTTTTCTGTTGAACCTTTCAGCTGTTCCATTTTTCTCGTGATGATGAGGGCATGTAACTTCATGAGTAGCACCAATGTCCGCCAAGATCTGAGCCATTTTATTGCTGTGAATCTCACTTCTATCATTGTGAAAACCTGAATCTTCTTCCCGGTTACACTCTCTAATTTTTTATAGAAAGAAACAAAACAAGAAGTTGCCTCAGATTTGGCATTCAGCAAAAATACCTCAACATAGGAAGTTGAGCTTTCTCTGAACATTGCTGCCCATCTAGCACCATGAATAGTGGGATCCATGGGACCAACAAGATCTCCAAAAATTAAACTCATTAAGGATTCTGGCTTTGATTCATGAGTGGCTGATGGTTTCTTAGTGCTCTTTGCAATTAAAAAATCTTCACAGTCAATCTTACCTGCAGGCATAGATAATGGTAATCCAGTGCCCATACCAGCATTGATAAATTTTCTGATGGTTTCAATGCTGACATGTCCTAGTCTCCTATGCCAATCCATCAGGGAACCTTTGGTGGCAGGTGGACGGTTGATATGGTGATTCTTCTTAACAGTGTGAAGTAACAAAGGGTTCAAGGAATAGCAATAAGAAGGAACATTATTTGGATTGCAAGTACTAACACCAATTACATCCAAGACCCATCTTCTTCTGGTATTCTCTACCCGGCCAGTCATAATCAATTTCTCTTTCAGATAAATCCCCAAATTTTTATTTTCAGAACACAAACCAAAAACGGAAACCACAGTTCACTAAATCAAATAAAGAAATTAGAGTTGTCCTAACATCTGGAAAATAGAAGACATTGGTAATAGTTACTATTTTACCATCCCCTTTAATTTTCAAGTCTCCTATGCCAGTGATGAAGGAAGAAGAACTGTTAGTGGCCACTTTGACTGAAATCTGCTTTTTAAGAAGTTTGAAATTGCTGAGAAGTCTCACATTGCCAGTGACATGATGAGTTGCTCCACTGTCCAAGATAGCATAGTTATCAGCAATCGCATCAGGAGACCATTCAGCACTATTGAGATCAATTTGTTCAACCATTTCATATAACGCCTCAATGTTTTGTTCAAAGATAGTGATTTCATTAGCTTCAATTTGAACATCTCTGGCACAAATGAGACCACATTGAGGGCGTTTGTATGGAAGGTAGACTTTCTTGTTCCTTGCATTAGGATCAGAAGCAAAAGCAGTAGCGCGTTCCTGCATAATGTATAGTTTAGCTGAGCAATTTGAAGAATGAGGATTATATGGACAGTGTGCTACAACATGAGCAGTGGAGTGGCATTCATGACAATTAGGACGTGCACCAGGAGGCCTGTAAGAGTCATTCCTCCTCTGAAGTTGAGCGGCGTCATGAAGAGATGGTTCAACAGTAAGGGTAGCAGCAGGTGATGAAACTCCTTCTCAATCAGCTCTTTTTTGGACTAAACTTGGCATAAGTTGGCAGAAATCTTCATAAGTGACCTCCTTTGAGTGAGGGAGGCTGTCCAGAGCAAGACACAAATCAACATAAAGGTCTTTCAGGGTTGATGGTAACAATTCATGTGACATGAGAGCTTTAAAGACTTTCTGATCAAAAAAAATTCCTTGCCATTTGATTGATTCAAAGTATTTGTTGAAAGCAGTCAAATACTCACTGTGTGATGTGAACAGAGTCTGTTTTAGATTGAGGAAGTTACAAATTGCAGTCATGGAAGAGGTGTGATTAGATCTGGTAAATTTTTTGCTGATATAAAGATAAGTTTGGTGTGCCTTCCAATCAGTTGATATTTCATGTCATAGACTTGGGGAGATAGAGTGAACAAGAATTAGGTGGGTGACTCTGTCTTCAAACTCATTGGGTCCATCACTATCATTTAGACCATAGGCCCTGGTGCCGAAAAAGTCTTTAATAAGAGCTAGTACATTGCTATGCCAGTCAGAGTAGTTAAATCCATTTGCATTGAGATTGGGGATTGACTTAGTGAATTCAATGACATTACGTAAAGTGCGTTGTCTTTCAATAATGCTAACAGGAGGATGATGAGGTGGTTGCAACATGTGAGGCGGCAAGGGGCTTGAATTACTGGGGAGATTGGTCTGTCAAAGGGTGAGACTGATCTCCCAGATGGCATTGTAGTATTGGCTATGTTTTTGTCACTGGAAGATGTAGGAGAGAAGGGGGGTTTTGGATTAATAGATAGGCTCTCAATCTCTTGAGTGAGGCCTTCTATGGGTGAGGAGAAGTTATCCAATGGCTTGAAATTAGCTGCAAAGTCTGTCGGATGATATTGTGTACATGGTGTAGGTACTAGGGGAGGCAGGGGAGGAGGCGCAAGGGGGACTAGGGGATGCAGGGGAAGAGGCGCAAGGGGAGGAAGGGAAGGGATGAGGGGGTTGGGAGGGGAAGAGAGAGGAGCTGCAAGGGGAGGAAGGGGAGGGATGGGAGTTTTTGCAAGGGGTGAGGAAGATGGTGCAAGAGGGTTTTCAAGGGGAGAGGGAGAGGGGGCGAGCCAATTTGCGAGGGGAGAGGGAGAGGGTGCAAGAGGGTTTGTGAGAGGAGAGTTTGTGCAAATGGGAGGGTTCACAAGGGTAGAGAGAGGAAAGAGAGGGAGTGCAAGGGGAGAGGGAGAGGGTGCGCGAGGTGAAGGAGGATTTTGAAGCAAATATGATGGAGAGCCCTAAATGGGAGTGAGTGTAGGGGAAGGGGTGTTTGATTGATTGCATGATGTGTTGGAAGAGGAAGTTACACAAGGGGAAGTATTGGTAGCAGTGGTAGATGTGATTCTGAGGCTTTTAAGCTCCCGGTTATAGATTGAATGGGTGAGTTTTGTTTTACCAGCACGGGTTGAAGGTACGTCTTTTTCAGACATGCGCTGGGGGTCTTTCGGCTACTAACGTTCCTAGTGTCGCTAAAGTTGTGGAGTTTTTTACGGCTAACTTTTCAGTGCCCACGAGTACAGCCCATAGCCTGTAGCACGGTGTCAGCCTGTAGAACTCTGTAAAGAACCATTTCATTGCTTACCTGTAGCATGGTGTCAGCCTGTAGAACTCTGGAAAGAACCAGAGAACAGGGGACGCCGCAACTACATACTATACCACAAATGATTATGTACATAAGGTTCCTAAGCACATAACACTTAGGGGGTATTGTCAGCATTTTAAAACAAATGTTTCCTAATACATTGCAAACCTAAATCCTCAACTTCTACCCTGTTGTCATCGACACCATTAGCATAGAATTAAATACATAGTTATTGGTTATGAGATATAGTTATACAATAGGTTAGAGATAGGTTAAAGACAATGGTACCAGTATATATAGTTACATGCAGTTTTTCTTTTTACTCATTGATTTCTTTCTCTATCTCAAATCATACATTGAAAAGTATACTCATAGATTCCCAAATAATTTGCCTTTACCCACCTAGTTTTTAGTATCCATTTGTCACCTTTTAATTGCCATTTGTCTCTCCCCTCAGTCTTGGCCTCATATTGTATATACTGGTTTATCTTCTGATGCTGTTTTCCTTCACGCCCCTTTCCAGGTGAAATTGTAAGATAATTTTTAAAAAAATCATTGAAACATATCATTTTCTCTCATAACAAAACTCACTTGTGACACCCCGTTACTATCGCGTCTAGGTTGGAAGTTTTAATCAAGCCAAAAAATATTTACCGATTTTTGTAACTAAACAAAAATTGATATACTTATTTTTAAAGCTCCATAGGTATCAAAGTTAGAAAATTGTATTTATTTAAAAGGTAGTTCACAACACAAATTGAAAGCCACAAAATTGACATTAATTCTCAGTAAAAAGGTATTTTTGGGGCGCAATATGGCATATTTCAAAAAATAATCAAGGTTGCTTTGTTGGAAAAAAAGGCATTTTGAAATGGAAGATTTCTAACTTTGATACCCCCTATTATAGGCATCTCCACTCATTTCAGTAAACCTCTTTGGTATGCATATTTTGACCCCAGAAGCAATGATTGTTCCAAGTCAGCCATCATTTTGGCAATTTGTCAATAAGAGTCGGTAATATTACTGGACACTTCCACTTACAAATCATTAACTTGACCTCTCCCCCATCAAAAATTTTTACATCTCAACTTGCTTGCCAGTTACACAGACGCATCTGAAAGTTACTGATTTTTTTATTTTTCCATTACACAACACTATTTTGACTTCATATCACCCTTCATTAACATATTTTGGCACTACAGACAACTATATACAACTTTCAACTAAAAAAAACCCCAAAATGTCTTCTCATTTGAAGAAAAAACAATAGCCTAACTTTTTGCTTACATTTTTAGCCTCTCAAAAAACAGGCATTTTTTTGGTTTTTTTTTGTCTATCAGGACTCCTAGAGCTGGAGCGGAAATCCAGGCTTGCAAAGCTGAAATGGCACATGAAGGCTCTATTATAACCACAATTTCATGGGAAACAGACATTCCCAACTCCACTTTTGGCTCTGTAATTGCCCAACAACACAAAATTCTCACAGCCAAAAACTTGCATGCAGAGCATGAAAAATCTATAATAGATCTATTCTATTATCCAATTGCATAATAGCTATTCTATTATGCAAAATAGGATATTATCTATTATTTTATTATTGAAGGTGCATAATAGATCTATTAAAATAATAGCTATTCTATTATTCATACACCAATTTCCACACAGATATGCAATTTCATGTTTCATATTGAATACATAACACTGAGACAACTTAATTTCCAGTTGCGCTGAAGTATTTTTAGTCATGGAAAAATATTAAAACATCAGCTCATAGCACTACACCATTGCAATTCTTCTGGATCAATACTTGAAGCTAGATTTTTACAACATTTCAAAAAGGATGACCATGAAGTTTATAATGAAAAGAAAAAAGCTGAGAGCTATTTGTTACTAATCTATGAGCAGTATAATGTTGTTTCTGATACAAGAAAAAAATATTGAAACATAGATAAAACTTATTTTAAAACTCCTTATGATACATTTGATTATTATGTAGACAAACAAGAGGGAAAAGTTAGAGATTATTTGAAGCTTTTTTGTGCTCCAAAACGTCAAGACATTCTATTGCGGTAAAATGAGTATCAGAGCACATTCAAAAAAATTTTCTCTAGTTTCTAAAAATTATTTTTCTATACCTGCTGCCTCTTCTCCCAGTGAAAGAACATTCTCATCAACTGGCAATATGATTTCAGTACATCAAACTTCTCTAGCTGAAGGTAAATTCAAAGTGGGTGTCAGCCGGTTGTCTAGAGATGAAGGAAAAATACCACAAAAAGAGAAAGAGAAGAACAACAAAGAAGACAAGAAGAGCTGAAAAAACTAACTACAAGAATTTATAAGTAAAATAAAGATTTAAAAACAAATATTGGACATGAGGATTTAAATTCAACTAGTAAGTAAGTTTATATTTCTCTACAATAATAAAAAAGTAAAACACTTGAACTTCTATTAAAGCAAATTTGTATAAATTTGTATTTCTTTGCAACAAAAAAGTAAATTGTAATGTGTAAGATTATGTAAGCAATGTGGACTACAAAGTGAGAAACCAAAGCCTTTAAATAGGTAGATGGGGCTCTCTGAGACTTTACTAAGTGTACATAAAGAATAAAATAAAGGAAACAATTGAAATGGAGTGTAACAAGAAAAAAAGTGTCAGCCAGGTTATACCAGGAGCCCAGTAAATGTTATGTCACTTTACTGGAACAAAAAGAGGGCGTAAAAATATGCTTATTATGTATATAAGTTAATATTATATTGCATAATGAAATTATATAAGAAAAATTAGTATTATATTAATTTTATTATTATATAAATTTTAGATACATTTATATTAAGCATAATTAATGTTATATTCTATAAATTATGGCGCATTTTTATGTATTTAATAAATATAAATTAATAATTAATTAATTATAAAAATATATTTTAATTATAGGTATAAAATTAACTTATAATGTAATGAAATTAATTAATTAAAATTATTTATTGAATAAAACCTTACATATGTTATTAAACAATAATATTGGGCACCTTATTAATTCCTAATTGTGTCATCAAAGTATTAAACAAGTTAAAACACCTTATTAAACATATTAGGGGGTATCAATGTTCAGGGATCTGCAATTAGGGATCAGGAATTTTTTTTCCCGGGATCAGACATTATTAATTGCAGAAGATTCTTATCCACTAGCCCTGAGGCTAGTGGATAAGGAATCCACAATAATGCATTATCCCGCTTCTTATACCCCAACTTCCATTCCTAATTCCTGATCCAAAACTCATCAAATCCATGATGGATTTGCAATAAAGTCACATGACTCATAATTGCTGATGCCATTCTTAAGTCTTTCCTCACTCTATGCTACTTAATTTTGGTGGCGAACACTTAAGTTTTTTTTCTATCTACACACCCCAACTGCACATTTGGAAGTGAATTCCCACTTCCCTCATCACGTAAGCCTTCCACCGGCAACAATGAAACACCTCTCTACTAGGAAGCTACTTCACTCAACAATGAATGCTATTACTTTTCTTTTAGTTCTTTACTATAAATCTGACTCTGATTTGGAAGATGCTTTAGCTTATGTGTGTTTTATTTCCAAAAATTGTTACATCATCAACAGGGGACCAAATCTTTATCATGATCCCCGATATGATCTTGCCTCCATTCTCAACATTCCTCATTTAATCTTCACCCAACTTTTTAGAACTTCTCCCAATTCTTTCTTCAAACTTTATCAACTCATCTCCAATCATCCTATCTTTCATAACAATTCCCATGACAAACAGCGTAATCCTGCCATCCAAATTGCTGTTGCACTATGTTTCTTTGGCTCAAATGGAAATGGTGCTGCTGTAAGACGTTTGGATAATATCTTTAACATAGGATATGGTACTGTGATATTATACACCAAGCGCTGTATGATTGCTATCCTTTCCCTCAAGTCTCAAACTCTTGCTTGGCCAACTCCAGAACAGCCACTTGAATCCTCTCAAGTAATGCAAGCTGAAGGTTTCCCTGGCTGTGTAGGATTTGTTGATGGCACAACTATAACTTTGAGTCAAAAGCCTGCTCATGATGGCAACCATTATCTTGATTGCAAAAAAAGGTTTCTTCAAAATATTCTCCAATTTCTCATCCTTCATAAACTAACTTTTTATCTTCTTTCTAGATACTCTATTTCTGTTCAACTTGTATGTGATGTCAATAAAAAATTTATTGCTTTTCATAGTGGCTGCCCTGGCTCATGTCATGACTCTTCCATCTTCCAAAGAATGAGGATTTCTTAAACCCCTGACTCATAATTTGACAAATCTCAGTACCTCCTTGCAGACTCAGCATATGCAAGTGGAAAGTACATTATACCTGCTTTCCGTGGTGCAAGTTTAGAAAGTGACCCCAAAACTGCCTTTAATTATCACCTTGCCCAATCAAGAGTATGAATTGAACATGCTATTGGTATTTTTAAGGGACAATTTTCTAGTCTTCGGGAGCTCAGAATCCAATTTCAAAAAAAATTGGAGATAAAAACTGAAAATCATTGGATCATGACTTGAATTATACTCCACAATATCCTAGCTGATTTAAAGGATGAGTGGAATGATCTTTATGAAGAAGAGGATCCTGAACCAGCACCGGCTATCCCCTCCCTTTAATCACAAAACATTCATTCAACCGGCATATGCTCTGTCATTATGCCTATTACTCTTTAACATTTCTCTTCATCACCCTTTTAAATTATTTTTTGTACTCTCCAAATGTCCTCTTTGTGTACTTTATTCACTTGGTTTGGTATTTTGGTTTATTGCATATTCATTTTTTTTGAATTTACAGTGAATATCTTTTTTTTGGATGGCTCATTGGTTTTCTTTCACCAGCTCAACTTGAAATCGCATATTTTGTCAGTGATTTTTTTTTCATTCATCACTCATATCCTATTCATCCTCTCCTCAAACATCACTCAAATACTTTGGTTACTTTTATCTTCTCAACTCATCTCACCAGGTAAGTCATTTTTTTTCTTTTTTCTTGTTTTTTATTTGCTAATCATGAATTTTTTTAATTTGCTTTTTTTTGTTTTTTTTTGTTGTTTTTTTGTAAGTCCTTTTTTTTATTTTCAAGGTTTCACTAATTTTGTTTTTTTTTCTCTCCTTCACCCCTTTTCCTCTCTCTTTACCTGCCTCAAGTCACTCCTTCTTCCCTCTCTTTACCTTCCTCAAGTCCCCCTTATTTCACCCTCTTTACCTGTCCCAAATCCCCCCTCTTTAGGTGCCTCATGACCCCCCCTTCCACACCCCTTAATCTGCTCCTACCCCCCCCCCTCCTTCTTAACAAATGATTGCTAACAATTGTTTGCTAAGTAATAGAATCACTACACTAACGATTCAATTACTTAGCAAACGATAGTTAGCAATTGTTTGTTAAGAACGAAGGGGGGTAGAGGTGGATTAAGGGGAGGGGAAGGGGGGCTTTGAGGTGACTAAAGAGGGGAAAAGGGGGGTTGGGGGGTTTCAGGGGGATTTTGAGGCAGGCAAGGAGGGGATTTGAGGGGGGATTTGAGGCAAGGAGGGAGGGATTTTATAGGGGATTTCAGAGAAATAAATGGAAGGGAAACAGGAATTTTATGGGAGCTAAAGATGGGTTACCTACTTTCTAAAAAACATACTAAAAATTTGTTTTTTGTAATTTTTTTTTTTTTTTTTTTTTTGGCAGAATTTTAGGAAAAAAAAATCTTTTACATTATGTTAAGGACTTTCCCTGTTAATTACAAAATAAAAAAGTTTTAGATTTTAAATTTTAATTTTTCTTCCAAATAATTTAACTGAATTTAAATTTTTTTTTAAAATATTTTTTTTTTTGATTTTTCTTTTACTGAATTTTTTTTTTTTTTCATTTTTTTTTCATTTTTTTGTCAGGATTTTCTGTGAAGGTTTTTAATAACCAAACTTCAGGTTTTCATTTGAATTTTTTTTTTTGAAATAATTTTTACTGATTTTTTTTTTTTTTGTTTTAAAAAAAATTTTTTTAATTTTTTTTAAAAAAAATTTTGCTTTAAATTTTATTTTGAAAGATATTATTAGGTGAGTTTTTTTTTTAAAAAAAATGTGTTGATTTTTTTTTGACATTTAAATTTTTTTTCAGATCAAATAAATGTCTTCTTCAGATTCACCCCTTACTTCTCTATCATCTTCATCTTTATCATCTCTATCATCTTCTTCAAAATCAACTTCAATACAATCATCTTCTAAATAATCCAAAAAATTTAATGATAATCAGTCTCATCAGAATAAAAGGTATCTGAAAAAAGAAATTATCTTCTAAATCATCAAAAAAATAAAGATAATCAGTCTCATCAGAAGAAAAGATATCTGAAAAAAAAATTCATCTTCTAAATCATCAAAAAAAATAGAGATAATCAGTCTCATCAGAAGGAAAGATATCTGAAAAAAAAAATTCTCTGCGAACAGTTTTTTTGTCATATCCCAAAAATTTATTTTCATAAAACTAAAGTAGATAAAAAAATCAATATCCAAAAAAATTACCAGAAGATATCAAATATCTAACTGAATTCGGAGATGATTGAGCTGTTGCAGTTATCAGTAATACTCATAAGGCTCAATTCATTTTAGAAGTTCATTCATTTGATGGTGTAAAAGATGAATCTTTTAATAAACTATCCGATCTTATCATAACTCTTTATCAAATGGCTTTGGTTCGGTTACTTATAAGGAATACAAATTTGTTGGGTGGTATCATGATTGGATTTGGTTGGAGACCTGGTTTTGTTAAAGGATATTCTCTTGGTATGTCTAATAATTTTTGTTCCATTCTTAATTTCATTTCACTTATTTCAATTATATAGGCATATATTCATTGCTCAAGAATATCACTAAAGCTCAAAAAGATGAATATTTTTGCTTATGGGACGCTCTACCTTCCTTTAACTCTTTTCTTTCTCTTCAACTCAAAAAGCTATGTAATAAAGCATTTTAAAAAAATCATGAACTTGAAACCAAAGTTGGAATACCGAATTGGTGTGACTCCAAATGGGAAGATATCAGCCACAAATATTTTTTTATTTTCTAATGTTATAATCACTCATTCTGGATTCCACAATAGGATTCATATTGTTAGGAATGACACCAATTTTCTTACTTTTGGTATATTCTCATATATCAATCCGATAACTGGCCAACCAATACCATCTCCAGCTAAAATAAAAGGACATGGTTTATATTTTCCAGACCACCGGTGCATCATTGATTTTGGTTTGGGAAATGGTATCATCGAAACTATTTGGAATTCTTCTCAGTATAATCATCAAATGACCAAAGCTCCTCCTGGTTTGGAATACTGTCAAGATTTCACACATTTTGGTTGCTCATTTCAAATCAGTCATAAGTTGATTCAAAGAATCAACAAGGTAAAGAATGAAGGTAAAGTTAATCAATTTAAAAAAACTTTATCTAGATCCAAAAAGTATGGGGATTAGAGTTGCCATCAAAAATTTTATAATTTTTCATAAATTTTTAATAAATATTTTTTATATATCAATTTCCTCAAGTAAAGTAATGGGCCAACAACCATAGGTTGTATAACAGGTAATCATTATAACATTTATTTGTTTCATGGGGTTCCTCTAGCCTATACCTGTGTAAAGTCCCAAACTATTGTTTCTAGATTTGATCTGCATTTTGGCTTGAGGAATTGTCATTACTTTAAACTAGGGAAATTGATATATATTAGATATTTATTTAATAATTTATGTAATTATATTAAATTTAGATGAATTCCACCCCTTACTTCAATAAAATTCAGGGGGGGGGAATGCCAAATTTTCAAATCTGACATTTGAAATTGAAGACTTGTAAAAATTTTGGTGATACCCACCCCTTGCTTCAATAAAATGTAGGGGGGGTATTGCCAACTTTTTAAATGTAACATGTAAAATTTTTGACTTGTAAATATTTTGGTGAAAAAATTTTGGTGATACCTGCCCCTTACTTAAATAAAATCCAGGGGGGGTATTGCCGAAATTTCTTATAAGACTTGTGAAATTCTTGACTTGTAAGAATTTTGGTGATACCCGTAAAATGCAGGGGGTAGTAAAGCCAAAGTTTCATATACGACTTTCAAGATTCATGACATGAAAGAATTTTGGTGATACCCACCCCTTACTTCAAAAAAATACAGGGGTGGGGGATTGTCAAATTTTCAAAGGAGACATGAAAATTTTATGTAAAAAAAGAATATTTAACATTAAAATACAAAAATTCAAGTAATGAAATACAGGAAATTATTGTAAATTTTATGTAAAAATAAATATGAACAGTTGTAGTGTGAGAGAAATAAAACAAAATAGTCATGCAAGAATTTCTTTAAACGTTCAATTTCCTCAACAGATTTATTAGATTTAACACATTCTATCAAGAAATCTTTCTTTTTGGAATTTTCTTCATGATAAAACTTATATTTCATCTGCTCTAATAGGTTTTGATGTTCAAGTGTTTTCTCCTCTTTTATTGATTTTTCAATACTTAGAGTTAACTCAAACTTCTTCTGCTCCAAATCTTGGGCCCAATCATCCTTCTATAAAGAGATCTCGTACTTCCTCTCCTCCAAATATTGGGCCCGATAATCCTTCCATAAAGAGAGCTCGTACTTCCTCTCCTCCAAATCTTGGGCCCGATCATCCTTCTGTAAAGAGAGCTTGTACTTCCTCTCTTCCAAATCTTGTAGCCCATCATCCCTCCTTAAAGAGAGCTTGTATTTCTTCTTTTCAAAGCCTAGAGTCTCTTTAGAAATTTCCACTTGTTCTAGAGTGATAATAAAAATTAATATAAAGTGGAAGAAAAGTAGAGTAAAGTAATGAGAGGTATGGTATCACTTACCAGCATCACGTTTCTCTAAAAATTGTTCCATAGAAAAAAAAGGGGTTTGTGATGAAGTATCACTTTTTTGTCTTCTTTGGGAGTGGAGATTTAGACTAATTGAATCCCTAAGCTTCTTGTTCAAGGTCATATTTTCCTCCTCATCATTGTCACTACCTTCAGAATCAGTTGATTGAGGATTCTGGGTTTGTTTGTCAGCCTTTTAAGAAAAAGAGAAAGATAAGTAAATAAGAAAATAGAATTGATAAGATAGAAGAAAAAAGAAACAGACCTGAGTTAGATTTGGTTGGGTTAAATCGCCAATAGGATCTACAGAAAAGCTATCTAGATTGGTCCCATTCAAATGAGGGGAGGCTTGAGTGGAGGAGGAGGATGGGAAAAGATTTGCTTCAACATCATGTTTGGAGATAGGATCTTCTCCATCCAACATGTTTACAGGATTAAAATTGGCTCGCTCTTCAAAAATTGCATCCATCTCTTTAAAGTAAGGACATAAAGATTCAAGTTTATTGTCTATGGATTTGATGCCCTTAGTTATATCAATTTCAGTAACCCCAAAACCAGTGGAAGATGAAAGAGCATTTGCCTTCTTGTATTTGGCTCGGTAATGCTAGAAGCTTTCAGGCATCTGTTTAGGCCAAAGATCAATCCTTCCCTTGGTCTTATTCCATAATTAATTTGCCATTAGAAGATAGCTATTAACTTTTGATGCTGGGGGCCATCCTACTTTAGTCGCATACTCAGTACCAAAACAAGAATCATAGTTAGATTTGGTTTTCAGCCAGCTGATAAGAATGAGATGATCATCTTTTTTTAATTGAACGGTCTTAGATTTCTCAGCTGAGTGGGGGAAAGAGGGAGTAGTGGGATTTGAAGAAAAACTGGGTGATGGCTGCCTTTGAGAAGATCTAGGAGAACAAGGCATGTTAAATTATAAATGAAGATGAAAAGGAGAAGGAGAAGAAACAAGCAGATGAGATGGTGAGGGCTTCTGAGCAGATAGAATGGACAGGATGGGATGAGAATGTGAGTGCGCATCAAAGTAGAAGCCATATCCAGAGAGTAGTCCAAGATGTTGTTATGGCAGAAAGTAGGTTAAGATGTGGTTATGACAGAAAGCTCTCCAAGATGTGGTTATGAAATATTGAGTAAAAAAATTTTGGATAAGAGGTGAACATTGACATGTAAAGTGTCTAATAACCCAATTATGAGAAAAAATAATTGCGGAAGATAATTGGGATATGCAGATTATTTTCCGCAATTAATTCAATTGAGGATTGGTCAACATTGATACCCCCTATTATTAATGTTTTATTCTAAAAATTAGTAATTTATTAAAATAAATACTTGTTTTGACTTAAAATAATTATTACAATAATAAAAATAGTTAAAATAGTTAATTACTCCTGTTTTATACTAAATTAATTAATTTCACTATTTTTATGTGTCAAAATAAGTTTATTTTTCATGTTTCACTTAAATTGGTTATTAATTAAAAGGTTATAAGACATGTTTTAATTTAAATTAGTTGTTTTAATGTGTCTCAAACTTATCTAATTACTCACTAATTTTATGGTAACTTTTTGGGTTTAAATTGGTGGATATTTAGGCTCTAACTCATGTGTCTTATTTAATTAGCTCATATATCCCCTCACATTTACTCAAACATTAGTTATTTGTTATTATGCTTTCATTACACTTTGTATATACTTTATTGTGGCGCTTCAGACAGCCCCTTGCCTATATAAAGGCCTTGGGTAACCCCCTGTAGCCTCATCACTTATTACACTCAACTCTAACATATTTTTTAAATATATACAATATGTTATTTATTATTTTATTAGTACTATCAATTCTAATATAAATACTCAATAATTAATCCTTTTTGACGAACGACATAACGCACGGACCACCTAGCGCAAAAAAGCAAATATTTGCCGTGACCATGTTTTTAACCTGGGTTTGAAATTTTTGCTTTATAACATATTAAGTAATGTCAGCCAGGCTGTCCCAGGAGCCCAGTAAATAAACATAAAATTTATTTGAATTAAATAAAGACATAATAATTGAAGAGTATGCATTTAAAATTAATATTATATTACATAATAAATTTATATTAATATTTTATTTATATAAATAAAGTAAATATTATTTTAATTTTTTTATAAGATAATTTAAAAGCATTTAATTATATTCCATAACAAAGGGCACATTGTTTTTTTAATAATTATAAATTAATTAATTAAAAACTTATAAGATAATTATATTCAAGTGTTTATCTTATATTGTAATTAATTTAATTAATTAAATTTAATTATTAAAATATACTTTTTCATATACTATTATCCATAATTATTGCCGCTGTTTTTTGAACCCTTAATTGTGTCAATAAAAATTAAATAAATTATAATACTTATTTTATAAAATAGTATTAAAATTCTCAACTTAATTTAGTAATAAATTAATTACTTGTTTCATTTAAATTAATTATTTAATTACATAGTTGGAACAATTAATTAATTTCTTTATACTAAATTAAAATTGATTACATATTTTGTTGCGTCAAAATATTTTTACTTGTTTCACTTAAAAACCCTTAAAGCATACTGTACCATCTGTTTTGAATTATTTTTTCTCATAGTTCCTATGTCTCAGGCTTGTTTAGTTACTCACTATTTTTACCTACTGATTTGGGAATTAGTTGTGGGGAAATTGGTTTCTTATTTGGGGTTTTAATTATTTGTTTCATATTTTTCTCTAAATTGTTATGTTTCACTTATTCTTTTATTTTCTTGTTTCATCTTATTATGACTCTTGTATTTAAAAATGTAGTGGCGCTTCAGGGGACCCATTGCCTATAAAAAGGCCTTGGATAATCCCCTGTAGCCTCATCACTTACTATAGAAACAAAATCTGAACAAATTGTCAATATAATACGTTTTATTATTATTTTTATTAGTATTAAATTTCTAATTTAAATTCTATATAACTATTTACAGGTTGCTTTAAGTCTGATAGTAATTATAGTGTTTTCCGCGCAGAACCCTTACTTTAAATAATATTGTCATTTAATAAAACCTCATTTTTGTGTCATCCCTCAAGTAACTCGTTGTTGCCTCTCTTTAAATAAATCCAATTATTTTATTACCTTATTGTTTCTACTTTCTATAAACCCTTCTTTCCTATTTTTCCTGTCCTCCTCTTTTTCTTCCCCCTTTCTTTCCTTCTTCTAGACGACTGGCCAACAAATAATATATATTTTAAAGTGATTTCTCAATCACTATAGTAAGTTAACCTTTGCACCTCTGAATTATATTATTAAATTTTTATTGCAATAAAAGTGATTTTGGCTTAATTGCTGAATCACTGAGTGTAAGTGATCATTTTTTTGTTAATTTTTTCCTAGTTGACCATAATAGAGTTATACTCTTAGTCCTAGAGGATCATTAAAATTTTTAATAAATTATTAAATTAATTTTTATTGAAATATTTTTTTGATTTATTGGTTGACCATAATAGTACTCAGTGCTTAGTCCTAATTTTGCCAATATATTTTTTGGTATTAATTATTTTTGGTTGACTTTTTAAACCTTTTTTAGTTGGTCCTTTAATAATTATTGGTATTTTCTTAATAAAAAAATTTGTAATTACATATTTTTTGTATTACATTTTGTGTTAATTAATTGATTTTTGAATAAACTTTAATTTTTTTTATATTTTTGTTAAAAAATCATTTGATTGTTTTTTTATTTTGAAAATACTAATTTGAATCATTAAAATAATTTTGATTTTTTGTTCTCAGTTTTTATGTACAGTAGTTTTGGCTAACAGTATGGATAAACTACATGCAGATGAGATCAAAGTTGATTTTGACACTGAATCTGTAGGTTCTTCTAAATTAACTTACAAAAATTCTTCAGCTGACAAACAACCTTCTTACCCTTCAGGACGTAGAAATGGCAGGAGAAGTGGCAAACCCCCCTCTCCAAACAACTCTGAAAGAAGCAAAACCTCAGATAAACCAGGAAAATCCACTAAAGGGTATAATAATAAAAAAGATTCCTCTGACACAACAAATAAACAACGTTTCCAGTCACATAAAAGAACTGAAAGCAGAAAGTATGAAATACAAGGCAAGAGTAGACACACTCTGGCAACAAATGCAGGAGCTATTAAATCACAAACAGGTTCAACCTCCTCCTTTTCCAGCCTCTCAGTATCAGTCTTAGCCTCAGCCTCAACCTCAGCCCCATCAGGCACCCAGATCCTTCACTCAAAATCAAAGCACTCTGCAAGTGGAACAGTGGAAATGGGATTACCTGATGAACCATTTCCAACAGAATGTTCAGCAACCAACAGCTCAACACCCTGGCCCATTCAGGACACTAACCTACCATCCATCTCCTCAGCCCCATCCTTATCAGGGAGGCAGAAGAAAGAAGTCACAGGGGAAATTTCCTCCCTTGCCATGGTAAGTAGTTTTTTTGATAAACATGTTGGTATGTATAATAACAAATCTTCTTCCACAGGTAATATTGTGGATCATGGTGAAAGAAAATTTAAACCCATAAAGAGACAACTTCCTTTAATGAGTAGCCCCAGTAATGAAATTAGCAAATTATCATTTGATGAACCTTTAAATTTGACTTCTACTTCTTTAATTAATCCTTCTATTGAAATTAAGAATGATTCTGTTTCCCCTGAATTCTATACCTTACTTGAGAAAACTTCTGAGGATATATTGAAAGATACACTTGATTTTAATGTTGTGAAAGACAAAAATTTGAGAAATTTATTAGTACATGAGAGTGATAGATTGAATAATTTTCACTTGCATTGTAAAGTGATTTCTTCTGTACAAGATACAGCTTATTTTAAAATCAAAGAAACTTTGAATATTTCTCTTAGCCAACAGAAACAAATAAGAAGTGACCATAGAGCTATCTCAGATAAGAATATCAATCTGCATAAAACCTTGAGTGAATTAAAGCCACTTATTGAGGAAAATTATTCATTGAAAAGTGAAATTAAGTCTCTGCACAATGAGTTGAAAAAGCTAAAAAATGATTTCCATGCACTGAGTACCAAACACACAGTTTTTGAGGACAGAAATGATTTATCCCTTGCAATAATGAATGAACAGATGTCTGAAATTTCAAGGATAAGAAACTATGTGTCTGCCCTACAGGAAAACTTTTAAGCCTTAACCATCAATCATTATGGTGTAGATGAAAATTCTGCCCATAAGCTGCATAAGAATAAAAGAAAGGAGCCTGAACAAAGCAGCTCTTTTCTTCCCCATATTTCAGCCAATAAACAACTTGACAATGAGTCTGTAGAATCTTTTGCTACTAGCAAAAAATCTTTTAATGGTCATGAACCAGCTGTTTCTGTAAATAATGAAATTTCTGAACACCTGGCTAAACTTCAAGAATTATTGATGTTAAATAGTTCAAACCAAAAGATGAACCATCCCAGTAGCCAGAAAAATTTTCTTAAACTGGATCAATATCCCACTTTTGATGGTGACTCTTTATCTGACTGGCAACACTTTGTTCAGAGAATTGATAATCTGAAAAACTCTTATAAATTTCCAGATGAAGAAATTGTCTCTAAATTAATTTCTTTATTTTCATATTTAGCTTTAATGTGGTATGAATCTGTCTTACTGGAAAATCAACATTATACTTGGAAAGAGTGGAAAACCTTGATTGAAAATCAATTTGGTGGTTCTAAATTCAGGCATTCTCAGCAGAGATTATATGAGAATGCTAAATATGCGCCCTCCTCTCCTGAAAAACCTATTGTTTTCCTTATGAAAATTACAAAAATTCTTATAGCCATGGATCCTAAAATGGATTATGATATTTGGAGAGATAAACTTCACTATAAATTATCAAATTCTCTGAGAGATTTGATTGTGGCAAGGACTGAGAATGTGAGAGAGAATTCTTCCTTTATTAATATTTGTAATGAAGTCCTACTAAACCATAGATATGAACCAAGGAATTATCCTGTTAAATCTTTTCATGACCAGCAAAAGCCTTCCACAAAACTTCCAGAAAAAACTGGTAGACCCTCTGCCCCAGTTGCTCCAAAGAAATATGCAACTAATACTTGTTTTAAATGTAACAAACCATGGAAAAAAGGACATATTTGTGACAAGAAAATTCATCTTGTTGAAAAAACTGAGGAATCTGAAAATACTCAAGCTGATCTTGATAATTCCTCCAGTGACTGCAATAGCAATATCTCTTATGACCACGAGTCTTCTCAGGAAATTCTAGTTTTAGAAAAGGATATCCAATATCTAGATAATTGGTCTGATAATTGTGATATTCACTTATCTTCTGTAGAAAATGCTGAAGTAATTAGAGATATTACTGACAGTTCCATTTTAATATCACCTTTGAGAGCAACAGTTATCATAAATGGTAAAAATGTTGAGGTTATTCTTGACTCTGGTGCTGGAGGAAGTGTAGTGTCTGAAAAAGCACTGGCTTCTGTGGATAAGGATTATCAATGCAAATTATTACCTATAACATCTGAAAAATGGAAAGGTTATGGTTCTGTTTAATGTCCCATTGAAAAATACAAAACCACTGTATTCTTTAAATATAATGGTGTTTTTTAAGAGATATTTGTGAATTTTTTGTGATTAAAAATGAAAGTTTGATCCAAGTTAAAGGCATACAAACAGAGGAAATGAATGTATGATTGTCTGAAATTGAAACAACTTCATTTGGTGATCAATTAACTGATGACCAAAAAGATTCAATAGTAGCCTTAATTACATCTTTCCCAATGGCTTTTGCTCGTGGTTTCCTTGTGTTAGGCTTGGTTAGAGATAAAATGAAAATTTCTCTATGCTGAAATTTGGATGAAATACCTACTAGCCTAAAGAAAAAACCTTACCCTGCTTCTCCCACGAAGAGAAAAGATATAAAAGATAATAACTCTACTTTACTGAGTATGAATATTATAAAAAAGTAGATGTTACACCCAAAAATTGTGTCATCTCTCCAATCTTAAACTCTTATGAAAAAGATAAAGCTAGACTTTGTGGATATTATAGAGCATTAAATACTTATACTGTGGATGATATTTAACCATTACCCAGAATTAGCTCTATACATGCTACATTACAAGGTGCAAAATTCATAAGCTGTCTGGATGGTAATAAGGATTATCATCAAATACCTGTTGAAAAGTCTTCCCAAAATTTTTTTCTAATTGCAACACATATGGGAATTTAAAAATATGTTAGGATGCCTTTTGGCCCTAAAAATTCCCCTTCAGTATTCCAAAAAGTAATGGATAATATTTTTCATCAGGAAATAATTGAAGGTTGGTTAATGGTTTATATTGATGACATCATAGTTGTTCTAAAACTTTTGATGAACATATCCAAAACTTAAATAGAGTCTTCTAGAAAATGGATGAAATTAACATGACTTTATCCTTAAAAAAGTGTAAATTTGGGTTTCAATCTTTGAAAGTCCTGGGTCATGTTGTTTCTGGCTTACAGATCTGTGTCAACCAAGGAAAAGTTGCTGCTATCCAAAATGTGTCAGCACCAAATTCTGTGAAAGAAATACAGAGTTTTTTGGGAATTTGTGGCTACTATAGACAATATATAAAAAATTATCAAGTCATAGCCTTACCACTTACCAAACTAAAAAAAAAAGATGTGGCTTATATATGGAATGAGGATAGTCAAAGTGCTTTTGATACATTAAAAAGATGTTTAATGTCAGCTCCAATCCTTGCTCTTCCAGATTTTAATAAGACTTTTGTTTTTTATACAGATGCAAGTTTTATTGGACTTGGAGCTGCTCTTCATCAAAAACCAATTATTAATGTAAAAGTTTCAGAAGGATTAATTTTTTATATTTCAAGAACCTTAAGAAAGAGTGAATTGAAGTATGGTGCCACTCAATTAGAGTGCTTAGAAGTTGTCTGGGCTTTAGAAACGCTTCATTATTATTTAGATGATCAAAAGTTTGAATTGGTTACTGATTGCAGTGCTGTGAAATCCCTATTAAACTTGAAAACACCAAATAGACATATGTTTAGATGGTAACTAGCTGTTCAAGAATACAGAGGTATAATGACTATTATTCACAGGGCTGGAAATGTTTATTCAAATGTTGATATGTTGTCTAGATTACCTCTTGGATTCATAGTGATAATATAAGAGGAGGAAACTAGTAACAAATATAGGAGAAGAGAAACTAGTTATAAAGAAGGGGAGAAGATGGAGAAGTGATGAAGAGGTACAAGATATGCACCTGATACTATAGTTCCTGGGGAAGTTGCAAGTAGACAGAGACTCTGGTACACATCTCCCAGTAATGTGTGAATTGGCTCATTTTTCATCAAGTGCAACAAAGGGTTTTCCATGAAGAATTTTTACAATAGTAAAACAAAGAGGTCTTTAAAAGTGCAGAGAATATAGACTCTCTGTGTTCAATTTTTTAGTGCAATATTGATATATGTGTCACATAAAGTAGAAAATGGAGTTAAGTATATACAAGAATATACAACAAGAGCATTTCATGTTTTTCAGACAATCACATCTAGAACTGATAGCATAGTATATATTTAAGAGGAAGTTACAATTTATGGTAAAGGTTTCACACTAAGGCAAGTGCAATAGTACATAAACATGATACACAGGTATCCTTCACTGATTAGCTTTGTGAAGAATAGTCAAACACAGTAATAGAAAAAAAAGGATTGAAGAAAAAGCATGTATGCAGCACTTGAGGATAAGAGAGATTAAGGGGAGAGGCTCAACAAAGAATGGCTCTTACCAAGTGCTGAGGGATTCATGATAAGTGGTTACTTTTACAAAAAGTGCAGACTTGATAAGATTACGGAAAGCAGTACAGTATATACTATTTAATTTAGAATCTCAGGAAAAATAGGGTATGTAAGGATAAGTGTTGTGTAAGGTGCTAATAGTAGAACTTTGAATGAAAACTTAGGCACCATCAGTTAGATACAGGCTGATGAAGATGCTTCACTTAGAATACTGAAATAATTAGTTTAATGTTTGATATACTTAGACTAGTTCTGAGATTGTGCAAGGGAGCCAGTAGGGGAAGGGGGCTAATAATATAGGGTTTTTAAAAGATAACACACACACACACAAATATATATATATATATAATGGGGAAAAGGATATTGGATTAGAAATATATACAAATAGAATTAGAGTAGTAGAATAGAAACTCAGAGGAATATTTTTATATATATTATACTTTTTTGTGTGCATAGCAGGTTTACATAGTCAAGAAGTAGCCCTGTGGATTTATTTTATTGCTAAATAAGGATAGTATTAGAAAGAGAACTCAAGCAGGAGTGACTGAGGATACTAGCACTTACTGAGAACTGATCTAACCAATCAGAAAATTCTTTATTTTAGATATATATATTCTAATTATTCATTTGTTTTCCGTATAATTTTACTCTCCCTTTTCCAAAACACTTACACATTATTACACTGTCTTTAAAATATCAGAGTGGAAGGTGCTTCTTTTTAACTATTTAGAGAGGAGAAGCAACCTATCTTGTATTTTCTTGTTAGCTTATTATTATAGAGCTCTCTTTCTTTAAAGCTTTTGAGATGATTTGAATATGTGTTCTTTAAAAATATACTGAAATAAAACAAAAATTGCACCAGTGATATGTTTGTTAAATGATTTTTATTTATATGTTTTATAAGGCTTTTATTTTATGAAATAAAATTTACTTTTTGAGATATTTTAGTTGTGACCTTTCTTATGGTACTCTACAAGTATATATTTATGAATTCTTATGTAGAATATTAATTATCATATGTAAAATTTTACATTTTTGAGGGTACTAATAAATCTTAAATTGTATGTTAATGGTTGTTAAAATATTTTTTATTGGTTGATAAGTTAAGTCTTATGTCTCTTCCTTTTCCTATAAAGTCAATTCCCCAGCCAAGTATATGAATAAAACAGTCATATGTCTTAAATTTCCCTTCCAGATAAGCCCTGGAGCTCATCTGGAACTCCACAGATCTCCACAGAGCTCATCTGGATCTTGTCTGTATTTCTGGACTCGAATGAAAGCTTAAAACTACACTAAAGATCCTATAAGAGTTTGATATGATAGCTACACATATGAAAAAAAATTACATTTTATTGTAGCCCTTGTAGCCCTATTAATTGAGCTAAAAATTATTAAATTTATATAAATTATCATAAATCAAAAATTCATAAAATAGCTGATATAAATCATAAAATATATAAAAATAGTCAAGAAAAATGCAAAAAAATTACAGAAGCTTCTTTAAAATCAGGAATATTCTTTCCAATTACCTCTGAACTCTTGAAAAATATTTTTGAATTTAAAACTAACATTTTAACCTGAGATTTTATAAAACCGAATTTCACATTTTCACCAAAATAAAATCACCATAACTATAATTTTCCCTCTTTAAATTTTTAAATGAGCTCTCAGAAAGAGTTTCTATACTGTAAAATTTACCTTCTAAACTTTTGAATACTTTAATTCCAACTGAAGCTTTGGCATTTTTTGACTCTTGCTTGAACTACTGTGTTTTAAAACAATATTAATTTGATTTTTTGTTTCATATGCAAGGTTTTGAGCATTGATATGTGATATAATTTCCCTTGTTAGAATAATATTCAAAACTAGATTAGGTACTCATTTTAAAATTCTTGAGAACACAAACTTGAAAAAAAATTTAATTTTTAGAGAGATTGGATCTAGGTAGACCACCAGTACTTATAGAAACTCGGCATGCAAGTTTCTTTTGAAAATATCTTAACCTGCTATTTATTGTATTATGGGGATTAGATCACCAAATTTTTTCAAATTCAAAGAAATTTTTTAGAAACACCCTCCTCTTCTATTTACCATAGCAGGGGGTGGGGATCACTAATTTTTTTCTAAGTAAAAAAATATTTTCACTAAAAAAATAAATGGAAATACCATTTCCTATTTTTTTTTCTAGAAATAGATGCATAGATTGCCATATTTTAGGCTCATTATATCAATTAAGATGTGAAAAAGTCATATATTATAATTAAAAAACCTAAATTAATGATAATTCTGATAAAAATGTGACTGTAAATTTTCAGTGACATAAGTTAATGAAGTCAAACACAAGTGTATACATGAACCTCATGAGGAAAACAAACATCCTCATTATTACTGTTATGCAATGCATGGTGTTATGGCTAATTAATATAAGTATTTAGAGTATCATATATGACTTTTTAAATGTTAATTCATCAAATAAAAATAAAATTTGACAAGCTATATTACACCCCTTACTTTCTTGTCTATCTAATTTTTTATATAAATTACCTTCTTTTTTAAATTATTAATCCTATCAACCAACAGTCTTTTTATTTGAAAAGAACATTCAAAGTTAGTGAGTTCTTCACTTTATTCCAATGAAGGTAGAGCTCTTGTCTTCTAGTGATTATGTGAATTAAAAAACCAAATTTCTTCAATAATTCCATTTAAAATCCCGAATTCAATTATGCATCAATGGTCTTGAAATTGTAGATCATGGCCTTTAATAGAATAGGAGGGTGAGGTGACAGGGAGAATATTTTTGGAATTGATATAGGATAATATTCCAAATGTAATACAATTGAGATCATTTATTTCCATATGAATTCTATTTTAAAATCCACCAAAATTTACTGTCAAAATAGATGAAAGAATATCTTTATAGCCAAGTTAATGCCATTCTGAATCTGTCCAATTTGTTATTTCAAAGGATTTTCCCAAATTATGATTTGATTAAAATTCATGTAAACGTAGCTTCTTTAATTGGTGAGTGAAAAAATTAATGAATTCTGACAAGGAATCCCATCTTATTTAAACTTCCTTCATCTCTTCTGTACTATGATCTCTAGTTAATGAATGAGTTTCTCTTGAAAGAATGTTATAATATTTTTTTAAAATTAATTTATCAATAAATAGGCTTACAAAGTGAAAAAAACTTTCACAAATCCTGACCACCAACCAATCACAATCATAAATTCTCTAAGAGTATTTATATTTTAAAAAGGTTGAAAAGGCCATTTAATACAAATCTGATATAAGATCTGAAAGTTTTTGAAACATTCAATTTTTATTTTCCTTAAAAAAGTAAAACTCAAAAATAAATTGAGTTTTTAAAGGATTAGAAACAACAAAAACTTTAATTTTGGTTCCAGTCTCAACTTTTTTATTAGGGGGTATCAATGTTCAGGGATCCGCAATTAGAGATCAGGAATTTTTTTTGCCCGGATCTGACATTATTAATTGCGGAAGATTCTTATCCACTAGCCCCAGTGCTAGTGGATAAGGAATGCATGATAATACATTATCCTGCCTCTTATACCCCAATTTCCATTCCTAATTCTTGATCCCAAACTCATCTCATCCATGATGGATTTTCAAGAAAGTCACATGACTTATAATTCCTGATGCCATCCTTAAGTCTTTCCTCACCTTATGCTACTTAATTTTGGTGGCAAACACTTAACCTTTTTTTCTATCTACACACCCTCATTTCTTTTTTACATTCATGGTTTATTCCTTTTTTGTAAATATTTCCTTTGTAAATTAACATAAGTTTCTGATCCTATCCTTCCCTCGTGTTCCCACCAATTCCACTACACCTCAAATCTTCCTTTCTCCCTTCCCTGCCACCTTCACTAGAAACCCCACTCCTCAAACTTACCTCGCTCTCCATCTCTTCATCTCCACTAGACACCCCAGCACACCCTTTCAACTTTAATTTATGCCCCACCTTTCAAATCCACCTCGCTTGCCTCCCATTTAACTGCAATAGAAACCCCACTCCTCAAACTTACCTCGCTCTCCATCCCTTCATCTCCACTAGACACCCCAGCACACCCTTTCAACTTTAATTGATGCCTCACCTTTCAAATCCATCTGGCTTTACTCCCATTTGCCTTCAATAGGAACCCCAACACACCTTTTTAACCAAACTTGATGCCCCAAGCATCAAATCCACCTCTCTCCCTTCCTCTTCACCTCCAATAGACACCTCATCACCCAAAAATTAGCTCTCCACCCTCTTATGTGCTTCTTAAGTACCTTGAACATATATTTAATTTGTTTACATTAATCAAGATTTATAAAAAAAGTTAATATTAATACAAACTATCACATTAACCTTTACTTATAGACATCATTATAGAGAAAAAATATATATTTCAAAAATTTTGAATGTAACAGGACTGTAATTTTTGTATTCAGGAAAATTACAAAAGATTCAGGTCAATAATTTTCTAATATTTTTTGCGAACAACTTTACTTTTTTACTTATTTATGGCATGAATGATAACTCTTGGCCCTTTTGACATTTTTTGTGGACGTTATATACTGGTGTGGCATCTTTCATGTTGGATGCATTGCCAAAAAAAGCCTAAAAACCCCTAATTAGGGCCAGAAAAGTGCTGATACAGGCAAAAAAAGTATTAAATAATTTTTGGCAAAAAGGCCAATCATTTATGGTTTTGCTGAATATATAATTGTACAAATTAAAGTGATAGTTTTTCAGACTTTTAGTTACTTTTTGGAGATGCTTAATGGTGTGAAATATAATAATTTTTTTATTCATTTGTTCATAATATATTTATTTATTAGCTATTTTCTTCAAATAATGTTCATTTTTATTATATTGGGCTATTAAATCATATATCTTGTCCCATAGACTACTTCAGTTATTGCAAAACAGTTGTCTGTATCATAAACTTAATTTAATATATTTGTATTACTTTTCTTTATTCATCTCTATAAATTTAATATTTCATACTTTAAGATTATCATTTTTTTGTGGAGATGAATTGAAGAAGAGAATATTGGATGTAAAGGTGGAGAGTTTTTGGTTGGAGGCTATGGAGAGGGTGGCGAGTTAATTTTTGCATGATGAGGAAGGGAGCAAGATGGATTTGATGCTTGGGGCATCAAGTTTGGTTAAAAAGGTGTGTTGGGGTTTCTATTGGAGGCGAATGGGAGGCAAGCGAGGTGGATTTGAGGGGCCAGGCATCAATAAAAATTTAAAGGGTGTGTTGGGGTGTCTAGTGGAGATGAATGGATGGAGAGTGGGGTGTCTATTGGAGGCAAATGGGAGTAAAGCAAGGTAGATTTAAGGGGTGGGGCATCAATTAAAGTTGAAAGGGTGTTCTGGGGTGTCTAGTGGAGATGAAGAGATGGAGAGTGAGGTAAGCTTGAGGAGTGGGGTTTCTATTGGAGGTAAATGGGAGGCAAGCAAGGTGGATTTGCAGGGTGGGGAATCAAGTAGAGGTGAAGCAGTGAGGTGGAGTCTCTTTTAGAGGAGGAAAAAATTCAAATAATACAGCAGTATCCTGGTTAGAAGCAGTAGCTTGTCACATAAAATAGAAAATCTATTTACCATCTACTTCCCATAAGATAGGTCTAACACTGCCTCTCAAGTCTGGAGGTTGAGAAAGATCATACCATTTCTGTTCAAAATATGCTATGAAATCATACAATGCTAAATGTTTTGATTCATAGATTGAAAATATTTTCTTTCTTACCACATAGGGGAGGTTCTGGCCCGGAATTAAAGATGTTGGTGAGAGAGATTGTCTATGGTAAAGAGGATTGGACATTTCAATGAAGAATTCTTCAGGGTAGATGACAGGATGGGATGAGGGTAGAAGTGCGCAGAAAGTTGGGAAGGCTGGGATATCCAGAAAGTTGTCCAAGATGTGGTTATGAAATATTGAGGATAAAAATGTCAGATAAGAGGTCAACATTGACACGTAAAGTGTCTAATAACTCAATTATTAGCAAAAATAATTGCGGAAGATGATTGGGGTATGCAGATTATTTTCCGCAATTAATTTAATTGCGGATCCCTGAACATTGATACCCCCTATTGATATATGTCTTAATTTTTTATCAGTTACAGGTCAAATGTTTTACTACTCCAGATGGATTTTTAAGAAGACAACCCACAGGGGGAAATCCTGACTCAGAAGAATTTAATGAAAATATACCTTTAATTAAGGCCAGCAAAAAAGTTGCTGAAGAAATTCCTTACCTCCCCCATGAGCTCAATTTGGCTGGGTGTATATATTTTAATAATGACAAATGTGTTGATTATTTGTTTAAACTAGGTGATGAAAAAAATTAGGTAAAAAGGAGCTTGGTAATGTACAGGTTTTATATGATAAAGAGAGAGTTGTAGTGTATGATAATAGTAGGTTGGGAACACTGTATATGTTGGAGAGTTAAATTTGGATAAAAAGAGTCTGTAAGGTTCTGGTGTTGTGAAAGAAAAATCTTATCATTTTAGTCATAAATTTCAAGGGATGAAACTCTTAGCTCATTAATATGTAGGCAGCTAAGGTAACAGGGAAGTTCCCATTAATCTTTTTTTCTTAGAGTTCAAAGATGAATTCTGGGCTCAGGCTGAGTTTTATTTTTGGTTGCTGAAATATTTTTTGACTCTGGAAAGGTCAGAAGAATGTGGTTATGATGATTGGGTGGCTATTAAAATGAAGTGAAATAATAAATTTTTGAGAAGAGGGTTGATGAAGAGGAGGTATATAAGTCCTCAAGTTGTTCCTACTCAGAGAAATGTGCAAGAGTTGGTTTTAAAATTACTTCATGAGGATCTTGGGCATAAAGTTTTTGGAGAGACTTATAAGAAATGTTCAGATATATTTGTGTGGCTTAGTATGAAGATAGCTTTTAAACATTGGTTTCAGTCATGTGAAGAATTTTAAAGAAGAATTTACTTATGGCCAAAAGAACCTGGACATGCAATCAGTCAAAACATTCTTTTTGGTAGGGTCAGTTTGGATGCTTTACTTATTAAAGAAGGTAGATATAAATATTTGACTATTGTGAAAGATGATTTTTCTGGATGGGTTGAGGAAGCACCTCTAATAAAAATAAAATCCAAGAATGTGGCAGATTTCTTGATGAAGGATTGGTTATATAGATATTTGGGGGTGTTAGTTCTGGAAACTTGCACTTTACTTAAGTGCAGATTTCAAAGGAAATCAGCACTTAAATTTTGCAAAAAAGTCATTTATTTCACAAATGGGTATGAGTTATGACCTCAAATCAGCACTTTTTAGCTGATTTTTTTCAAAACCACATTTTGGCCACAACATCCATTCTTTTCCCACCTCATCCCTGCCACATGTTACACACTGACCTCCCTACCTTCATCTGACTTCATTTGTTTCTTCTCCATCCATAATTTCAAATAGCATCTTTTCTGCTTTCACATAATTCTTCATTCAATTACTCTCCATATGTCTCAAAGAAATAATTTTCCTTTCTTTTTCAGTTTCCACTATTTCTCAAATCCTTTTTTTTCGCATTTCTTTGGCCTAAATTGGCCATATTAGGAAATTTAAGGTGTTTTTGGAATTAATAGGGGGTGTCAGTTCTGGCAAATCTGCACTTACAAATCCGCACTTAAATTTGACCAAATCCGCACTTAAATAAGTGAGGATTTCCAAAACACACTAGCCCCAATACTGGTGGATTTCAAAATGAAATAAGTCACTTATTTCACTCAAATCCGCACTTTCTCAACCAAAAGTGCTGATTTCACCATCAAGTCCCATTTCACTGATTTGTCAGCATCATCCCATTCATACGCAGCACTCCGCAGCATAACACTTCATAACTCAAAACATCGTACATCACTTACATCTTAATATCATATCATATAAGAGTCATGCCTTCCTCACTTTCAAATCATGATAAATTACATAAAGCAATGACTTTCATGGCGCTTGAACTGCTCTTGGACTCTGATTCCGATTCTGATCTAGAAGAAGATTTTGTCGTTTTATCAAAAATGGCCAGGAAACGTTACCTTCTTCCCAGAAAGTCTCAAGTACTTCATACCCCCAAGTACACCATCCAAACACTTCTTAACCTATCTACACCCAGTTTTAGACAGCTGTTCAGGACTTCTCAGGAATGTTTCCTTAAATTGCTTGAGCTTATTCAGGATCATCCCATATTTCACAATAATTCTCAAAAAGAACAACGACATCCTTCAATTCAATTGGCCATCACACTATGTCGTTTGGGTTCAAATGGTAATGGAGCCGCTTTGAAACGTTTAGAAAATGTCTTTGATTTAGGGTATGGTTCAGTTAACACTTATACCAAACAATGTATCACTGCCATCAACTCCTTGTAATCTCAACTTCTCACCTGGCCAACAAAAGAAGAGCGACTTGAATCATCTCAGGTTATGCAAGCAGAGGGCTTTCCAGGATGTATTGGTTTTGTTGATGGTACTACTATTCCTTTGAGCCAGAAACCTGCTCAAGGTGGAAACAATTACTTTGACCGTAAAAAGAGGTAGATTATTTTTAACTCCTTTCATCCTCCTTGAAACTAACACAAACAAATATATCTTCTTTATAGATATTCAATTAACGTTCAGCTTATATGTGACGTAAACAAAAAATTTATATCATTCTTCGCTGGCTATCCTGGCTCATGTCATGACTCCTACGTCTTCCAAAGAATGCATATTTCAAATGAACCTGAAAAATTCTTTGATGAAAATCAGTATCTTCTTGCAGATTCTGCTTATGTGAATGGAAAGTATGTACTTCCTGCTTTTCGGGGAGCAGCTTCAGAAGACAGTCAAAATGCCAAATTCAACAATCATTTGGCAAAGTCAAGAGTCCGTATTGAACATTCTATTGGAATCTTGAAAGGCCATTTTTCTAGTTTAAGGGAATTAAGAAGTCCTCTTAGAAATAAATCTGAAATGGAGGCGGTGATCAACTGGATTCTGTGTTGCACTATACTTCATAACCTACTTGCTGACCTCAAAGATCAATGGTTAGAGCTGTATGAAGATGAACAAGTTGATTCACCTCCGACTATATCCAACACTTCTATTTCTCAATCAACTAGTATAAGGGCGAAAATCCTTCCAATAACACTCCAACATTTTTCAATGCAATTTTAATTTTTTTCTCTTTCTCTTCAAATTATCAATTTGCATGTATTATTCACTGAGAATGGTAAATTTTTTTGCATATTTTTTTGGTTTTTGAATTTGCTGTTAAAGTCTTATTTTTTTTCTCTCTGTGTTTTCTTTCATCAACTCAACATGAAATCGCATATTTTCAGCAAACACCACGCAATATAGGGGGAGGACTTGCTAGCAAGTCCGCAACTTGAAGTCAGATGGAAATCAGATGGAACTCAGACTGAATTAATACTGAACTTTCACTTGAAGTATCACACAAATAACAATGGATCTATATTGAAAACATAGTGAAAGTGTGAGGATAACTGAATGGAAGCCAGAAAAAATCATTCCATGAGTCTACTCAATGCAAAGTATTTTTTGAAACAGCTTATTAAAATAATACTTTATTAAATTAATTTGATCAATAAAAATTGATTGAAAATATTGCAATTCTTAAATACAATAATTTTATTAAAAAATTTCAGATTACATATAAAAAAAATCAGTGACTTTTTCTATTACTTACAACTGTTTTTACAGAATTGAAAACTATGTTTCAGCTAATATTTTATGGAAGTGAACTCTGTTCTTCGCCCGAAGAACAGAGTTCATCCTCCTATTTTCACACTCTGTTTGCACCAATCTCCATCCCTTTCAATTCTATCAACACATGCTTGTCTTCCCTTCCCATGCCTTTCGCTATCCTCCCAGCCCCATTGTATGCCATCCTCTTTTGATCCCCATTTCACCCCTCTCAACCTCTCCCAGACCCTTTTCTTCATTTAAAATGCCTCGGAACCCTTAATCTTCCCTTCCAACTCTTTCCCAACCTTTTCGCTACCCCATACACCCTTCCTCACCCCTCTCTCCAGCCTTAGTCCCAAACCTAGTTTCTAGACTTGATCTGCATTTTGGCTTAAGGAATTGTCATTACTTTAAAAGTAGTATACTTGACATATCTTATTTATATATTAATTAATTTATGTAATTATATTAAATTTTGATGACTTTCACCCTTTACTTCAATAAAATGCAGGGGAGGGTATTGCCAATTTTTTAAATCTGACATGTGAAATTGATGACTTAGAGAAATTTGGTGGTACCCACCCCTTGTTTCAATAAAATGCAGGGGAGGGTATTGCCAATTTTTTAAATCTGACATGTGAAATTGATGACTTAGAAAAATTTGGTGGTACCCACCCCTTGTTTCAATAAAATGCAGGGGAGTGCATTGCCAATTTTTTAAATCTGACATGTGAAATTGATGACTTAGAAAAATTTAGATAAGCAATCTTATTGACTAGAAAGTAAAGATAGAAAATTTTTATTATACATTCAAATTTTTGTCAAAAATAACGTACTATATTCTTTTCCTTTTATAAGTCAGCATATAAGAAAATATTACCAAAAAGAAATCAAACAAAATTAAATTAACTAGAAAAACAAATTATCAATTGAAAAGGTCAAGTAATTTTTTAATGTCCTCATAAGATTGGCCATTTTTAACACATTCCATAATGAAATCTTTTTTTTAAAAACTCTCTTGTTTTTCCAATTCACAAGTAGCCATTTCTCTTTGAAATTGATGGTCATTTACTCTTTCCATCTGCTCTACCACAAATTTTTTTTCTTCCAAATCTAAGGCTTGCTGATCTTTCCTTAGCATATGATCAAACTTCATCTTCTCAAAGTCAAGGGCATTATTTGCAATAGTTGATTTCGCTGAGAAAATTAAATTGAAATAAATAAATAAATGAGTTAATGATTAAGATATATAGTAAACAAAACTTACTTATATCTTTTTTTTCAAAATAATCCTCAAGGGAGCCAAATGAGCTTGTTGAAGTATTACCACGTTTTAATAGATGGTTCAAGTTCATTGAAGTTGAGGCTCGACGCTTTAGTTTGGAGTTTGAACAAGAGGCTTCAGGAAGTTCTTCTAAAGCAGCTTCTAAAGAGGTATTCACATTTCCAGAATTGAGATAATTTAATGGAGATTGAGTTTGAGTAGGAGGAGACTAGAAAGAAAGAGAAATTCAGAGAAGAATTGAAGAAAAAACAAAAAGTAAACATACATTTAAATTTTGGGCCTCTGAGGATTCAGATCTTCTGCAATATAATTGTTCTGCTTGATAGTTGGGATCATCTTCAGCTGAACTATGGTTAGAAGGTGGAGGGGATTGATCTTCTTCAAGTAAAGGTGTGTTGGGAGGATTATAGGAAGGTTTGGATCCAGAAGGTATATGCTTAGTAGTATCGTGTAGAAAACAAGGGTTTACATCAACTCGGGTGCCAAAAAGATTATCCATTTCCTCATAGAAAGGACACATGACATTGAGCTTTTCAGAAACAGTAGTAATTCCAATCTCCAAATCATCATCGTCAATACCAAAGTCAGTTTCATTTACAGCATGATGAGTCTTTTTATATTTTGAATGGTAACTCTTAAATCTCTCCTTCATTTGTTTAGGATTGATATCGATTCTCCCCCTTGTTTTCTTCCTTACTTCATTGGCCATCAACAAGTAGCCATTAAACTTTGAAGAAGGTGGACGTCCAATACGAGTGGACTTTTCACATCCAAAACATGCTTCAAAATTTGATTTTATTTTAAGGAAGTTGATTATGATGAGATAATCATCCTTTTTAAGCTGACCTGAACCTGCCTTTGATTTTTCAGGTGTAGGGCTTGCTTTACGAGGAGACTTTTGTGACGAAGCAGATTTTTGAGTTACCTTTTGAGATTTGGAATGTCTGGGAGGCATTATGAAACTGGCACATAACAAGAAAAAAGATTAAAAAGTAGAAGAAATAAGTAAAAAAGAATGTAAACATGCCTGGTCAAAATATTGAAAATGTCAGGAAGGGGTGTGTGCCGAGGATTGATGGGTAGGTAGCGAGGAAGGTCAGTGTGTCACATGTTACAGGGATGGGGTAAGAAAGGAAGGGATGTTTTGTGGCCAAAATGTGGTTGTGAAAAAAAACGGGAAAAAAGTGCTGATTTGAGGTCATAACTGACACCCTTTTTTGAAATAAGTGACTTTTTTGCAAAATTTAAGTGCTGATTTGGTTTGAAATCCGCACTTAATTTAAGTGCGGATTTGCCAGAACTGACACCCCCTAATTGGTGTGTTTTGCAGGTGTTATTTGCTATTGTTTTTGGAATTTATTGGCATATTTTGAAGGCATTTTAAGGTGTTTTTTCAGGATCTTCTGGTGTATTTTTCAGGAATTTTTAAGTGTCTTTTAAACATTTTTTGGCTTACTTTACAGAAACCTTTTTGAGTATTTTGCGGTCATTTTTTTCATATTTCACAGGCAATTTTTATTGTGTTTTACAGGCATTTTTACCATATTTTTTTTTTTGGAATTTTTAATAATTTTTGGGGCATTTGTTTGGTGTTTTTTTACAGATGCTTTTGGCATATTTTTCAGGAATATCTTAGCATATTTTGAAAGTGGATTTTAGAGTATATTACAGATGATTTTTAGTGTTATTTTTGGGCATTAGCGGTGTATTTTTAAGGAAATTTTTAGTGTATTCTGAAGGTGTTTTTGGTGTATTTTAAGGAGTTTTTATCATACTTTAAAGGATTACTTTGTGTATTTTAGTTTTATTTTCAGGAATTTTTTATCTTTTTGCAGGTGTTTTTTTCATATTTTAAAGGAAGTTTTAAGAGTATTCTTCAGAATTTTTATAGTATATTTTGCATGTTATTTTTAGCATATTCTGCAGGAATTTTTGGTGTATTTGGCAAAAGCTTTTAGCATATTCTGCATGCTTTATTAGCCTATTTTTCAGAATGGTTTTTAGCATATTCTGAATTCATTTTTTAGAGAATTTTGAATGAATATTTGTTGTATTTTGCAACCTTTTTCAGGCATTTATTGCTATCATTCATAAAAATATTTTTTTATTGATTTGTGGTGCTTTGTGGTGTTTTTTGGTGTCATGAATTAGTGGTACTTTGAACATTTTTGAAGCATATTAAGTAGTGACAGTTCAGGAAAAATTGCATGTCATTGATACACATTCAGAGTAAATTCATATTCACTTCATCTGCTACATATTAAATTTTGAAAAGACTTCAACTTGTCTCTTTCCAATCTATTTTTTCTTATCTTTCCATCCAGCAAGTGTCAATTCCTTTATCTCTTTCATGGCTATCTAATATCTCTTAATTTCTATAAATAATTCACACAAAAATATATCTAGGACCCTTACCTGGATAATTATAGACTTATTTAATGCCTCTTGTTGTCATTTTTGCAATCACATTTCAAATTTTTGTGCAATTCTTAAAAAAAAGAAAAAATTTGGGTTTGGTTCCTTCAAATCTTATGCACTATTAGCTGAAGAATCTCCTGAATCCTATCTTTCAATTCCCACAAGCAGGTTTAAAGTTTTTTTTTGTGATTGCTCAGATATTAACCTTTAAATTTGAGCCTTTTTTACATAATTTTCTTTTTTTGGCTTTGATACTCTATAATTAGAGAAGAAGGCTTCTGAAACATGTATCTGATAGTTATTTAGGTTTTTAGATTCCATTCAAGTACCTTATCATTATATTTGAATTAGTTTTTAACATTTCTTCACTGATTTTCTCTACATCACTTGAATCAATCTTTTATCAAATTTGGTTAAATAGGTGTCACTTTCTATCATGAATTTATACCCCAATCTATATAGGACACTTCTCTGGATAATGGTGAAGCTATTAAAACCCTGTTGTTTTCATTTTCACCATCACTTCTTAAATTTTTATGTGAATTTGGAGAAAATTCTAAATTAGGGCTAGGTTGATTTTAATATTATGTCCTTTTAACAGAAAATTCTCCTGATTCCTATATGTCATTTCCCACAAATGGTTTGGAATTTGTATCCAATTTTGCTGAGATGTTGACCTTAAAAGTTGAGTCTTTTTTTGCACTATTTTACTTTTTTAATTTCATATTACATAATTAACAAATAAATCTTCTAAAATGCTTATTTAATGAAATTAGAATATTAGATACAGTAATTATGAAGTTCTGAAGAAAATCTCAAGCTTACTGAATTCATTTGAACTCTTGAGAAATTTTTGTATTTTTTTTGATACACTTTTGGTGTCTTTATGGCTTGTATTTTTTTTGTGTTTTTATTTTTGTGTTATGTTTAAGTAAACTAATATTCTATTTCTATAAATTTTACATGAAATTAGGGGTTCAAAGAAAGGTTGTTATTTTTCTCTTTTAATTTCATAATTTAACATATGCAAGTCATTTATCCACTTCACTTACTTGAGATTTTAGATTGTCAATCCATGCTGCTGTGGTATCATTTCCTCATTAATTTTTGAGATGTTTTCTGAACTTACTTGTAATTCAAATTTATTTTCTTAAAGTCTATTACTTTATCTTTTTATCTTACTTTTAGTGACTTATTTAAGTTTAATTTTTGGATTTTAATTTAAATTTGGAAATCTGGACCCCCTACTAGGGTAAAATGCAGGAGAATTTATTATCATTTTTTTGAATTGAGAATTTAAGAAAAAAAGTTAGGAAAAAAAAACTTTTTGTTTGTTAGACTTATAAATTTGAAGGGAATAAAAATTTTACATTATAAATATAGAAATTAACATGCTTACAAAGATGAATTTTAGATTACAAACATGAATTCAACAATTTACTAGATTTTTTATGATATCTAATTTTGTTTATATAAAAAAACATGACCAAGTATTGAAACATTTTTTTAAATAAAACATATCTGGTGAACAAAAGAAATGGGAAACTTTAAAAGGAAAGAAATTCTACATCTTATTTCAGTCAAAGTGATTGTTTTCACCTTAAGCAGGGCTCTGACATAGCGGAATAGTTGTACCATCAACACAACTAATACATCCCATGAAACCCTATTCTTCAATATACTGAAATTATTTAAGTTGTTTTTTTTTGTTTGGGAAAGAAATAAATTGTGAAAACAAGGAAATAATAGCAGTGATTCTTCATTTGGTATAGCTATTAATTGAACAATAAACTAAATCAAATTTTTAAAGGCAGCTCCATTACTATTGGAGACCAAATAAAATGTTGTGATGTCCAATTGAATTGTAGAATCATCTTTTTTTTTTTGAAAATTTTTTTGAAACATGAGGTGATCTATAGTAAGCTCATCCAATTTAAGGAATAATTCTTATGAAGTGCTGAATATCTATCTAAAGTTAGACAAAGATAGGTTAAGAAGCAATTGGATGGGTTACTTGGGGTTAAGAAGTACTTGAGTCTCTCTAAAAAGAAGGTAAAACTTCATAAGCATTTTTTATAAAAAAAAAATCTTCAAGATCACAATCAGAATCTGATTCAGAACTCAAGAGGAGATAAAGAGCTATGAAACTTATTTCTTGTTGTAGTTTATCATGATTTGAGATAAAGGAAGGCATTATTCTTATTTGGTATAAAAATATAAATTATTTACAATGCATTGAGATTTGAAGTGTTATACTTTGGAGTGATGTGTATGAATTAGATGATTCTGAAAATCAGTGAAATGGGACTTTATGGTGAAATAAGCTGTTTATTTTGAGAAGGTATGGATTTGAGTGAAATAAGTGACTTATTTTATTTTTTAAATCCACCAGTGTTGGGGCTTATGTCTTTTAAAAATTGGCACTTAAATAAGTGTGTATTTTCCAGAACTGACACCACCTATTAAGGTTTTGAGGTTTAAATTAAGTCCTAAAGTCCAGGTTAGCTCTGGCAGGAAAAGTGGGGCACATGACTTAACTATGCATGTAAAGGCTGTAGAATCAAAATTAGTAGGAGAATCAATTGAAAAGAACAACAAATAATAACATACTACCATCATAAAATTTACATAAATTTTCATATTTTGTAATACCCTTATAAAAAAACATGTTTTATAACTCATCATAAATTTTACATAACAATTCATAAATATATACTTATAGGGTATCATTATAAAGCTCTCAGATTTAGGGACTCATTTATACCATCTTTTCACAAAAATAAAAGCTTTATAAAAATTTAAATATTCAATCATTTAAATAACTTTTCTAAGTTCAAATTTATTGTTGTATTTCTTCATCCTATCTTTAAGAGCACCAATTCTACATCTCTAAATCAAGATTTTCAATTGGTCAACTTTTCATTTTGTATTAAGTACACACTTTATCTGAGTCAATTTTGAACTCTTATTAAACCTAAAAGGACTGTATTTTCTTCTGTCTATTCAACTCCCTTGGATTCTGCTTACAGCAAGGCAACTGTAAGAGTCTTTCTACATTGGTGGCGTCCAATTTGGGATTCAAATTTTCTGGATTTTAACAAAATTATTTGAAATTTGGACTCTCATAGCCTGAAAGAGGCTTATTTATACAAATTCTTCTTTTATTTAACAGTTTAATCTTTTATTTTTGGGATGTCATCTGCTTCTGGATCTGGTGTTGCTTATGCTGGTGTTCCTTTCAATCAGTAAGGATTGTATCTTGGGATGGGCCCAAGTTTAATGGTGAAGTTGATAAATGGTTTTTGAGCAGGTATGAAGATTCTGCTTCTATTTATGGTGCTTCTAATTTGGATATGGTGAAGAAGATCAGGTTTTTTATTGTGGGCAGAGAGGTGGAGATAGAGGTCATTGCTATGGATGGTTTTAAAAAGTGAGATTGGTTAAATTTATCAAAGGAGATAGTTGCTAGATAGGGTTTAGGTATACTATTTTGGACTTTAACAAGATTTTTAGTGGATGACAAGCTAAAGGTGGAGTATCAACTATGGTGGATTATAAAAAGCTTGTGGAAAGTTTGATGAAGTTGTGTATGTTTGCTTTTGATGGAGGAATTAGCACATGAAAATCAGGAAAAAGAGTTATGTTTGTCATTTTTTAGCAGGGACTTCAGGATGGATGTCTTAAAGGAGCTTCAAAGAAAAGAGTTGATGAAGGATCTACTAAATGGAGAACAGAAGCTGCCTGCTCTAGAGCTCATCAAGGAGAAAATTTAAGCATATCTTAAGCTTATGGCTTTGGATAAATATCAAGAATCTTGTACACAGTATGTTAGAAAGGCTAGTGAGGTTTTGGCGGATAGTAATGATATTACGGGTAATAATCAAGAGACGAAAAAAGCCCAGATAGGGAAACCAGTGGCAAAAGTTGAAGTAAAAATTGATAATAAGATAGTCAATCATTTGGCTGACTCAAAAAAGCAGCTAAAATTTTTTTTCAAGAGACTCAGAAAGTCAATAGGGAGCCAGTTGCCTTATCTTCTTCTTCTACTTATAAATCCAGTGGTTATGAGAGGAGAAAGCATGTCTTTAACGGTAACAATAACTGATTTTCTGGAAATGGTAATGGCATAAATGGTTTTAGAGGTGTTTATGGCAAACCCAGGGTGTGCTCTTATTGTAATATGAGGGGGATCAGAGGTGGTGATTGTTATTATTTGGATATGGACTTTTATTCTGGTAGAGTCAAATTTAATGGAAAGTTCTATAAATTCCCTGATGTATCTTTTATCAAACCCAGTAAAGGGCAGGCTTCTTTGAATTTGGTTAGGAGGAATATGATGGGTTAAAAGAGGGCTAGGTTGGAAGAGATTTCTGGTTATGAAGATAATGGTAAAGGTTGGAAAATAATGATGGAAATGGTGGTGGGAAATTTGATAAAGTTAAGAGAAGGAGTTCATTAAGGCCACATTTACTACTACTTTTGGTGGATTGGAGTTGTGTTCAGTTTCTAGAGTGGATGGTAACTGTATGGCAGGGGAATATGATGTGGATGCTGCTAGAAGGACAGATTCTACTAAATCTAAGAGTAGAATTCAAATCCAATTAAGGGCTAAACTAGTTAAGGTGGAGAAGAAAATATATTCTAAAGATGAATTCTATCAAATGCAGAAGGGGATGGCTGATATGGGGCCTCCTATTTTTGGTACTTTGTATTTAAATGGTGAGCCTATGCCTGTTGAAGATGATTCAGATTCTGAGGAGGATTTACCTTTCACATCTCTCCCTTGACCATTTTTTGGTGGTCCCACTCCAATGGAGGGAGCATGTAGGACCAGCGATGGATCTGGATTAGTGAAAGTAGTAGGCAAAATAGATAGGGTTATTAATTCTGAATATGTTTAAACGGTTGGTGAAGATGGAAATGTGGATCCCTAAGAGGTGCCCAGGGCCAAGGTGGAAAATATAAACTTCAGTATGAAAGGCCAGTAGTGGCTGGTCAACAAAATGCTATGGAGATTGTTTTGGGTAGGGTGAATTAACTTCAGCTTCCTCAATCTTTAGGCGAATTATTTATGATCAGTCCTGCCCTTTCAGGGAAGCAAAAGAAACCTCTGACAAGGAGATGGGTAGCAGCTGGAGAGGTGGATGGTGAGGAGGTGAAAACTCATTTTTCTGCTTCTCTTGGATATTTAATGGTGAATCTTAATGGTGAAGAGGTAAAGACCCTGGTGGATTATGGGTCTCAAATTAATTTATTTATTTTATAGCAAGCTACTTTAATAGTCTTACCAATCAAGACTGGTACAGGTGGTAATCTTAGAGTTATTGGTAGTTACGATTGGGAACAGCAGAACATGTTAAGTTATGTGTAGGTGGATCTGTTGGAAAGGTGCATTTTTATGTGGTTAGGGGAGCTTTAAAAAACATTATTGTTGGTCCTTTTTTTATGTATTTTGAAGCTAATATTGAATATCAATCTATTATTTGTATTAGTTTGGAGATTACTGATGAAGATATGTGCCAGTTACATATGTGATAAGCACCTTCAGGAGATGAAGGTTGGGAGACTAGACCTGGGATTACCACAATGTTTAAGTGTTATTTTTGAACCAAGAAGAGAAAAATAAAAAGTTCATATTCTGGTGAATTAATTAAAAATGATGGTTATGGAGACCACAATTTTTTGGGGTATTAAGGGCTGATTGCTCTAATGTTGTTATCTCTCCTCAAAAGATCCAGATTGCAATAGGTCAGCTCACTTGGAGATGATTCAAGTGGATTTTTAATTATTTTCTGTTGATATATCTTTGGAATGTCATCATGTGATGGAATTTTCTATACATTTTTTGTCTTTAGAATTTTTTTTTAAAAAACTTAAGAATAGTTATAGAGGAAAGATGGGTTGTATTGTGTTGGATAAAAATTGGAATGGTAATTTGGTTAATATGGTGGATAATGGTGGCAATGAATCTGTTGGTATATTTTTTGGCCTCCAGGAAGAGGATAAACTACCAATAACTCATCAAAATCAAAAAAAATCTTAGTATAATTGATTCACAAAAAATTAATATTTGTGATAATTCTATTTCTTTCCTCCTAAAAGAGGTTAAACTTCCAACTTTATTTACTAAGAATTTTGTAGGGAAAATGGTTGTAATGGTGATGGAAAATTAGATGAAAAATTAGACAAAGTAAAGGGGTCAAAAAATTTTGAAGTTGATATTAAAAATTTTATTTCAACTTTATTTTTTTCTGATTCTGATGATGAAGAAAGTCCATATTTCAAATTATTTAAAAGTGGATCAAGAAGAGATCTTATTCCTTAAGTCAAAGTGTATTTCAATGCTGAAAAAAATAAAAAGGGAGCTAATAAGGTCAGACCAATTAAAAAACCTCTTCCAGCTGAATTAAACCCACCTTTTAAGAGACTATATTTATTAAGAGATCCTTACAACTTTCCTTTACCACAAACTTGCCTGAATTTTCAGAAACTTCAAGAATCACTTTTGAGAGACTGGGTGTTGTAAATTTTAGACCTGAAGACTGGTTGTCAGGAGAAGAGAAGAAGTTTTTGGAGGATTTAATATATAAAAGAGAGAAGTCCATTGCTTTTGTTGAAGAAGAGGGAGATTTGTTGAAGCATTCTTATGGGGAGCCTTAAAATATTCCAGTGGTATGTCATGAACTGGGGCAGCAAAAGCCAATTAAAACTCCTACAGCTTTAAAAAAATTATATTGAAGTCATTAGAGAATGAATTCAAACTAGATTATATGAAAAGTCCTCATAAAGTTACTCATGTCAAGTATTTTGTATCAAGAAACCTAATGGAAAACTCAGTGTAGTTCATGATCTTAGGGAAGTGAACAGAATTAAAATGACAAATGCTGGTATACCACCTAGTGCTGAGGAGTTTGTGGAAACGTTTTCAGGAATATTATGTTAGGGGTTAGGTGATATTATGGGGGGATTTGATGAGAGGGACTTACATCCAGATTCTAGGACTCTCACTACTTTTGATACTCCACTTAGACAATTACAGTTAACAAGATTACCTCAAGGTGAAACAAGCTTGATTGCTGTTTATCAAGCTTAGATGGCTTGGATTCTTTAGGATGATATTCCACAATATTCTGGTATATTTATTGATGATGGAGGGACTGAAGGATCTTCAATAGATTATTATAATGAAGTGTTGAAAGAGAATCCAGGTATACAACCATTTATCTGGGAATATGCCATTTTTTAGAGAGAATTTTGTTTAGGATTGAATAATCTGGGCTAACTATTTCAGGTTACAAATTCTCTTGTTGTGTACCAGATTTAGAAATTTCAGGTCATGTGGTATGTGGAAAGGGTAGGATTATGTCAAAGAAGAAGGTGAGGAAAATTTAGTTGTTGTCAAGACCTAAGAATACAACTGAAGTAAGAGGTTTTTTAGGTGTGTGTGAATATGTTAGAATGTTTATCAAGGAAGTTTCTTTAATGGTAGCTTCTTTAAGAAGGCTTACTAGAATGGATGCAGATTGGGAATTGTATGTTGAGTTTAAAAGGGCATTTTTGAAGTTTAAAAAAGTTGTTGGAGAAGATATTGTCCTGCATAAGTTGGATTATGGAAAGGATGTTGGCAGTATTTATTTGGTAGTTGACTGAAGTCAGATTTCTGGTGGGGGGGTCTTGTCTCAGATGGATAAAGCTTGTTTTATTAGACCAATCAGGTATGAATCTGTGGTTTTTACTGATGTAGAATCAAGATATTCTCATCAAAAATTAGAGCTCTGGAGAATATCAAAAAATCTAAATAAAGTACAAAATTTTTTATGGGGAAAAAACTTCAAACTTCAAGTGGATGCTAAATCTTTAATTCAAATGATTAATTTCCCAAAATTAACAAATGCACCTAAAAAAAGATGGGTAGTTTTAATTTGAAATTTTTCCTTTGATTCAGCTCATAAGCCTGGAAAGATGCTCACTATGCCAGATGGATTATAAAGAAGATCACCTACTGAAGAGGATTCTTACTCAGAATAATTCAATTAAGATATACCTGTTATCAAGACCAGCACAAACAGTGCTGAGTTTTTCCCTTACCTCCCTAATGAGGTTTTTCTGGCACACTTAATATGTATAAGTAATGAGGATGAAGACCTCCTCCATGAGGAGAGACTGGCTATTTGTATAAATGTGAAAAATAATGTGCTTTGGGAGTTTGATGTTGTTTTAGATAAATTCAGTATAAAAGTGGTTTGAGAAGATGTTGTGTATTATGATGAGAATAGAAAAATTGTGTGGGATAGTAGTAAATTTGAAAATGGTTTATATGTTGGATTATTAGATAATTTTTTCAAAGAGAGGTTGGGTGATTGTGCAAATTTGGTTAAAAGGAGGCTGGATGAAGAAGAAGTGGTTGATGCTGAAAGAGGTGTTAAAAGTGTAGAAGGAAATTTGATTAAAAAGAAGTTGGGAATTTCAGAAGATGAAAACTCAAAATCTATTATGATTTCCAGGAAAATTCAAGGTTAAAAGTATTTAGCTCATTAATTTTCAGGTGATTTAGGTGATAGGAAAGTTCCCATCAATATATACAGGGGTGAAAAAACTACCACATGACTGCAAGTGGTTCTTCAGGTACAATGTGAGGTACATGCAAAGTAACCTCTGAGAAACCTTTTTCACTTAGATTCAATATGCATAAACCTCAAATTTTCAACTTTCTCACCAGATACCAACTAGAGTAAAAATATGAATTATTGATTTATTATAATGAATAAAAAACCAGCACAGATACAGGCATCATTGGAGGAGAAAAAAAAGTTTTATAGAAACTTAATCTTGTAAGGCAATCATTATATTAAAAAGCCACTGATTTTTTGGCATCAATTATGGTAACAACATACATAAAACACTGTCCACAATTATTTCAATTTTAATGGATGCAGTAATAGATATGATATGGCATTTTTATGATATGTATTTTCCTTATCCTCTTATGTATAATTGAATTACTTTCATAACACAGGCCTTAAATCTATCATAGAGTGGAATAAAGTAAAAAATAAATTAAATTAAATTAAAGATTAGGCTACTAATTTTTTTTAATTTTTTAAAAAAAATAATGAAACCATCAGGACAACACCTACCACTAATAAATAAAGTGAGGGTTCCTTTATCTGATATTTTATTGAAAAAATTGATATAATTTTTATAAATATTATTGCCATAATTATATTAAAAAAGTATTAAAAAACTATCACTCATAAGCTGAATAAAAAAATATCCAATGGGTAATCATTATTGAACTCAAGAAAAAGGTGTGACTATATTTATTAGGGGGTGTCAGTTCTGGCAAATCCGCACTTACAAATCCGCACTTAAATTTGACCAAATCCGCACTTAAATAAGTGCGGATTTCCAAAACACACTAGCCCCAATACTGGTGGATTTCAAAATGAAATAAGTCACTTATTTCACTCAAATCCGCACTTTCTCAACCAAAAGTGCTGATTTCACCATCAAGTCCCATTTCACTGATTTGTCAGCACCATCCCATTCATACGCAGCACTCCGCAGAATAACACTTCATAACTCAAAACATCGTACATCACTTACATCTTCATATCATATCATATAAGAGTTATGCCTTCCTCACTCTCAAATCATGATAAATTACATAAAGCAATGACTTTCATGGCGCTTGAACTGCTCTTGGACTCTGATTCCGATTCTGATCTAGAAGAAGATTTTGTCGTTTTATCAAAAATGGCCAGGAAACGTTACCTTCTTCCCAGAAAGCCTCAAGTACTTCATACCCCCAAGTACACCATCCAAACACTTCTTAACCTATCTACACCCAGTTTTAGACAGCTGTTCAGGACTTCTCAGGAATGTTTCCTTAAATTGCTTGAGCTTATTCAGGATCATCCCATATTTCACAATAATTCTCAAAAAGAACAACGACATCCTTCAATTCAATTGGCCATCACACTATGTCGTTTGGGTTCAAATGGTAATGGAGCCGCTTTGAAACGTTTAGAAAATGTCTTTGATTTAGGGTATGGTTCAGTTAACACTTATACCAAACGTGGTATCACTGCCATCAACTCCTTGGAATCTCAACTTCTCACCTGGCCAACAAAAGAAGAGCGACTTGAATCATCTCAGGTTATGCAAGCAGAGGGCTTTCCAGGATGTATTGGTTTTGTTGATGGTACTACTATTCCATTGAGCCAGAAACCTGCTCAAGGTGGAAACAATTACTTTGACCGTAAAAAGAGGTAGATTATTTTTAACTCCTTTCATCCTCCTTGAAACTAACACAAACAAATATATCTTCTTTATAGATATTCAATTAACGTTCAGATTATATGTGACGTAAACAAAAAATTTATATCATTCTTCGCTGGCTATCCTGGCTCATGTCATGACTCCTACGTCTTCCAATGAATGCATATTTCAAATGAACCTGAAAAATTCTTTGATGAAAATCAGTATCTTCTTGCAGATTCTGCTTATGTGAATGGAAAGTATGTACTTCCTGCTTTTCGGGGAGCAGCTTCAGAAGACAGTCAAAATGCCAAATTCAACAATCATTTGGCAAAGTCAAGAGTCCGTATTGAACATTCTATTGGAATCTTGAAAGGCCGTTTTTCTAGTTTAAGGGAATTAAGAAGTCCTCTTAGAAATAAATCTGAAATGGAGGCGGTGATCAACTGGATTCTGTGTTGCACTATACTTCATAACCTACTTGCTGACCTCAAAGATCAATGGTTAGAGCTGTATGAAGATGAACAAGTTGATTCACCTCCGACTATATCCAACACTTCTATTTCTCAATCAACTAGTATAAGGGCGAAAATCCTTCCAATAACACTCCAACATTTTTCAACGGAATTTTAATTTTTTTCTCTTTCTCTTCAAATTATCAATTTGCATGTATTATTCACTGAGAATGGTAAATTTTTTTGCATATTTTTTTGGTTTTTGAATTTGCTGTTAAAGTCTTATTTTTTTTTCTCTCTGTGTTTTCTTTCATCAACTCAACATGAAATCGCATATTTTCAGCAAACGCATATTTTTTCAGTCACTCAAAGGTTGGGAAAGAGTTGGAAGGGAAGATTAAGGGTTCCGAGGCATTTTAAATGAAGAAAAGGGTCTGGGAGAGGTTGAGAGGGGTGAAATGGGGATCAAAAGAGGATGGCATACAATGGGGCTGGGAGGATAGCGAAAGTCATGGGGAGGGAAGACAAGCATGTGTTGATAGAATTGAAAGGGATGGAGATTGGTGCAAACAGAGTGTGAAAATAGGAGGATGAACTCTGTTCTTCGGGCAAAGAACAGAGTTCACTTCCATAAAATATTAGCTGAAACATAGTTTTCAATTCTGTAAAAACAGTTGTAAGTAATAGAGAAAATAGGAGGATGAACTCTGTTCTTCGGGCAAAGAACAGAGCTCACTTCCATAAAATATTAGCTGAAACATAGTTTTCAATTCTGTAAAAACAGTTGTAAGTAATAGAAAAAGTCACTGATTTTTTTTATATGTAATCCTTGCTTTATGAGGAGACTTTTGTGACGAAGCAGATTTTTGAGTTACCTTTTGAGATTTGGAATGTCTGGGAGGCATTATGAAACTGGCACATAACAAGAAAAAATATTAAAAAGTAGAAGAAATAAGTAAAAAAGAATGTAAACATGCCTGGTCAAAATATTGAAAATGTTGGAGATTGGTGCAAACAGAATGTGAAAATAGGAGGATGAACTCTGTTCTTCGGGCGAAGAACAGAGTTCACTTCCATAAAATATTAGCTGAAACATAGTTTTCAATTCTGTAAAAACAGTTGTAAGTAATAGAAAAAGTCACTGATTTTTTGTATATGTAATCCTTGCTTTACGAGGAGACTTTTGTGACGAAGCAGATTTTTGAGTTACCTTTTGAGATTTGGAATGTCTGGGAGGCATTATGAAACTGGCACATAACAAGAAAAAAGATTAAAAAGTAGAAGAAATAAGTAAAAAAGAATGTAAACATGCCTGGTCAAAATATTGAAAATGTCAGGAAGGGGTGTGTGCCGAGGATTGATGGGTAGGTAGCGAGGAAGGTCAGTGTGTCACATTTGACAGGGATGGGGTAAGAAACAAAGGGATGTTTTGTGGCCAAAATGTGGTTGTGAAAAAAAATGGGAAAAAAGTGCTGATTTGAGGTCATAACTGACACCCTTTTTTGAAATAAGTGACTTTTTTGCAAAATTTAAGTGCTGATTTGGTTTGAAATCCGCACTTAATTTAAGTGCGGATTTGCCAGAACTGACACCCCCTATTATTTGAATTAATATGATTCACTTAAAACTAATTTTTTAATTATAGTTATATAATAATAATAGTAATATAAATGATAAAAATAATTATTTTAAGTATAATAATTATTATTATTACCATTATGTTACAAAAAAATAATGTTCCATTTATTGATATTATCAATATTATTTTCATTCTTTTGGTATATCTTTAATATATTTAAACATCAAGGGAAAAATTGTGAGCTCCTAATAGAAGGTTCAAATAACTATCATATATTTTTCTGAGTTTTAATTCAACCATAATCCATCTAGAAATACTACACACTCAAAAATGGGGATTCTAGATTTCATTGAATTAAATCACATTTATTTTTGAGGAAAACTGAATTTAAGGATGGGCACCTACTAACAGGTGCCAGGTAAACTTTTTAGGTGAAAACTGGTATATTTTAATTATTAATATTTTCTACATTCTCTTTACTAATATATTTTCACTTATTAATGTTTTCTTATTATTACCATTTACTAAACTCATTTTTATTTTTATTATCATTAATATTTTTATGTACTTAAATTTACATTAATATTATTACTAATATTACTATTAATGGTAATAATAATAATGATAATATTAATATTTTTATTATTATTATTATTATTATTATTAGTAGTAGTAGTAGTATTAGTATTTTTATTATTATTAGGGGGTATCAATGTTCAGGGATCCACAATTAGGGATTAGGAATTTTTTCTCCTGGGATCAGACATTATTAATTGCGGAAGATTCTTATCCACTAGCCCCGGGGCTAGTGGATAAGGAATCCACAATAATGCATTATCCCGCCTCTTATAACACAGTTTCCATTCCTAATTCCTGATCCCAAACTCATCACATCCATGATGGATTTTTAAGAAAGTCACATGACTTATAATTGCTGATGCCATCCTTAAGTCTCTTCTCACTCTATGCTACTTAATTTTGGTGGCAAACACTTAAGTTTTTTTTCTATCTACACATCCCAACTGCACATTTGGCGGTGAATTCCCACTTCCCACTCATCACCTAAACCTTCTACTGACAACCTATACTACTGAAAACAATGAAGCACCTCTCTACTAGAAAGCAACTTCACACATTTATGAATGCTATCACTTAAGTTGTAGATGCTGATTCTGACTCTGACTGTGACTCTGGGTTGGAAGACACTTTAGCTTATATGTCTTTTCAATGATCTTCATGAAGAAGAGGATCCTAAACCTGCACCAGCTCTCCCCTCCCTTGAATCACAAAAAATTCTTTCCTCCAGCATACGCTCTGTCGTTATGCCAACCACCCTCCAACATTTTGAAACACAACCATATTAATTTATTTTTCATACTCCCCAAATGTTCAACTTCTGTGTTTTATTCACTTGGTTTGGTGTTTTTGTTTTTTGCATATTCATTTTTATTTTGAATTTATGCTGAATGTCTCTTTTTTGGATGTCTCATTTGTTTTCAATCACCAGCTCAACATGAAATTGCATATTTTCTGCAATTGCATAATTTTTCACTGTTTCTTTTTTTATTCATCCCTTATATCCTTTTCCTCTTCTCCTCCAACATCCCTCAAACAATTTGGTTTCATTTATTTTCTCATCTCATCTCTCCAGGTAAGTCATTTTATTCTTTTTTTATGATTTTTCGATTGCTAATTATAATTTTTTTTGTTTTTTTTCTGTTTTTTTTATTTTTTGTATCTAATTTTTTTTGTAAGTGGTTATTTTTGATTTCAATGGTAAAATCAACCTTTTTTTTCTATCCCTCTTTACTTTCTGTTTTGGCTCCATCACCCTACTCTTTATCCCTCCTTGGCATGGTCATTATCCCCCCTTTCCCCTATTTCACTTTTTTTTTGGCTCCATGTCATTAAAACACATAAAATTCACATTCTTTATGCATTTCACTTACTCCATATTCAATTTCTCCCAAATTCTAACATCAATCTTTCTCACTCTATTTCTCCTACTTTTCAATCAAAGTAAGTTTAATCTCCTTTTTTCATGCTTAAATGATATCTCATTCCTTCTATAAAGATTTTATACTTAAATATATGTATTACTCTTATCTGGATAACAGTGAACTTATTAAACTCCTCTTCTTCTCATCTCCATTATCACTTTTTCAATTTTTTGAAAATTTTGAAAATCAGACTTGGAAATAGGGTTAGGTTTATTCAAATCTGATGTCCTTTTAACTGAAAATTATTCTGAAGGCTACCTTTCATTTTCCACAATCAGATTTGAATTTGGTTCACTGGTTGCTGATATATTGACCATCAAAGTTGAGCCTTTTTTTCCTAATTTGACTTTTTTCTCTTTAATTTTTTATGTAACAAATTAGGGTTATGTTTATCTAAATCACATGTACTTTAAATTAAGATTCTCCTGAAGCTTATCTTACATTTTCAATAAGTGGATTTTAATTTGGTTCATTGGTTGCTGAGATATTGACCTTTAAAGTTGAGCCTTTTTTTCCAAATATCACATAATTTATTTTGTGGTTTTATATTGAATAATTAGAGAATGAGGCTTCTGAAACTCTTATGTGATAATTATCTAGGCTTATATCTCCATCTTGTTGGAATTTTCATCATCAATTTTCAAATTTTTGTGCAATTTTGAAAATAAGAGTCAATATTAGGGTAAGGTTTATTCAAATCTTATGTTCTTTTAGCAGAAGATTCTTCTGAAGCCTATCTTTTGTTTCCCATAAATGGATTTGAATTTGGTACAGTGGTTGCTGAGATATTCACCTTTAAATTTGAGCCTTTTTTCTAAAATTCATTTAATTTATTTCATGTTTAGACCAGGATTTGTTAAAGGCTATTCTCTTGGTATGTCTGATAATATATGTTTCATTCTTAAAATCACATCACTCATTTTATTTTCATAGGAATCTATTCTTTACTTAAAAAAAGTTTCTCAAGTTCATCACAAAATGACCAAAGCTCCACCTGGCTTGGAATCTTGTCAAGAGTTCAAACATTTTCGATGTTCTTTTCAAATCAGTCAAAACTTAATTCAACAAATAAACAAGGTAAAAAAAGAAGGTAAGTTTAACAGATATAAAAAAACTTTATGTAGATCAAAAAATTATGGGGATTAGTAGAGTCATAAAATATTTTTTATTTTTTCATAAATTTTTTATAAATGACTCTTACATTTTAAATTCCTAAAATAAATTAATGGGCCAAGGACCCTGTGTTTTATAAACAGTAATCATCATTGAGCTTGGCCACCTTGCCTACCCGGCATGTGGCCTGCCTCCTGGGAAAATAACAGTTGTCCCAGATGGCAAGGGCGTCATGTCTGCGAGTTTGCAAAGCAGACTCGCGCACAGACCACCCTTCCTCCTCTCACTCATTAGCATAAGGGGAAGGGGGGCCCAGGGGCATGCAAGAAGACTCAAGCAAGTCTTCTTGCATGCAGTGAAACCTGTCACACGCCACGTGACACTCGAGGCAAAATCAGCTCATTAAATCAATAATATCGAGTCTTAAATCTATACTCAAAGCGCAGAAAGAAATTCTCCATAGCAACTGCGATTCTCCTTTGTGTACTTACTATTTAACTGCGCTAGCCTAAACTCTAAATCTAAATTAGTCAATCTCCCAATAGGGTGCCTTAGTCCTTTTTCAATAAGCGACGCACAGCGCTAGGTTCAATGAAATAGTACAGTAGTAGTTTTCATTAAAGTTTTGTTAATTAATTAAAAAGGGGTAAATTGAGCATGGACGTATATTTAGCAAAGAGGGTCTAAGTGTATGTTAGTAATGGTCAATGGAATGGGAATGGTGCGATGGAAGGGAGGTCAATGCGAGGAGTAACAAAGGATATAAAAGGGGTTGGGTATTTGGTTCGATATTCCTTAGAATTAAATTATAAAATCGTATTTACATTAATAGTGGTAAATCTTTAAAGTTAAAATCATTGTTATTGTATCTTTCTTTTATTTTCTCAATATTCATTTCTAAAATCCTAAATCTTTGATTATTGAGTTTCCAACCCTTTGTGAGATTTTAAGAATTACTATTACCTTTGAAACTAGTCTATAATTCTTCTCGAACAAACCTCGAACTTGTAGCTCTTACTTTGAGTGACCTTCGAATCATTTCCTCAAATCATTCCTCTGTGCTTCGAAGAAGTTTCTAAATCCCTCATCTCACTTTCAGGAACATCCTCGACCTTGTGCGTAGGTCGTCCGGTGACAGTATAATTTAATTCTCCGTAGTTCTCATTCTTTGCACTACTACGTCCTTTTAGGTGTTTCTAAAATTTTAAATGGCACCTGTTCAATGCACTCCCCCTACGGGCGCTACTACTAGAGCTCGCGCTAGAGGCAGGCCGACAGCCACAAGGTCTGTTTCCCGCACTCACTCTTTGGAACCACTTGACCTTAGGGAACGGCAACATTCAGTTCAATCTGTAGAAGACATCCCACAAGATTTTGAGGATTCTAGTGATGAAGAAGAAGGAGAGGATACAATGCACGAGGCACCATCCGCCCCTGCCAATCACCCTTCTGGCCAATCCTCAGAACCTGGGCCATCTAACTCTCTGGAAGATTTCATGAGACTTTTCATGAAAACCCTTTCAAATCCAACGTCTTCAGAGGGATCTAAGTTCAAAACTCCTTCTATGAAATCTCCTGACAAATTCGACGGAGATCACCCCGACAGATTCCGACCCTTCTTGCAAACCTGCAAGCTACTGTTCCATAATGACCCTTGAACCTTTAACAGCGACCGATCAAAGGTTGTTTACGTTTCTTCATTCCTAGACGGGAAAGCAGCAAGATGGTTCGAACCTTATCTACTCATGCTTTCTTCGACAGAAACCCACTTACTTATCAATAATTGGGAAAAGTTCGAAGACCAACTTTTTACGTTTTTTGGGGACCCTAATGAAACGGACAACGCGGAAATTGAACTTGATTTTCTTCGCATGAGTGATAATGGTAAAGCCTCTGAATATATCTCGAACTTCAGAGCACTTCAAACTCAAGTAGGTTGGAATGATGCTGCCCTTAAGTATCATTTCAAGAAAGGACTTCCTTCGAGGATTCTAGATCAATTAAATATTCACCGTCAGAAGATGACTACCTTAACTGATTTAATGGATCGAACCCTTGAACTTGACGGCGTTTATCAAGGACGACTTCAACATTGTCGATATGCCAACAATTCTCAAGGCCTAAATTTTAAATCGGGACCTTCTTCACACCCACGACCAAATCAATCCTCCTCGACTCAATCCAAACCCAATAAGGGAAAGGATAAACCTCTACCAAAAGGCTCGACCCCAGGCAATATCAGCAAAGTACTGGATCCTAAAGGGGAACTTAAAGAAGCTGAGAGGAAGAGACGAGCAGATAATGGGTTATGTATGTATTGTGGGGGTAAGCACAAGTTGGAAGACTGTGTAAAGTTGAAGAAAAGAGAAGGTACTAATTTGAAGTCAAAAAACTAGTAGATAGTTTACTTGTGTGCAAAGCAAACTATCTTATCTCTCCCAGTGCACAGAACCTCCATGTCTTAAGGACTGGAGTTGCCTTAAACCGCTTGAGATTCATTCTTTTTAAGGAGGATATCCCCTTCAGTTGTCTTATAGACTCTGGAGCTTCAATTTCTTTTGTTAGTTTATCTTTTGCCGAGAAGCTTCAACTAACATTTACAGATATCGATCGAACTCCAATCTATTTGGTCGAATCAGAGGAACCCAAATATTGGGTAAGTAAGAAAGTTTTATGGGTTTTCAACTTTCCGAACTTTCCCCCCTTTGAGTGGGAATTATCAGTCTTGGAAGCCCCAAGGATGGACGATACCATTCTTGGCCATGACTTTTTAACGCATTGGAATCCCGAAATTGATTGGACTAGGGGATTGATCACCCCACACTCTAAGTATATTTCTGATTCTTCAATGCAGGTCAATAGGGAGTTAAACAACCCGCCTGACAATGTCCTGCTAGAGGACAAGTCTCTGCCAGATGACTTGCAAGCATCTGTTCCTTCTTTAAATGAGCAATTGGCTAACCCTTCTAGCTCGATGACTTCACTCGAAGAGGATTTAAATTGCCTCGAAGTAATCGAATTCTGCTCTCTCAATACAGGTATCCCCTCGACAGATTCTCTCAAAGATGAAGAGGACAACCAAATCAACGTTGAAGCCATTAAATCAACTCTACCTGAAATCTACTATGATTTCCTCGATGTTTTCTCAATCTGTAAGGCCGATAAGTTACCACCTCATCGACCCTACGATCATCAAATAGAGTTAATAGGCCCAGTACCTCCGGCAGGTCCTGTCTATTCTTTATCAAAGGACGAATCTCAAGTTCTTTGAGACTACATTGCAGAGAATGTAGCCAAAGGTTTCATCAGAGCCAGTAAATCTCCAACCGGCTCCCCTGTCCTCTTTGTAAAAAAGAAGGACGGTAGTCTTAGGTTGTGTGTTGACTATAGAAAGCTCAACACAGTAACGAAGAAGAATGCATATCCTGTTCCTCCTATGTCATTACTTCTTACCCTTTTCAATGGTGCTAATTTCTTTTCTAAAATTGATCTTAGAGGCGCTTACAATCTGATTCGCATTGCGGAAGGTCATGAACCACTGACTGCAATGCGCACTAGATTTGGTAGTTTTGAATATTTAGTTATGCCTTTTGGATTATGTAACGCACCTTCAACTTTTCAAACTTTTGTTAATGATATCTTTCAAGATGTTTTTGAACAATTTGTAGTCGTCTATTTAGATGATATTTTAATATTCTCGAAAACACTAGATGAACATATTCATCATGTTTGACAGGTCCTAAATCGTCTTCGAGATCATGGTCTCTACGCCAAGCATAATAAATGCGAATTCCACCTCAAATCAAATGATTTTTTGGGTTTTACGTTGTCCACTGACGGTTTAGTCATGGATGACAAAAAGTCCAGAAAATCCTGGAATGGCCTGAGCCCAAAAACATTAAATCAATCCAAGGATTTTTGGGTTTTGCAAACTTCTATAGAAGATTTATTAAAGATTACTCTAAAACTATTTCCAATCTTACTTCTCTTCTTAGAGAAGACATTCCTTTTGTTTTTACTTCTACAGAACGAAAGGAATTCGAAGCACTAAAAAAGGCGTTCACCACAGCCCCAATTCTTCAACATTTTGATCCTTCTGCCTCGACAATAGTTGAGACGGATGCGAGCGATTATGCTATTGCAGGGGTCATCTCCCAATTAAATCCTGAAACAAATTTTTTTCATCCTGTTGCTTTTGAGTCACGCAAACTCATAGCCGCAGAATTAAATTATGAAATTCATGACAAAGAGCTTTTAGCTATTATCCATTGTCTTATAAAATGGTGTTCTTTTCTTCTCAGCCTAGATAGTCCTTTTCAAATCTTAAAAGATCATAATGCTTTGAAATACTTCATGTCTTCTAAAGTGTTAACCAGGCGTCAAGCGAGGTGGGCTGAATTTTTGTCTGAATTTTCTTTCTCTATTTCCTATCGCCCAGGAAAAAACTGCATGGTCCCAGATATCTTGTCACGTCGGGATGACGTTTACCCACAGCGGGGGGACACATTTGCTGACAAGAACCCAGCAAATGTGCAATCAATCTTCAACGAATCAATGTTAACGACTCATCAACTTAATTCGATGACAATTCAATCTTTTCGAAATCCACTATCCAACATCCTCGAAGCCCAGTCAAAGGACAAATATTGTTTAGGGTTAAAAGACAAAATACTCTCGAAGCAAGGGGCCAAAAGATTTAGTATTGAATCAGGTCTATTAGTCTTCGAAGGTAGAGTAGTCATACCCGACAACAATGAGATAAAATTATGGATTTTCAACAGTCGACATGATTCTCCATTAGCTGGTCATTTTGGGGTTGATAAAACCTACCAGCTAATAGCGAGGGATTTCTTCTGGCCAGGTATGACCAGGGAAATCAAGGCCTATATAAAAGCTTGTTACAAATGTAATAGGAATAAGGCTCCCCGTCACTGGAAGCATGGGTTGCTTCAACCACTTCCTATTCCCTCTAAACCTTGGGAATCTTTATCGATGGATTTCATTTCTCAACTTCCTATTTCTAATGATTTTGATGCTATATTAGTAATAGTAGATAGATTTTCAAAAATGTCTATTTTTATTAAAACCACTACTACTGCTACAGCAGAAGATTTGTCAAAATTGTTTCTAGAATATGTATTTTCTAAACACGGCTTACAAAATGATATTATTTCAGATAGAGGCTCATTGTTTGTATCCACATTCTGTACCCAACTGTGTCGACAACTCAATATCACGAGGAATCTCTCCACGGTCTATCACCCTGAAACCGATGGTCAAACAGAAAGAGTTAACCAAATCCTCAAACAATATCTTCGAATTTATGTCAGTTACCAACAAGACGATTGGACCACATGGTTACCATTGGCCAAATTTGCTTATAATAACTTGACTCATTCTTCGACACGACAATCTCCCTTCGAAACCATTTATGGACAACATCCTCGATTCAAATCAATCCATGTAGGAACTAATCATCCTGCGGAACATTATCTTCGAACTATATCACGACTCCAAGAAGAACTTAAAACAAATTTGGAATCAGAGATTTGAAGATACAAGGAACAGGCCAACAAACATCGACAATCTGCTCCTTCCTTTAAACCAGGCGACAAAGTATGGCTCGACGCACGAAACATTCGAACAACAAGACCATCAAAGAAACTGGCTGAAAAGCGCTTGGGACCATTCGAAATTGACTCTGAAGTCTTTAAACTGAATTTCGACTCAAGTTACCTCCTAAATGGCAGGCGATTCACCCTGTTTTCCATGTATCTCTCCTGGAACTGGTTCAAGAAATATACCCGGGCAAGAACCAACCCCCTCCGGAACCGGTCAAAGTAGAAGATCATCTAGAGTGGAAAGTAAGTCGTATCCTTGATTCAAGAATACGCAAGGGGAAACTTCAATACCTCATGGAATGGGAAGGCTTCCTCAATGACTCAGACAAAACATCCTGGGAACCAGCCATCAATGTTTCTAACGCTCCTGAACTCCTAAAATCTTTTCATTTGAAATATCCTTTAAAACCAAAACCTTAAAATTTCTTTATTTAAAATTTTCTTTTCTTTTTCTTTCTTTCTTTAAAATCTAAAACACCTCTTAAATTTCTTAGCCTTGTTTTCTTTTTTCTCTCTTCTTTTTTCTTTCTTCTCCTTCTATAAAATTTCCTCCAAAACCAACTAAAAATAAAATCAAAATTAAATTTAAATAAAATAAAATAAAATAAAATAAAATAAATAGAATAAATATAAATAATAAAATAAAATAAAATAAAATAAAAATAAATAGAATAAACATTAATAATAAAATAAAATAAAAAACTCTTAAATCTCTGTAAATTTTTTCTCTCTTTTCTTTTTCAATTCTTTAAATACATTCTTTTCTTAAATTTAAAATTCTCTTCAAAAATTTCTCTTCCAAAAAATTTATTCTCTCTTTAAAAACTTCCTTTCTTTCGAATCATCAAATCTTGTACTACACGACCATTTCCTCGAACTTAACTTCAACCTCTAAATCTCCCTATAATAATTCTTCGAAACAAATAATTCTTCTTTTCAAATTCTGTTTTTTTTTCTTTTCTTTCTTCTTCCTCTCTTTTCAACTAAAATTTCTGTTTAAAAAAAAAAAATTTCTTTCATTAAATCCTCAATTTAACAAACTCATCTCAATCACAAAACCGTTTCTTTTTCTCTCTCTTTTCTTACATAAAAATTTCCTTTTAAAAACATTAAAACTTCCTTCAATTAAACAACCTTTTTTCTTTCTTTAAATTTCTTCTTTTAAATTCTAAAATTTTTTATTTTAAACTTCTTTTTTTCTTTTTCTCTCTCTCCCAAATCTTATAAAATTAATAACATTCACCTACAATAAAAAAATAAAATAAAATAAAATAAAATAAAACTAAAATACAAATTTTTTTTTCTACTTCTTTACATCTCCTTTTCATTTCAAATCTTTACTTTTAATTTCTCTCGAACCAATCTTTTCATTTTCTCCAAAACTACCCTTATCTCCTTCCTGCATTTCTCAAATACCTCCTCCTCTCCTACCGGAACCACCTCTCCCATCTCCAAGAGCTCCTCTGCCACGTCGAAGGAAGAAGCTTCGATAATTGTGTCGACCTCCCCACATAATTCTTCCGCGAACCTTACTCGTCGACCTTGACGAGGTTTCTTTGACCACACCTGGTCCAGGGTGTCTTCAGGCTCTTCAACTACTTCCGTGGCCAGAGGGTTTGCCTCAGTTGGTATAACCGGCGCAGGCTCCCCAATTGGCTCTTCAAGGTTATTTGATGTCTAAAACAAAACTCATCAGTAACTTCATCCTTAAAATAAACAATTAAAACTTACCTCGAAGATGGGGTCAGGCTCTAAAAATAACCTTGGCGCCACTTCGACCTCTACCTCTCTCTCTTCCTCGTCGTCCTCGATGACCACCCATCGTTTCTTGGGTGCCCGCCCTGGAACAGGGACTTCATCTTCATCTTCCTCCACCAACTCGTCAACCTCTTCCTCGACACCTCGCTTTGAACTCGTGGCCTGGGTAACCCAGGTTGAGATCTCATTGTTTAATTCCTTATCATTTTCCCCCACCGATTGATCATCTTCAATCGAGACATCCCAAATGTCTTCGACCACTTCTTTGGTTTTAGGGATTACCCAAAACTTAGTCTTGGTAAATTGCTTTTCGATTTCTGCATTCTTCGTCAACGCATCGCACGCCACTCGTCGCCAACAGCAAAACTGGCATTTCTGGCGAGGGCCTCGAGTCGCCGTACTTTCGACACAGAAATACTCCATGCTTTCGCAAGCCGTGCAAGTTTGTGAAAACTGTCGCGTGATCATTCCCCCATCCGCTTTAGGGTGTGGAGGCGTAGGTGTGGGGGTGGGGCAGTTCATTATAAAAAAAAGCGAAATTAATAAGTGAGGAAGAAATTATTAGAAGAAGGGAAACTAGTGTGGGAAGATGGCTCAAGCTCAACGGAGTTCGCAATTTTTATACCCGGGCATCTTTCACGCGCCACGTGAAACTCGAGGCGAAATCAGCTCATTAAATCAATAATATCGAGTCTTAAATCTATACTCAAAGCGCAGAAAGCAATTCTCCATAGCAACTGTGATTCTCCTTTGTGTACTTACTATTTAACTGCGCTAGCCTAAACTCTAAATCTAAATTAGTCAATCTCCCAATAGGGTGCCTTAGTCCTTTTTCAATAAGCGACGCACAGCGCTAGGTTCAATGAAATAGTACAGTAGTAGTTTTCATTAAAGTTTTGTTAATTAATTAAAAAGGGGTAAATTGAGCATGGACGTATATTTAGCAAAGAGGGTCTAAGTGTATGTTAGTAATGGTCAATGGAATGGGAATGGTGCGATGGAAGGGAGGTCAATGCGAGGAGGAACAAAGGATATAAAAGGGGTTGGGTATTTGGTTCGATATTCCTTAGAATTAAATTATAAAATAGTATTTACATTAATAGTGGTAAATATTTAAAGTTAAAATCATTGTTATTGTATCTTTCTTTTATTTTCTCAATATTCATTTCTAAAATCCTAAATCTTTGATTATTGAGTTTCCAACCCTTCGTGAGATTTTAAGAATTACTATTACCTTTTAAACTAGTCTATAATTCTTCTCGAACAAACCTCGAACTTGTAGCTCTTACTTTGAGTGAACTTCTAATCATTTCCTCGAATCATTCCTCTGTGCTTCGAAGAAGTTTCTAAATCCCTCATCTCACTTTCAGGAACATCCTCAACCTTGTGCGTAGGTCGTCCGGTGACAAAACCCTCCCACTGGCAAGGTATCTAGTAGGGAGGGGAAGGGAGGTTTATACTCGTAAAAAAATAAAAAAAAGTAGAAAATAAAAACTAATAATAATAATAATAATAATACTTTTAATATTTTACATATCACTAAAGGGATGAAATAAGGAAGATGGTACATATGTGCTTATAGGACACATGTAAGGAAGAAAAAATAGGGTTAAATGCAAAAAAATGTTATAAATGGCTGTTATAGGTTTTAAAAAAAGCAATGTGAAATAAAATTTAGGATATAGTTAGATTTTTCATACAACTGAGAGTGTACAGAGGGAAGCCTAAGAATGGCACGAAGTTGTAAAAAGAAAGGACTCAGAACCAAAGATTGGGAGATGAAGGGAGCACACAAGGGGGTCTTGGCAGGGGCACCCCCAGTGGGGGGCTATTGGTGTAAAAAAAAACCTTGAATGTTTGACATAAATTCCCATCTGACTTCAATCATATAGTGCCAGTTTTAATTTATTTATTATTTCTCAATTATTATTTAGAAATTAATGACGATTGAGAGTATTTCACAGGATTCAGACTTGCCCTAGAAAAAAGAAGCCATTTGAAAAATAATACTTATATATTTTATATTTTTTTCCATACTTAAGTTTTATTATTTAAGTTCTGATTATTCTGATAAAATTAATCATATTTTTAATTATATTAGTATTTTTAGTGTTAAAATTATTTTGGGTGTGATATCTATTGCATAGGTTTTGAAAAAATCATGTGCCTGAGTTTGCTTTTGAAAAATTGCACACACAAAACCCTTTCTTACCCTAATTTTCAATTTCTGTAACACAAGAGTCCAATCCTGAGTCAGAAAATGAGCAATCAGGAGAAAATTTTTTTTTAAATATTTAAGGCATGTTTTCTTGATTAATATTCATCTCTTCCATTAACCAGATGTCTTATAGGGAGAAGAGAGAGAAGAACACAAGTAAAAATTCAATGATTCTTACAATTACTATATTAATACTACTATGAATAGGAATAATAGTATTAATATTGACCACAATGATAATTGAATCAACAATTATAGTTTTTATCATATAATAATAAAAATATAAATTTTAATTTTAATGATTAATTTTGTTTAGTAAGAGCCAAAATAATAAATTGAATCACAATAAAAAAATTGATAATAAAAATAATAATTGTAATATATAAAGAGAATATAAATTATATAATTATAATATAATAAAAAAAAAGAAAATGAGAAAAATTAATGGGAATCATAGTATAGTCAGGGAGTAGTATAAAAAATATAAAGAATAGAAAGAAAGATACAGATATACAAGTTGGCACTTAGGAGAAATTGTTGAACCAGTGGGAGAATTTTCAGTTACAGGATATTTACATGAAAAAAAGCACTTGATGCAAAATATCATGACTGCACTTCTCCCACATAAGAAAAATGTGTATTTAATATTCTACAGATATATTTATATTTTTCAAAATATTACTTCTTAAGCTAGACAATTATTATGATTCATAGAACTTTAAATATTAACACTTTCCCATACTCTAAAGCAAACTACTTAAAAAATTTAAGTTTTTAGTATTGATTCACTCTCTGGTTGTTGTTTTTTTTATCATTGAAATTTCAAGAAACCTTTACCCCAATACCTCCAAGTAAAAAATGGGGAGGGAAGGGTAAAATGTGCATGAGTTTACATATGCAAACTCAGGCACACAGAAATTTCAATACTTCTAAATATGTTATTTTGTTAGATTATTATTTATTTGAAAACTTAAAAATTTAGAAGGGATAATATCAGAGAAAATATAGTTCTCTGATTACCTCTAATAATAATATCAAATGAGATAAAATTTTATAGCTAATCTTAATAATAAAATAATAATTTCTTGAATAAAGTAAATAGAAATACTCATATTGAGTTACATAAAGTCAATAGTAATAATAATTACTAATTAATTAACTACAGTGATATCATTCTAATAAACAGAATAAAAGAGTGATAAATAATAGTAATGAATATAAAAATATGCATAAGAATAATAGAAATAGAAATAGCTATTATAATGGTAATATTAACAGTAATGATTTTATTGATAATAATCTCAGTGATAATAACCTCATTTATTATATAAATAATATAAATTTTATATATGAAATTAAGAATTTTATCATTTTAATAGTCTTAAAAATAATCTTAGTAATAGTAATATTCATAGCAACATTAATATTTATATTAAATAAAATATAAATATAATCAATATAATATCAATTGTATTCAAAATTATGAAGTATCATTACAAAGTAGCAAGAAATAAACAAGAATTTGGGTGAGGGGACTGGGATTTCTTTAATGGTTGAAACAAAGTTTATTAATACTGTAGGAAAAATTCACTATTTCCTTGAAATAAATTTTCCTTACTCAGAAATAAAAATTATGTTGAAATTATAAATGGCATTTTTAAAGCTTTAATATTATTAATCACACATTAAAAAGTGGATTATAGTTCTTATAATCCTATTAATTTCAGACTTAGCTGTTAAACTGAAACATCTACTCACAAAAAAATTCCATATTTTGGATATTTCCTCAAAATGTTGCAATAAATGTTTAACCCACAATGTGCAAGAAACACCCATTCTTACTACTTTTGAAAAATGGAGGGAGGAAGGATATCCTGCTCTTTCATTTCCAACTACAAAAAATTGTGCCTTTTTCATTTTGAAAAATTTTACAAGAATTTTTTTTCTTGTTAAATTTCTTCCCTCCCGCAAGCAAGAAAGCTAAAATGAGTGGTAAAAATAAATACAATTTCTTTCCAAAGTTTAAATAATTATTCTAAGGTAAAGGATAAAATTATATAAAGTTTAATTATGTTATTAATATTTATAGTTATGAGAACATGTAAACATAAAAATAGCATTTGTGAAAATAAAGAAATATAGATGTTATAGTAGAACAATAAAAATAATGTGAGTAATATGAAAATAGTAAATCCAATTAATAAGAAAAAGAATAATGATGGAGAGAGTTTATAAAATTAATGAGAAGCTTTCTTTTTAGAAGATATAAAAAGGAAATTAAAATATTAATTTTTAATCAATCAAAAAAAATATACAACCACTGAAATATGCTAATTGCTTATATTAAGTAGGATCAATATTTATTTTATATGAGAAAAGATAAAAAAATTTTATGTGATATTTAATCGACCACAATAAGGCATCAAAAAAACTGGAAATTATGTTTTAAATGCTTTAATTTGCACAAAACCTTTAATGTGGTCAAGAAATAAATTATAAATTTACTGTTGGAAAGTAGGGCTGAAGTTATATATACTATGATTCATGAAAGTTTTATATCTTGGTTGAATTATATCATATTTTGGATTATCAGAATCAAAGAATATCTTTAAAAATGAATTCAATTAATTTTTTTCATAAATTATTTATGTAAAATATTTTTTACCCCTCATCAAATTATTATGTGACCTATATAAATTAAATAATCTTGAAGGTTTAAATGTCAATTTCTAAGATAATTTACTTTGATTTTTACTAAATGATCTTGTAAATTCTATAAATCTTATTGATAAAGTGACCTAGTGATTTCATAAACCATATACTGATAATTGACCAAATCATGCTTAATGGAAATAAAAATATTCATAATTAGAAATGTGCAAGACATTCATATTGAATTGATCTTTCTGTGGCAATACCTTATTTTTTTGCATAAAAAAGTTAGACCACAGGTTACATGAAAGTTAGGTCAAGGTTTCCAAAAAACCACTTGCAGTCATGTGGTAGTTTTTTCCCCCCTGTGATAGTATTTTTAGAATTCCATGATAAAGTCTGCAGAAAGACAGGATTTCATATGATGATGGTTAGATATTTTTATACCTTTGAATGGCCAGAAATTATGATAATGATGAATGGGTCTCTATCAAAAGGAAGTCAGCAGAGTTTTATCAATCAGGAAGAAGACTAATGAAAAGGAGGTATCCAATTCCTCAAGTTGTAATTACTCAAAAGAAAGGGCAAGAGTTGGTTATGAAATCACTGCATGAATTTCTTGGGAATAGAGGTGTGGGTGAAACTTTTAGAAAAATTTCTGATAGATTTTGGAGGCCTGGTATGAAGATGAATCTTAAAAAGTGGGTTTTGTCATGTGAAAAATGTGTAAGACAAAGTTATTTAAGGACAAAAGAAGCTGGAAATGTGACTGGTGAAAACACTCTTTTTGGAAGGTCAATATGGATGCTTTTACTATAAAAGAGAAAAGGTATATATATATAATTGTTTCAAGAGATGATTTATATGGATGGGTTGTGAAGCGCCTCTTAAAATTTGAACACCAAAAATGTGGAAGAATTCTTGATGAAGAATTGGGTGTATAGATATGGTAGGATGAAATTGGTAACTGTGGATGGAGGACCTGTATTTGGGACAGAGTTTAGGGAAGCTATATCAAGAGTTGGTTCAAAGATTAGGATGGAAACCCCATATTGTCCTGAAGCTGAAGGAATGGTAGAAGGAGAGCATCAAGTTGATAAGGATGATTTGGTTAAAATGTGTGGGACAGTGCTGAAAAATGGAGGCACTATTTACCATTAGTTTTATTTGCTGATAGAATAACTGACCAAAGGAAATCTGGATATTCACCATAAAAACTTGTTTTTGGACATAAAGCAGCTTTACTAGGTGATTTAGAAGCTGGATAACATCTTGAAGTAGATTGGGACACAGTCAAAACTACTGCAAAATTATTATGTGCAAGAATGATGCAGCTAAAAAATATAGAAGAATATTTAACAAAGGCATATTCTAGGATGATAAAAATCTGAAATTAGTTAGTCAGATATTGGGATAAGCTGTTGGCTCATAGGGTTAGGAAACCTTTGAAAACTGGAGATATGGTTTAGGTGTATATTAGAAGTTGTGAAATTCAGTGGGAGAAGATGTTCTAAGATAGGTGGAATGGACTGTATAAAGTCAGAAAAAAGGTTTCAGGAAGTTCATTTTTTTAAGAAGAGTTGGATGGAGTAGTGTTGAAGAAGAGGGTAGCTGCTGATCAAGTGATGTTTATTTAACCTAGGGGCACCAGGAGTGCCAAAGCCTAACTCTGAAACAAAGCTAAACTACAATTTATTGATATGAAGAATAACTCTGAAATGAGGATAAACTGCCTTCCATTTTTTTTAAATATTTCATCTAGGATGAGGATAAACTACTAACATACTTATGAAGAAATTAATTGTTAAATTTAATGTTAAAAAAATTATGGTGATGATTTGTGTAGGAATGTAATTTTGTTGGTAGAAGTGTTCAAAGGGGAATCTTATAAATTAAATATTGGAAAGATTGGGGATAATTTATGGGCTGGCTGATCTATATACAATTACCCCACAATTTTAATTACCAAAGTTCCTTGTTTCTAGTTGAATTCTGGCTTTGTTTTTGTCATATAGGTTTACGGGCTGAGCTCAAGTACATAGATGTGAATTACTTGATTATTCAGTTGCCTAGAAGATTTTAATGTTCCTATATTAATACTGTAGTACAAATCCAATAAGTATTGAAATAAAGCTCAATATAAGGGTCTTGGTATTTTAATCTCACTAATGATAAAGGGTTTATAATTTACAGTTCATAGAAAAATAGAAATAATAACTCAAACACTATTCAAAGACTTTTAATAGTACTAATGAAATGTATTGTAATTTTAATGGTTATATGTTTTAATTATCATGATAAATAATGTACAATATAAGCTCAAAAACCTCCTCCTTATATACCCATGAAGTTTTCAAAAGTATCAACCACTAACAAAAGTAGAATCATATCACATGCCAAAATACATAAATAACAAATAGAAATTGGAAAGTATATTTTTAGTTATGGTAGAATCAGGTAAAGCTTCTGAGCTTGTGTAGATTTGTTTCTAGAAGGAATTATTGGATGAATACATTTGACTTTTTTTAGCCTTCAGAGATTACAGGCACTTCTTTCAGGGATGCCAGGATTATTCATTAAGCTAGGAACTTTATATCTTGCACATAATTTAAATGGGACAGCCAAATCCTTTGAATAAATTTTCTAATGCTTATAATGAAAATGAAGCCAAATATATATATTGGAGGAGATGGTTGAAGAGGATGAAGAGAGGATTAATATATGATCAATCAATTGTGAAAATTTTTGAATGAGGAAATTCTTCATTGGAGGGAGGATGTGGCAGTCTAAATTTTAGTAAAGCACTCAAAAAATACTTTTAATTGAATCTGGAATTATTTTCATGGAGATTGGAAAGGCCAATCTAATTTTAAATATTTTTTAATATTAAAAGAATGGATGGTTTTAATGCAAGAAATGGGTGAATTTATCAAGTCAAGGTGAAATATTTATTTAATGGGAAAAAATTATATTTAAAGGCTGGAAAAAACATGGAAATGTAAGTCATGAAGCTCAAGAGCCTTAGGAAATTTTCCTATAACTTTTACTTTTTTTCTTATATTTTTAATTAATTTATAAATTTACTAAATATTTTTAATTTATGATAAATTGCTTAACTTTGATGATAATAATTTGAATGAAAGGGGCTGTGCAGACTACTAAAATTAGTTAAGAATCTAAAGGAGAAGTAGGTCTATCAACTGTAGAATTTAAAGATTTTTTTTAAGGTTTTGATGCTCTAATTAAGTCCAGAACTCTGGATGAGGTCTGGCAGGAAAAGCTGGACATGTGACTTAACTATGCACATAAAGGCTGTAGAATCAAAATTAGTATGATAATATATAGAAAAATCTAAGAAATAATAACAAGCTACCATCATTGAATTTACATAATATTTCATATTTTGTAATACCCTTATAAAATAACACTTTTTATAACTCATCATAAATTTTACGTTACAACTCATAAATATATACTTATAGGGTATCATTAGAAAGGTTTCAGCTTCAGGGACTCATCTATAACATCTGTTCATAGAAATTAAAGCTTTATAAAAACATAAATATTCAATCATTTAAATAACTTTCTAAGTACAACCTTATTGTTGTATTTCTTCATCCTATCTTTAAAAGCTCCGATTCTACATCTCTAAACCTTTATTTTTAATTGTTTAGCTGGTAATATTATATTAATTAGAAGCTTTATCTAAGTTAATTGTGAACTCTTATTTAACTTAAAGGGAGAGGTTTTTCTTCTGTTTATCCAACTCCCTTGGATTCTGCTTACAGAAAGGCAACTGTAAGAGTATTTCTACAACATACCTGATGCGCAAGAGAAATATTCTAGGCTGAAAGTTTTGGGTTATTGTCCCATTCAATATATATATATATATATTGGGTGTGTGGGCTGGCCAGATCTATTTAATTTCAGAATAAAAAATAGAGGAAAAAATCAAACCTTACTCACCAAAGGGACTTCCTGTTATTGAATTGATTCCTTTTGAGCCCTTTCAAGGTCTCACCTCTTAAAGTAAGTTACTGGAGACTTCGATATTGTGACTAAGTTAATTTCCAGGCATAAAAACTAATTAATAATTAATAAAGATAAAAATAAGTAATTGATGGTTTAAAGAGAAGAAAAAACATAAGAATAACTCAATGACAGAAACATCAGACACTGGCCTGTAGCCTAGTGATCCATTTTTTGGTCTCAATTTGACCATAAATCAGAACACAACCTTGATTTTCTGGTTAGTAATCTGGAGAAAGAAAAGGTGAGAAAACTAACAGACAAACATAAGAGTAACCAACCTAGGTTTATAGCAAAAAAAAATTTGAGAGCTAGTAAGTTGGAACAAGATCTCAATTTATAAAATGAATTTTCTGATGCCCTAAAGTCACTGTTTAGCATGTTTAACAGCAGAACCCTGACAGAAACTGTTAAAAAGAACTTACCTAGGCCATGAAACAACACTTATATTGAACCTAGTGGGTTAGATAATAGTTTAAATTCAAGTAACTAGTTTATTGAGATCCTGGGAGTCCTAATTAGTGAGTTAAAAGTTTAAAATAGACAAAACCAATGGGGGCTTAGAGCCTAAATTAGAAAGAGGTAAAGAGAGATTTTTTCTCTCAAGAGGAGCCTGCACAGTATACATTTAGGTAATGTATAGATGAGTGGGAATTTTCTAAATCTATTACAAGTCATTTTAGTAACCTTAAACATGATTAAAATGAGAGAAAGTACCAAAATGAATTATATATATACTTGAAAATAATACAAGAATCTGGTTCACCTCCAAATGAAAGTGTTCCTATCTCTTTGCTATTTTTATCTCTTTCTTACACCTCAAGAGCCAGAATTGAAAAATTTCAAAAGAGAGAAAAAATAGAAAGCTCTTATATGAATTTTAACCAGTTAAGTGTCATGGGAAAAGCAGAAAAAATACTAACCAGCTCATAGGAATTTTAAGTGGGTGTTTATTTCACCTTCAACATACTATGAACTGACATTATCACCATCTTTATTTCCCTTTTAAAACTCAAAATGAAGAGAAAAAATATGTAGGAGTGAGGATAAGCATGCAATTAAGTCTCAATAAAAAAGACTATCATGTAAGAAATAATAATAATTGTTAAAATAATTATTCTAAAAATGTACCATATTATTTCACAATGAGACCAGGGTATGACTCTACCCTGAGTGAATGTGAACTGAAATAATTATTCATCTTTCACCACCTATTCAAGATAGGAGTACAATGCTATTATAAATAGGAGAGGGAAGCAAATTAAAAAATCTCATAAAAAAGATTCAATGAAAAAACAGTATAGAAGTAACAAAAACTCCAACTATATTATAGTACTAAAGGCTGATGAGAATCTCAAATCTTGTGGGGATGAAGATTCTGGTTGGATCACTTTTTTTCAATTAAATCAGCATTTTAAGAATGAATTGCACATTTCAAGATGAAGATGTAAATTTTAAATTAAATACTCTTGAGAATATATAATAAAAGTGGTACAGTAATATTTACTAAGCCCCTCAAAATGATGATTGAAAAAATTGGAACTAATTGATCAAATAATAATTTTTTGATATAAAAATAGCACCAAAACATCATTAAAGATCTAGATAAATAAAAAAATACAAATTCTAAAAAATAAATCACTAATCCAATTTTCACTCAAAGTAAGAGAAAAATTGAAGAATATTTATCCCAACATGTCTTTATACAAACAGAAATGGCAGGATAATATTTAAATTTCTACAAAATGCAGAAAAAAATTTTGTTGATAGGTCATATGATGTACATGAAATTACCAGTTTTGTTAAAATTTGTGATAAAATAATACATAATAAAATGTATCATACAAAATAAAAGACCTTAAAATATATTGCAAAATACCTCAAACCTAGACTCAAAGAATGGGGAAGGGAAGAAACCCAAATAATCTTCTTGTCTATGTGGTATCTCAAAATCATTTAATTTCAAATATAATAGTTAATATGTGATAAAAATTGGAGACAGAGACATAAAGAAAATACTCCAATTAAAGTAATTTTAAAGATATTTAATATCCAATTATCTGAAGTAGATATGATTCATCCTTCAGAATTCATTAGCACTTTACTAGATAGAGTCTCTGAAATAAATAGTATTCATTGTGAATAAGTTATAATGCTTTAAAAATTCTCATGTGAAAGTTGTCTACCATACAATACTAATAAATTCAAAGATATTCATTCCAATTAAAGACAAAACTTTATGTCAACTTTAAAACCTTTTAAAGAATTGGTTAAGATATATATCTCCAAAATTAAAGCTTTAATTGACCCTGGTGCTAGATCATCTTTGATATCCTCTTCTCTAATTGTGAGTATAGATAAAAATTTATAAAATAAAAATTAGACCACAAGATTCAAATAAATCTTAGAATGGTAATTATCAACTCCTTAAGTGTGTTAGTATATATCCAGCTGAGAAAATCTTGGTCCTTTGAGTAGGTGATATAAATAATATGTGTGAGTTAATTTTAGTTATATATGACAATTTAAAAATGAATATTATGGGATATTAAATTCAATCTTTAAGTAGATTTAGAGTTCTCCCAACTGATAATTTCTTCCCTGCTAAAAAAAATTTAATAAGAAAAATTTTTATAAGTGAGTATTCATTTTGACTTGAGAAAATAAATTTAATTTGTTTATTGTAATTAAAGGAGATTTATTATATGGAAATTAACGTGGTAAATTTTAAAATTCTATGGATCTCTAGCTCTTCAAAAGGATTTCAGAAGATTACAAATTATTTCATAAGTCATTTATAAAAAATAAAGAAAGAAATTATTCATAGTTATTCACATACAAATTCAAGAAGAAGGGTACATCTGTAAAGGTATATAAGTATAAATAGTGAGAAAAATCATTTAAAACAAGAAAAATTTGGTATTGAAAAAAGGACATGTTACCCTATTCCAAAAAAAATATAATTATCACTGTGATAGATAGGTAACAGTATAAAAAATTGAAAAATTGTGCTTTTTTTATTAAGAAACTTTATTTTTGTAAGAAGAAATGTGACCAAAAAATTTTATTATCAATTTTTTTGTCTAGGGGAGTGTGAGCTGGCAGGTTCCACTGTCCTACAAACAGACAGTTTCTAGAAAATATAATCAGAATAGCTTATAATAAAATAATAATAATATAAAAACATTATTATATTATTGAAAAGATCATAAAATTTTATATATAACTATAAAAAATTAAATAAATTAATAATTATTTTTACTTCAATCCATGAAGATATTAATGGATATATTCTGTTCATAAGGTGTTATTTCCAAGGAGAAACACTTAAATTATATTTAAAGAGATCATTAAAATATTAATTATAAGGTGTTAAAAATGGGATTAAACTAGGTCAATGAGTTCCTCTTTAATGTGCAAGGAACAATGAAGAGTTACTATTCTCACTTGAGCAGAAAACCTCACTGGACATAGGATGACATAAATGGACAACTAAATCTTTTCCTTTCAATATTGGATCTTCTGTATTCATTCTTGGATCAATTTAACACCTCGGAGAAAATTTCAAATGGATCTCAATGGAATAATTTTCTTAAATTCATATTTTTTTTCTATTTTTTTTTCTGTTATCTTTTTCCTTTCAAGATATATCTTAAAAAAAGGCTGTTTTTACCTTATCTAGTTCTCTTATATTTAACTATAGCAATTATCTATGAATTACCTGATTAGATATTTTTCCTTTAAGGCGCTTAAAAATTAATTTATTTTTTGTCTAGCTCTAAATTAAATATATGTATGATTTTCCACATTTATCTACTTTTTACTTTAGATAATATTTACTAAAACCTTACTCTTTATTTCTTTATATTTTAAAATTTATTTGTATTCCTTTTCTGCATGTTAATTTATTTATTTTCCACTCTATTTAGTTTTAACTTCTTTTATCTAGATCTGGCTTCACTTTATCATAACTCAGATCTTATTTTATCACCCTTATTAGATATATTGTGTGTCTCTCAAGAGAAATTTGTAAGTGCATGGTGTGGGAATTTAATAGGGATTTAGACTCAACTCATCCTGAGTAGGACTGAGTAAGATGTAGTTACCATAGGCTTTGGACACCTTTTGGTACAAAGCATCCAATCAAGAGGGGGTCTTAAAGCCAGATAGTAGGGTCTTTGGCTCTAGAGATCTCCAATGCATCATGGAGCATGGGAAGGAGTATTCTACTATATATGGGGTCTCTTTCCTGTCTTTTATAATCATCTTTTATTTTTCACTATAATATTTGAAGTATTCAATAACTTTTAAATAGCTTCAGTAAGAAATGTGCCACCTCTTGGAAATAAAGTGAGTTAAATTATCTGAAATTGTTATTAACATTATTGTCTGCTATATGATATTATTTTTGGGGGTATTGAGTCAAGTTGTCACCGGACAACCTGCACACAAGTTCGAGGGTGTTCCTGGAAAGTGAGATGGAGGGTGGAGTTTAGAGACATCTTTTAAGCACAGAGGAAATGTTCGAGGAAGTGATTCGAAGATGATTCGAAGGAAGAGCTGCTTCTTCGAGGTATGTTCAATAATAATCTCAATATAATTTAAAGGTAATATTAATATTCTTAGGATCTCACAAAGGGTTGTAAACTCAATAATCAAGAATTTAAGTTTTAGAAATGATTACTGAGAAAATAAGGAAATGTACAATAACAATGATTTAACCTGAATTTTTACCACTATTAAATATATATACGTTTTATAATTAAATTCTAAAGAAATGTCAAACAAAAATACAACCCCTTTTATATCCATTACTCCTCCTTGCATTTAACTCATGCCCATCCATCATTTGGCACACCACAGATCTCCAAAAAACACCCATTACACCTGAACCCTCCTCACTAACATCCGTTTAACCCTTTGACCCTCCATTATCCATTCCATCCATGCTCACTACCCCCTGTTAATAACCCACAGATACTTAATAAACCTTTTAGCGGAATATTGCATTGACTGTTGCACTGTGCATTGCTTATTGAGGAAAAGACTAAACACACTATTGAGAGATTTACTAATTTAGATTTAAAGTTTAGTTTAGCGCGGTTGAATAGTGAGTACACAAAGGAAAAGTTGCAGTTGCTATGTAGAATCTCCTTCTGCGCTTCAAGTATGGATTTAGACCCCTTTATTATTGATTTAATGAGCTGCTTTTGCCTCGAGTGTCACGTGGTGCGTGACAGATGCCTGGGTATAAAACGCAAGCTCCGTTGAGCGTGAGACACATTCTTCCCACACTAATTTTCTCTCACTCCTTCTTCTATTAATTAATTTTTTCTTTTATTATGTCTAACTGTCCTACCCCAAAGCGGATGGCGGTATTGTCACTCGTCAATATTCCCAAGCTTGCACGGCCTGCGAATCGATGAAAGACTTCTGCGTCAAAAGCACGGCCACACGAGGTCCTTGCCAGAAATGCAAGTTTTGACGCTGGAGACAGGTGACGTGTGATGCTCTCTCGAAAAATGAGGATATCAAGAGAAGATTCACAAGGATCAAATACTGGATGATCCCGAAGACCAATGAGGTGTACGAGGATATTTTGGACGTATTGGTCGTGGACAATTGATTGGTAGAAGAAGTTGAGGAACAGGTCGAGGATACCCCGGCGACTTGGGTAGCCCATGCCACAGGTAAAAAACAAGGGGTGGAAGAAGAGGTGGATGAACTGGTCAAAGAGGAAGAGAATGAGGTTCCCATCTCGAACCGGACTCTGAAAAAACGACGGATGATCATCGAAGATGATGATAAAGAGGAAAAGGGAGTGACAATAGAGGTCACTCTGAGGCTATTTTTAGAGCCTGACCCTGTTTTTGAAGTAAGTTTTACCTTTTCTTGTTTCAATTTTTTGTTACTGATGACTGTATGTTTTTAGAATTCAGATGTCATTGCGGAAGCTCCGATTGTGGAAGCTGTGCCATTGCTACCAGTTGAGGCTAGTAAACCGGTGGTTGATTCGAGGGAGGAGAATGAGGAAACCCTTGACCAGGTGTTGTCAAAGAAACCTCGGCAGAGTTGACAAGTTCGATTCATCAAAAACTTAAGTGACAAGATCAACAAGATTGTCGATGCCGCCTCCTTTGGTGTGGCAAAAAATTACTGGAGATTGGAGAAGTGGTACCAGTAAGAGAGGAGGAAGTATTTGAAAAATGCAGGAAGGAAATAAGGGTGGTGTTGGAGAAAAAGAAGAAATTGGTTCAGGAGAAAATGCAGGAGAAAATTTGAAATGGGTAGAGAAAAAAAAGAAAGAAAAGAGGGAAGAAAAAAGAAAAAGTAGAAAGCAAATGTAATTTGTGTATTTATTTATTTATTTTATTTTTTTGTTTTAATTAAAATTTTAATATATATTTTATAAGATTTTGAACAGAAAAAGAAAAAAGAAAGAAGGAAAATATTTGAATAAAGTTTTGTTTTAAAATTTGAAAGAAGAAAAGAAAAAATATTTAACTGAAGAAATTTTAGTTTAAGTTTTTGAAAAGAAAGAAAAATTTAAGTAAGAAGAAAAAAAATAGTTGATTGAAAAATTTTTTTTTTATGTTTAAATGAAAATTTAATGAGAAAAAGAAAAAAATTTATTTGTGAAAGTTTTTTTTGAGGAATTTTGATTATTTGTAAAGAAAAGAAAAAAATTAGTTTTAAAAAATAATTTGAAAGAAAGGAGTAACTTGTTCAAAGAATTTTGTAAGAGAGATTTAAAGGTTGAAGTGAAGTTTGAGAAAGGTTTTTGTATTGAGTTTGTGAAAAATTTTGATAGTTTGAAGAAAAAGAAATAAGGAAAAAAATGTATTTTGAAAAAAAAAAAGTTTGAAAGGAGAAAAGAAAGAAAATTAAAGGAATTATTGATTTTTAAGAATTTTTATTTTTATGAATTTTAAGACTTTATATTTATTATTATTATTTTATTTTTTTTAATATTTATTTTTAATTTAATTTATTTATTTATTTTATTTTATTTTTAAAGAAGGTTAAAAAAGCTTTTTTCAAAAGGAGAAAGAAGAAAAAGAAAACAGAGTAAGGATTTTTTAGAAGAGAAGAAGTTTTAGAACTTTTAAGAAAGAAAAGAAAAGAAAAGAAAAGAGAAGAGAAGAGAAGAAAAGAAAAAATAAAAGAGAGTTTTAAGGTTTTGGTTTTAAAGGATATTTAAGATAAAAAGATTTTAGAAGTTCAGGGGTGTTAGAAACATTGATGGCTGGTTCCCAGGATGTTTTATCTGAGTCATTGAGGAAGCCTTCCCATTCCACAAGGTATTGAAGTTTCCCCTTGCACATTCTTGAATCAAGGATATGGCTTACTTCCCACTCTAGATGGTCTTCTACATTGACCGGTTCTGGAGGAGGTTGGTTCCTGTCCAGGTATGTTTCTCAAGCCAGTTCCAGGAGAGATACGTGGAAAACAGGGTAAATAACCTTCCATTTAGGATGTAGCTTGAGTAAAAATGCAGTTTTAGAGACTTCGGAGTCAAATCCAAATGGTCCCAAGCGCTTTTTGGCCAGTTTCTTAGATGGTCAAGTCGTTTGAATGTTTTGTGCGTCGAGCCATAATTTTTCGCCTGGTTTAAAGGAAGGAGCAGATTGTCAATGTTTTTCAGCCTGTTCCTTGTACCTTAGAATCTCTAATTCCAAGTTTGATCTAAGTTATTCTTGGAGTCGTGATATGGTTCGAAGATAATGTTCCGCAGGATGACTAGTTTCTACATGGATTGAGTTGAATCGAGGATGTCTTCCATAAACAGTTTCAAAAGGAGATTTTCATGTCAAAAAATGAGTCAAGTTATTATAAGCAAATTTAGCCAATGGTAACCATGTAGTCCAATCGTCTCGTTGATAACTGACATACATTGGAATGTATTGTTCGAGGATTTAATTGACCCTTTCCGTTTTCCCATTGGTTTCAGGATGATAGGCCGTGGAGAGATTCCTCGTGATATTGAGTTGTCGACACAATTGAGTCCAGAATGTGGATACAAACAATAAGCCTCTATCTGAAATAATATCATTAGGTAAGCCATGTTTGGAAATTACATATTCTAGAAACAATTTTGACAAATCTTCTGCTGTAGCAGTAGTAGTGGTTTTAATAAAAATAGACATTTTTGAAAATCTATCTACTATTACTAATATAGCATCAAAATTATTAGAAAGAGGAACTTGAAAAATAAAATCCATCAATAAAGATTCACAAGGTTTAGAGGGAATAGGAAGTGGTTTAAGCAACCCATGCTTCCAGTGAAGGGGAGCCTTATTCCTATTACATTTGTAACAAGATCTTATATAGGCCTTGATTTCTCTGGTCATTCCTGGCCAGAAGAAATCCCTTGCTATTAACTGGTAGGTTTTATCAACCCCAAAATGACCAGCTAATGGAGAATCATGTCAACTATTGTAAATCCATAATTTTTTTTCATTGTTGTTGGGTATGACTACTCTACCTTCAAAAACTAATAGACCTGATTCAATAATAAATCTTTTGGCCCCTTTCTTTGAGAGTATTTTGTCTTTTAACCCTAAACAATAAATGTCCTTCGACTGAGCTTCAAGGATGTTGGATAGTGGATTTTGAAAAGATTGAATTGTCATTGAATTAAGTTGATGAGTCATTAAAATTGATTCATTGAAGATTGATTTCACATTTTCTGGGTTCTTTTCAGCAAATGTGTCCCCCGCTGTGGGTAAACGTTGTCCTGACGTGACAGGATATCTGGGACAACACAGTTCTTACCTGGGCGAAAAGAAATAGAAAAAGGTAATTCAGACAGAAATTCAGCCCACCTGGACTGACGCCTGGTTAACACTTTGGAAGACATAAAGTATTTCAAAGCATTATGGTCAGTCAGGATTTGGAAAGGACTATATAGGCTGAGAAGAAAAGAGCACCATTTTTTAAGACAATGAATGATAGCTAAAAGCTCTTTGTCAAGAATTTCATAATTTAATTCTGCCGCAATGAGTTTGCGTGACTCAAAAGCAACAGGATGAAACAATTTTGTTTCAGGATTGGATTGAGAGATGACCCCTGCAACAGTATAATTGCTAGTGTCTGTCTCGACTTTTGTCGAAGCATAAGAATCAAAGTGACAAAGAATTGGAGCTGTGGTGAATGCAGTCTTCAATGCTTCGAATTCCTTTTGTGCTGTAGAAGTAAAAACAAACGGAATATCTTTTCTAAGAAGAGACGTAAGACTGGAAATAGTTTTAGAGTAATCTTTAATAAATCTTCTATAGAAATTGGCAAAACCCAAAAATCCTTGAAGGGATTTAACGGTTTTGGGCTCAGGCCATTCCAGGAATTTTTGGACCTTTTTGTTTTCCATGACTAAACCATCAGTGGACAACGTAAAACCCAAAAAATCAATAGATTTAAAATGGAATTCGCATTTAATGTGCTTTGCATAGAGACCGTGATCTTAAAGGCAACTTAGAGCCTGTCAAACATGATGAATATGTTCATCTAGTGTCTTCAAGAAAATTAAAATATTGTCTTAGTAGACGACAACAAATTGTTTGACAACATTTTGAAAGATGTCATTAACAAAAGTTTGAAAAGTAGATGGTGTGTTACATAATCCAAAAGGCATTACTAAATATTCAAAACTACCAAATCTAGTGCGCATTGCAGTCAGTGGTTCATGACCTTCTGCAATGCAAATAAGATTATAAGTGCCTCTAAGATCAATTTTAGAAAAAAAATTAGCACCATTAAAAAGGGTAAGAAGCAATGACATAGGAGGAACTGGATATGCATTCTTCTTTGTAACTGTGTTGAGCTTTCTATAGTCAACACACAAACTAAGGCTACCATCTTTTTTCTTTACAAAAAGAACAGGGGAGTCGGTTGGAGATTTACTGGCTCTGATGAAACCTTTGGCTACATTCTCTGAAATGTAGTCTCGAAGAACTTTATATTTGTCCTTCAATAAAGAATAGACAGGACCTGCCGGAGGTACTGGACCTATTAACTCTATTTGATGGTCGTAGGGTCAATGAGGTGGTAACTTATTGGCTTTGCAGATTGAGAAAACATCGAGGAAATTGTGATATATTTCTGGTAGAGTCAATTTAATGGCTTTAACTTTGATTTGGTTGTCCCCATCTTCTTTGAGAGAATCTGTCGAGGAAAGACCAGAATTGAGAGAGCATAATTCGACTACTTTGAGGCAATATAAATCCTCTTTGAGTGAAGTGATCAAGCTAGTAGGGTTAGCCAATTGCTGATTTAGAGAAAGATCAGATGCTTGCAAGTCATCTGGCAGAGATTTGTCCTCTAGCAGGAAATTGTCAGGCGGGTTGTTTAACTCCCTATTGACCTGCATTGAAGAATCAGAAATATACTTAGTGCGTTGTAGACTGTTCTAAAGTACTAAGCAGTAGACACAATGCGAGATGGGTTGGTTCTTCTCTTTGATTTCTAAAAGAAGCGCCTGCCACTCTTATTTTAAAGACAGTGTAATAATGTGCAACGCTAATAATTGACTAGAAAGTTTATAAGTTGAGATGAGTTAAAGATAAGGAAAAAAAACAAGTATTACTATCTGGATATTTCTATTCTTAATAAGCGCTATTATCCACAGCTACTCCCTCTTGAAGCACTCTCTTTGAATATTCCTTATTATAGTAATAAAATATCTCTAATAATAGTTAATCCCACTGAATCTATATATTCTCTCTATGTTGCGCTCTTTCACTATACTATATGAAATACACACACAGACGCACGAACTCTAAAAGACTCAGAAATACCTTTTACTATTCTCCCAAACAATTAATCACAAAAAGATTTAATATCTTATACTGGGTACTATGACTATAGCTACTCGTATATCTCTATATTTATTTTTCTATGATCTGCTTTTTAAAGCAACAACTAATACGATTTTTCTTATTTTTATTATTTTTCCTCTACCTTTAGATAGATTGACCAGTTCTCCTTTTATATTTTTCCAGCGCTTAAGACACAGTTCCCTAATGGATCTCCAGCGCTGACTCTAGCGCCACATTAGTAAAACAACCACTAATCTATTAGTAAACTACGTACACCGCTTGTAGAAACTACAGCGCCTAAATCATACCCTATAATTACTAACACTAGTATTAACTTGTTTCACTGATGCTCCACATATGCGCTTTTAACTATACCTTGTTTCCTTTCATCGCTAGTTCCAGGTTTGACTTATCCTAACTCTGCGTCTAGTTACCTTAACTCTTGAGTAGTTTTACAATTGAGTCCCCACTCTCTTTGCTTTTAATACTAAGTTCATAGTTCCAACAGCTCACTTAACTAGTTAGCCTTCTTCATTACTTGTCTCAGTAAGTTATAGCACTTGCCGCGGTACAGTATACTATGCACTTGAGTCGTCCTTAAGCCATAACTCCTTCTTTAATGTGTAACACACAATTATTGGAAAATCCAAATCCGTATTGTTTAGCGCTAGCGATCGTAAATCAATAACACACAATTCCCCTATTGTGCGGCACATCTTGCTGAAAAATCCGAGCGCACAGACCCTTAATCCTTTTCCGCGCTTCTATTTCCTTTGTTCCTTGAAACACACAAATACATATTATATTTTTATACTTCCTGCTGCTCTAACTCCCCTTTATTCTTCCTGGACTACGCACGCTGATTGGTCTAAATTCACGCTTCCTGTGAGGCGCGTACCACAGCGTGGGGTGATCAATCCCCATGACCAATCAGTTTCCAGATTCCAATGCATTAAAAATTCATGGCCAAGAATGGTATTGTCCATTCTTGGGGCATCTAAGACTGATAATTCCCACTTGAAGGGGGGAATATTCGGAAAGTTGAAAACCCATAAAACTTTCTTACTTACCCAATACTTGTGTTCCTCTGATTTGACCAAATAAATTGGAGTTCTATCAATATTTGTGAATGTCAGCTTTAACTTCTCGGCAAAAGATAACTGACAAAGGAAATTGAAGCTCCAGAGTCTATGAGACAACTGAAGGGGGTATCCTCCTTAAAAAGAATGAATCTCAAGCGGTTCAAGGCAACTCCAGTCCTTAAGACATGGAGGTTCTGTGTACTGGTAGAGATAAGATAGTTTGCTTTGCAAACAAGTAAGCTATCTACTAGTTTTTTGACCTTGAACTAGTACCTTCTCTTTCCTTCAATTTCACACAATCTTCTAGCTTGTGCTTACCCCCACAATACATACATAGCCCATTATCTGCTCATCTCTTCCTCTCAGCTTCTTTAAGTTCCCCTTTTGGGTCCAATACCTTACTGATATTGCCTGGGTTTGAGCCTTTTGGTTAAGGTTTGTCCTTTCCCTTATTGGGTTTGGATTGAGTCAAGGAGGATTGAGTTGGCCGTGGGTGTGAAGAAGGTCCCAATTTAAAATTTAGGCCTTGAGATTTGTTGGCATATTGACAATGTTGAAGTTGTCCTTGGTAAACGCCTTTGAGTTTGGGGTTCAATCCATTAAATCTGTTAAAGTAGTCTTCTTCTTATAATTAAGATTTAATTGATCCAGAATCCTCGAAGGAAGTCCCTTTTTGAATTGATATTTGAGGGCAGCATCATTCCAACCTACTCAAGTTTGAAGTGCTCTGAAGTTCAAGATATATTCAGAGGCTTTACCATTATCACTCATGCGGAGGAAATCAAGTTCAATTTCTGTGTTGTCAGTTTCATTAGGGTCACCAAACAACATAAAAAGTTGGTCTTTGAACTTTTCCCAGTTATTGATAAGTAAGTGGGTTTCTGTCAAAGAGAGCATGAGGAGATAAGGTTTGAACAATCTGGCTGCTTTTCCAGCTAGGAATGAAGAAGCATAAAAAACCTTTGATTGGTTGTTATGGAACAGGAGCTTGCAGGTTTGCAAGAAGAGGCGCAATCTGTCTGGATGTTCTCCATCAAATTTATCAGGAGATTTCATGGAAGGAGTTTTGAATTTTGATCCCTCCAAAGACGTTGTATTTGAAAGGGTTTTCATGAAAAGTCTCATGAAGTCTTCCAGAGAATTAGATGGTCCAGGTTCCGAAGGTTGACCAGAATGGTGAGTAGCAGGGGAAGATGGTGCCTCATTCATCGTATCCTCTCCTTCTTCTTCATTTCTAGAATCATCAAAATCCTGGTGGATGTCTTCTACAGATTGGACTGAGTGTCCCCGTTCCCTAAGGTTGAGAGGTTCCAGGGAGTGAGTGCCGGAAACAGGCCGTGTGGCTGTTGGCCTGCCTCTGGCGCGAGCTCTGGTAGTAGCGCCCATAGGATGAGTGCGTTGAACAGGTGCCATTTTAAAAGAATTTAGAAACACCTGAAAAAGGAAGTAGTAGTGCAAAGAATGAGAACTATGGAGAATTAAATTATACTGTCACTGGACGACCTACGCACAAGGTCAAGGGTGTTCCTGGAAAGTGAGATGGAGGGAGGAGTTTAGAGACTTCTTTGAAGCACAGAGGAAATGTTCTAGGAAGTGATTCAAAGAAGAGCTGCTTCTTTGAGGTATTTTCAATAATAATCTCAATATAATTTAAAGGTAATATTAATATTCTTAGGATCTCACAAAGGGTTGTAAACTCAATAATCAAGAATTTAAGTTTTAGAAATGATTGCTGAGAAAATAAGGAAATGTACAATAAAAATGATTTAATCTGAAGTTTTACCACTATTAACTATATATACGTTTTATAATTTAATTCTAAAGAAATGTCAAACCAAAATCCAACCACTTATATATCCATTACTCCTCCTCACATTGACCTCATGCCCATCCATCATTCCACACACCACAGACCTCCAAAAAACACCCATTACACCTGAACCCTCCTCACTAACATCCGTTTAACCCTTTGACCCTCCATCATCCATTCCGTCCATGCTCACTACCCCCTTTCAATAACCCACAGATACTTAATAAACCTTTTAGCGGAATATTGCATTGACTGTTGCGCTGTGTGTTGCTTATCAAGGGAAAGACTAAACACACCATTGAGAGATTGACTAATTTAGATTTAAAGTTTAGTTTAGCGCGGTTGAATAGTGAGTACACAAAGGAAAAGTTGCAGTTGCTATGTAGAATTGCTTTCTGCGCTTTGAGTATGGATTTAGACCTCTTTATTATTGATTTAATGAGCTGCTTTTGCCTCGAGTGTCACGTGGCGGGTGACACAAATCCATAAAACTCTTAAGCTGGTAATTTCTGTTCAGTCTTTGTATTCAATTATTGGTACAATAATTGTGATTTCAAAATACTTTACATATATTATATGTTGCTTTAGTGATACATTCATTTGTATATATTACTGGTCTATCTTTATATTTACAATCATACTGGCTCTGAAAGTACAAAGATTGTTCTCTAAATAGTTCTCAGTGAAGCTTATTTACCTGTACTATGCCCTCACATTACAACTCTTCATTTGTCCTTGTAATTTGAGGAAGGCTAGCCTTAGCCACTTTTTTCCAGGCTGACACAGAGGAAAGCAGCGGGAGGCAGGGGGAGGCAGGAAGGGAGCATGAGGAAGCGGGAAAAGCAAGTAGGGAAGTAGTGGTTTGGCTGAAAAATCAAAACACAACTTATTTTTTAAAATAATCTATAAAAAATTATAAAGATTGGAGAATGAAATGAGAAATGAAAAGAAAAGAAAGGATAGAACAAAACAACTACTACTCCAAGGGAAAGAGATGTGCAGCAACATCATTTGCTGTTGCAGGCCACAAGTAAATGACACGGGTCAATTTGAGTCTTGAAAGTCACGAGTTCTTTGCTGTGACATGCCTTATTCTTGTTATTTCAGGACAGTTAGCAACACTGTTTTCTACATAGTTTTAGCTGGTGCAATAATCCTCAAAACATGAATGCAATAAACACTGATCTTGCTATATCTTCATTAATGCTTAAAATTAAACATGCATACAGCTGCTTCCTTCTAGCATTCCACAATGTTTCACATCAAATAATCCAGTTATTTTCGAAAAAATGGCAGAAGATAATTGGGGTGTATCATTTATCATCCGCCAGTAATTTAATGGTGGATTGGGGTACTTTGATATCCCCTATTATGTTGAACTTCATAGCTATTTTTTATATGAAGCTTTTCTCTCTTATCTCTTGGCCGTTGTTCTGTTGCTTCCTTCTTAATTTGAAACAGATATTCACGAAATCTATTTTTCTTTGCAATCTTATTTTTAAAATATGTTTTTAAGTAAAATCCTTAGTCATTGAAAGCCACATAGTTAAAAAGGAAATCATTTGGCCGTCACAAAAAATATATCTTTTTAACCATGTTGCTAATTTAAGAATCTTATTTCTTGCGAAATCTATCACAGGTTTTACCATTACAAACCCACTCATGTTCTACTGCTCTAGTTATTTTAGCACATTCTACTCTGTAGTAATATCACCTTGAAGATTTGGATGTGGTAGACTGTGATAATGAAAATTATGAAGAAAGGATAACTATTATTAATTGTAAAATCACTTTTGCCTAATATTTATCCTTTCACTCCAGCGCCCAGCACTTGCATCCTGTGAGGTCTTAAAACAATGTTATTTTAGATTAAGAGAAAAAACTCTTTAATATCTCAAACATCGTCCTGACACTTTACTTTGCATTACTGCTGCTTTATGAGGTTTGGATGTGGGTTAGTGCCAGCATATATTATAGGCAAACAAAAATTTCAAGATGAAAACTAACGATTCTTCGAAGTTTAGTTCCTCTTTGTTGATAATCAACCCCTTTTCTTCTCCGTGTTTCACCCATATTTTGCTCTTTGTAAAACTTTCTGGTGCAACCAAAATTTTATTTTTTAATGAAGTATTACTTCCCCCAGTAATACTAATCACTTCATATTTCTCCTTATGATAGTTATGAGCTTCAAGTTCATATATGTCGAAAAGCTGTTGCCTCTCCACTAAATCGGAATGTACTTCTCCATGTGAATGACGTGTAGTGCCATCTATTTCAAGTGAGATGGAATCTGTTGTGACACTAGATGGTTCATGAGGTAAATGGGAGAATACAAAAAAAGCAATAGGTTCACGGTAATGTAGCGACGAGTTTCGTGAGACACCGTGTTTGATTGGCGAATTTGATTATAAAGCTGAGCATATACTTCAGGAAAACAATTTTTTTGGGAGAAGACTAACGATTCTACAGAGTCCAATATCTCTGCATTGAGGTTTAAGACATTTTCTTCCCCATGCTTTATATATATTTTTCTCTTTACGTAGCTTCTTGGTGGAACCAAAATTTTCTTTTTTAATGAAAGACTACTTCCCCCAGTAATTTTAATTAGCCCATACTTTTCCTTATGATCATTGTGACCCTCCAATTCGTATAAGTCAAAATGGTTTCGTCTTTCCTCCATACCACAATACACTACTCCGTATGGATGACTTGTAGTACCATCTAATAGGGGGTGTCAGTTCTGGCAAATCCGCACTTACAAATCCGCACTTAAATTTGACCAAATCCGCACTTAAATAAGTGCGGATTTCCAAAACACACTAGCCCCAATACTGGTGGATTTCAAAATGAAATAAGTCACTTATTTCACTCAAATCCGCACTTTCTCAACCAAAAGTGCTGATTTCACCATCAAGTCCCATTTCACTGATTTGTCAGCATCATCCCATTCATACGCAGCACTCCGCAGAATAACACTTCATAACTCAAAACATTGTACATCACTTACATCTTCATATCATATCATATAAGAGTCATGCCTTCCTCACTTTCAAATCGTGATAAATTACATAAAGCAATGACTTTCATGGCGCTTGAACTGCTCTTGGACTCTGATTCCGATTCTGATTTAGAAGAAGATTTTGTCGTTTTATCAAAAATGGCCAGGAAACGTTACCTTCTTCCCAGAAAGCCTCAAGTACTTCATACCCCCAATTACACCATCCAAACACTTCTTAACCTATCTACACCCAGTTTTAGACAGCTGTTCAGGACTTCTCAGGAATGTTTCCTTAAATTGCTTGAGCTTATTCAGGATCATCCCATATTTCACAATAATTCTCAAAAAGAACAACGACATCCTTCAATTCAATTGGCCATCACACTATGTCGTTTGGGTTCAAATGGTAATGGAGCCGCTTTGAAACGTTTAGAAAATGTCTTTGATTTAGGGTATGGTTCAGTTAACACTTATACCAAACGATGTATCACTGCCATCAACTCCTTGGAATCTCAACTTCTCACCTGGCCAACAAAAGAAGAGCGACTTGAATCATCTCAGGTTATGCAAGCAGAGAGCTTTCCAGGATGTATTGGTTTTGTTGATGGTACTACTATTCCTTTGAGCCAGAAACCTGCTCAAGGTGGAAACAATTACTTTGACCGTAAAAAGAGGTAGATTATTTTTAACTCCTTTCATCCTCCTTGAAACTAACACAAACAAATATATCTTCTTTATAGATATTCAATTAATGTTCAGCTTATATGTGACGTAAACAAAAAATTTATATCATTCTTCGCTGGATATCCTGGCTCATGTCATGACTCCTACGTCTTCCAAAGAATGCATATTTCAAATGAACCTGAAAAATTCTTTGATGAAAATCAGTATCTTCTTGCAGATTCTGCTTATGTGAATGGAAAGTATGTACTTCCTGCTTTTCGGGGAGCAGCTTCAGAAGACAGTCAAAATGCCAAATTCAACAATCATTTGGCAAAGTCAAGAGTCCGTATTGAACATTCTATTGGAATCTTGAAAGGCCGTTTTTCTAGTTTAAGGGAATTAAGAAGTCCTCTTAGAAATAAATCTGAAATGGAGGCGGTGATCAACCGGATTCTGTGTTGCACTATACTTCATAACCTACTTGCTGACCTCAAAGATCAATGGTTAGAGCTGTATGAAGATGAACAAGTTGATTCACCTCCGACTATATCCAACACTTCTATTTCTCAATCAACTAGTATAAGGGCGAAAATCCTTCCAATAACACTCCAACATTTCTCAACGCAATTTTAATTTTTTTCTCTTTCTCTTCAAATTATCAATTTGCATGTATTATTCACTGAGAATGGTAAATTTTTTTGCATATTTTTTTGGTTTTTGAATTTGCTGTTAAAGTCTTATTTTTTTTCTCTCTGTGTTTTCTTTCATCAACTCAACATAAAATCGCATATTTTCAGCAAACGCATATTTTTTCAGTCACTCAAAGGTTGGGAAAGAGTTGGAAGGGAAGATTAAGGGTTCCGAGGCATTTTAAATGAAGAAAAGGGTCTGGGAGAGGTTGAGAGGGGTGAAATGGGGATCAAAAGAGGATGGCATACAATGGGGCTGTGAGGATAGCGAAAGGCATGGGGAGGGAAGACAAGCATGTGTTGATAGAATTGAAAGGGATGGAGATTGGTGCAAACAGAGTGTGAAAATAGGAGGATGAACTCTGTTCTTCGGGCAAAGAACAGAGTTCACTTCCATAAAATATTAGCTGAAACATAGTTTTCAATTCTGTAAAAACAGTTGTAAGTAATAGAAAAAGTCACTGATTTTTTTTATATGTAATCCTTGCTTTACGAGAAGACTTTTGTGACGAAGCAGATTTTTGAGTTACCCTTTGAGATTTGGAATGTCTGGGAGGCATTATGAAACTGGCACATAACAAGAAAAAAGATTAAAAAGTAGAAGAAATAAGTAAAAAAGAATGTAAACATGCCTGGTCAAAATATTGAAAATGTTGGAGATTGGTGCAAACAGAATGTGAAAATAGGAGGATGAACTCTGTTCTTCGGGCGAAGAACAGAGTTCACTTACATAAAATATTAGCTGAAACATAGTTTTCAATTCTGTAAAAACAGTTGTAAGTAATAGAAAAAGTCACTGATTTTTTTTATATGTAATCGTTGCTTTACGAGGAGACTTTTGTGACGAAGCAGATTTTTGAGTTACCCTTTGAGATTTGGAATGTCTGGGAGGCATTATGAAACTGGCACATAACAAGAAAAAAGATTAAAAAGTAGAAGAAATAAGTAAAAAAGAATGTAAACATGCCTGGTCAAAATATTGAAAATGTTGGAGATTGGTGCAAACAGAATGTGAAAATAGGAGGATGAACTCTGTTCTTCGGGCGAAGAACAGAGTTCACTTCCATAAAATATTAGCTGAAACATAGTTTTCAATTCTGTAAAAACAGTTGTAAGTAATAGAAAAAGTCACTGATTTTTTTTATATGTAATCCTTGCTTTATGAGGAGACTTTTGTGACGAAGCAGATTTTTGAGTTACCTTTTGAGATTTGGAATGTCTGGGAGGCATTATGAAACTGGCACATAACAAGAAAAAAGATTAAAAAGTAGAAGAAATAAGTAAAAAAGAATGTAAACATGCCTGGTCAAAATATTGAAAATGTCAGGAAGGGGTGTGTGCCGAGGATTGATGGGTAGGTAGCGAGGAAGGTCAGTGTGTCACATGTGACAGGGATGGGGTAAGAAAGGAAGGGATGTTTTGTGGCCAAAATGTGGTTGTGAAAAAAAACGGGAAAAAAGTGCTGATTTGAGGTCATAACTGACACCCTTTTTTGAAATAAGTGACTTTTTTGCAAAATTTAAGTGCTGATTTGGTTTGAAATCCGCACTTAAATTTGACCAAATCCGCACTTAAATAAGTGTGGATTTCCAAAACACACTAGCCCCAATACTGGTGGATTTCAAAATGAAATAAGTCACTTATTTCACTCAAATCCGCACTTTTCAACCAAAAGTGCTGATTTCACCATCAAGTCCCATTTCACTGATTTGTCAGCATCATCCCATTCATACGCAGCACTCCGCAGAATAACACTTCATAACTCAAAACATCGTACATCACTTACATCTTCATATCATATCATATAAGAGTCATGCCTTCCTCACTTTCAAATCGTGATAAATTACATAAAGCAATGACTTTCATGGCGCTTGAACTGCTCTTGGACTCTGATTCCGATTCTGATCTAGAAGAAGATTTTGTCGTTTTATCAAAAATGGCCAGGAAACGTTACCTTCTTCCCAGAAAGCCTCAAGTACTTCATACCCCCAAGTACACCATCCAAACACTTCTTAACCTATCTACACCCAGTTTTAGACAGCTGTTCAGGACTTCTCAGGAATGTTTCCTTAAATTGCTTGAGCTTATTCAGGATCATCCCATATTTCACAATAATTCTCAAAAAGAACAACAACATCCTTCAATTCAATTGGCCATCACACTATGTTGTTTGGGTTCAAATGGTAATGGAGCCGCTTTGAAACGTTTAGAAAATGTCTTTGATTTAGGGTATGGTTCAGTTAACACTTATACCAAACGATGTATCACTGCCATCAACTCCTTGGAATCTCAACTTCTCACCTGGCCAACAAAAGAAGAGCGACTTGAATCATCTCAGGTTATGCAAGCAGAGGGCTTTCCAGGATGTATTGGTTTTGTTGATGGTACTACTATTCCTTTGAGCCAGAAACCTGCTCAAGGTGGAAACAATTACTTTGACCGTAAAAAGAGGTAGATTATTTTTAACTCCTTTCATCCTCCTTGAAACTAACACAAACAAATATATCTTCTTTATAGATATTCAATTAACGTTCAGCTTATATGTGACGTAAACAAAAAATTTATATCATTCTTCGCTGGCTATCCTGGCTCATGTCATGACTCCTACGTCTTCCAAAGAATGCATATTTCAAATGAACCTGAAAAATTCTTTGATGAAAATCAGTATCTTCTTGCAGATTCTGCTTATGTGAATGGAAAGTATGTACTTCCTGCTTTTCGGGGAGCAGCATCAGAAGACAGTCAAAATGCCAAATTCAACAATCATTTGGCAAAGTCAAGAGTCCGTATTGAACATTCTATTGGAATCTTGAAAGGCCGTTTTTCTAGTTTAAGGGAATTAAGAAGTCCTCTTAGAAATAAATCTGAAATGGAGGCGGTGATCAACTGGATTCTGTGTTGCACTATACTTCATAACCTACTTGCTGACCTCAAAGATCAATGGTTAGAGCTGTATGAAGATGAACAAGTTGATTCACCTCCGACTATATCCAACACTTCTATTTCTCAATCAACTAGTATAAGGGCGAAAATCCTTCCAATAACACTCCAACATTTTTCAACGCAATTTTAATTTTTTTCTCTTTCTCTTCAAATTATCAATTTGCATGTATTATTCACTGAGAATGGTAAATTTTTTTGCATATTTTTTTGGTTTTTGAATTTGCTGTTAAAGTCTTATTTTTTTTTCTCTCTGTGTTTTCTTTCATCAACTCAACATGAAATCGCATATTTTCAGCAAACGCATATTTTTTCAGTCAGTCTCTTTTTTTTCTTCACTCATATCCGTTTTCTCCTCTCTTCCTACATCACTCAATCAATTTCACTTATATTTCTTTTTTCTCAACTCATCTCTCCAGGTAAGTCATTTTATTCTTTTTACTTAATTTTTTGCTAATTTTTTTTTTTTTTTTGGTTTTTTGGTTTTTTTTTTTTTTTTTTTTTTTTTGTAAGTGGTTGTTTTTAAATTTATAGGTAAAATTAACCTTTTTTTTTCTCTCTCTTTCTCTCCCTCTTTTCTCTCTTTATCCCCCCTTGGCCTGGTCTTTTTCCCACCTTTACCCTCTCCTTGGAATGGATACATCCCCCTTTTCCCCCCTTTGGCTGCCTCATTCCCCCCTCCTTGGCTCACTCTAACCTCCCTTTTCTCCCTCTTTGGTCTCATCTCTCCCTTTCTCCCCCTTCTTGGTCTCCTCATATCTTCCCCTCATTCCACTCCACCCCCCACCAAATCCCCCAAATCCTCCCTCCAAATCCCCACCAAACCCGCCTCTAACCCCCCCTCCAAACCCCCCCCTCCAAACCCCCCTCCTATCCCCCTCAAAACTCCCCCAAATCCTCCCTCATATCCCTCCTACCCCCCTTAACCTTCACTTAACGATTCGTTAACGAATCGTTAAGTTATTGAACGATTGCAGCTAAATGTTCATTAACACCATGCAATATGGGGGGGGGACTTGCTAGCAAGTCCGCCGAGAGGTTGAGAGGGGTGAAATGGGGATCAAAAGAGGATGGCATACAATGGGGCTGGGAGGATAGCGAAAGGCATGGGGAGGGAAGACAAGCATGTGTTGATAGAATTGAAAGGGATGGAGATTGGTGCAAACAGAGTTCACTTCCATTCACTTATATTTCTTTTTTCTCAACTCATCTCTCCAGGTAAGTCATTTTATTCTTTTTAAACAGAGTGTGAAAATAGGAGGATGAACTCTGTTCTTCGGGCAAAGAACAGAGTTCACTTCCATTCACTTATATTTCTTTTTTCTCAACTCATCTCTCCAGGTAAGTCATTTTATTCTTTTTAAACAGAGTGTGAAAATAGGAGGATGAACTCTGTTCTTCGGGCAAAGAACAGAGTTCACTTCCATTCACTTATATTTCTTTTTTCTCAACTCATCTCTCCAGGTAAGTCATTTTATTCTTTTTAAACAGAGTGTGAAAATAGGAGGATGAACTCTGTTCTTCAGGCGAAGAACAGAGTTCACTTCCATAAAATATTAGCTGAAACATAGTTTTCAATTCTGTAAAAACAGTTGTAAGTAATAGAAAAAGTCACTGATTTTTTTTATATGTAATCTGAAATTTTTTAATAAAATTATTGTATTTAAGAATTGCAATATTGTCAATCAATCTTTATTGATCAACTTAATTTAATAAAGTATTATTTAAATAAGTTGCTTCAAAAAATACTTTGCATTGAACCTAGTTTCTAGACTTGATCTGCATTTTGGCTTAAGGAATTGTCATTACTTTAAAAGTAGTATACTTGACATATCTTATTTATATATTAATTAATTTATGTAATTATATTAAATTTTGATGACTTTCACCCTTTACTTCAATAAAATTCAGGGGAGGGTATTGCCAATTTTTTAAATCTGACATGTGAAATTGATGACTTAGAAAAATTTGGTGGTACCCACCCCTTGTTTCAATAAAATGCAGGGGGGGGTATTGCCAATTTTTTAAATCTGACATGTGAAATTGATGACTTAGAAAAATTTGGTGGTACCCACCCCTTGTTTCAATAAAATGCAGGGGAGGGTATTGCCAATTTTTTAAATCTGACATGTGAAATTGATGACTTAGAAAAATTTGGTGGTACCCACCCCTTGTTTCAATAAAATGCAGGGGAGGGCATTGCCAATTTTTTAAATCTGACATGTGAAATTGATGACTTAGAAAAATTTAGATAAGCAAACTTATTGACTAGAAAGTAAAGATAGAAAATTTTTATTATACATTCAAATTTTTGTCAAAAATAACGTACTATATTCTTTTCCTTTTATAAGTCAGCATATAAGAAAATATTACCAAAATTAAATTAACTAGAAAAACAATTTATCAATTGAAAAGGTCAAGTTATTTTTTAATGTCCTCATAAGATTGGCCATTTTTAACACATTCCATAATGAAATCTTTTTTTTTAAAACTCTCTTGTTTTTCCAATTCACAAGTAGCCATTTCTCTTTGAAATTGATGGTCATTTACTCTTTCCATCTGCTCTACCTCAAATTTTTTTTCTTCCAAATCTAAGGCTTGCTGATCTTTCCTTAGCATATGATCAAACTTCATCTTCTCAAAGTCAAGGGCATTATTTGCAATAGTTGATTTCGCTGAGAAAATTAAATTGAAATAAATAAATAAATGAGTTAATGATTAAGATATATAGTAAACAAAACTTACTTATATCTTTTTTTTCAAAATAATCCTCAAGGGAGCCAAATGAGCTTGTTGAAGTATTACCACGTTTTAATAGATGGTTCAAGTTCATTGAAGTTGAGGCTCGACGCTTTAGTTTGGAGTTTGAACAAGAGGCTTCAGGAAGTTCTTCTAAAGCAGCTTCTAAAGAGGTATTCACATTTCCAGAATTGAGATTATTTAATGGAGATTGAGTTTGAGTAGGAGGAGACTAGAAAGAAAGAGAAATTCAGAGAAGAATTGAAGAAAAAACAAAAAGTAAACATACATTTAAATTTTGGGCCTCTGAGGATTCAGATCTTCTGCGATATAATTGTTCTGCTTGATAGTTGGGATCATCTTCAGCTGAACTATGGTTAGAAGGTGGAGGGGATTGATCTTCTTCAAGTAAAGGTGTGTTGGGAGGATTATAGGAAGGTTTGGATCCAGAGGGTATATGCTTAGTAGTATCGTGTAGAAACCAAGGGTTTACATCAACTCGGGTGCCAAAAAGATTATCCATTTCCTCATAGAAAGGACACATGACATTGAGCTTTTCGGAAACAGTAGTAATTCCAATCTCCAAATCATCGTCGTCAATACCAAAGCCAGTTTCATTTACAGCATGATGAGTCTTTTTATATTTTGAATGGTAACTCTTAAATCTCTCCTTCATTTGTTTAGGATTGATATCGATTCTCCCCCTTGTTTTCTTCCTTACTTCATTGGCCATCAACAAGTAGCCATTAACCTTTGAAGAAGGTGGACGTCCAATACAAGTGGACTTTTCACATCCAAAACATGCTTCAAAATTTGATTTTATTTTAAGGAAGTTGATTATGATGAGATAATCATCCTTTTTAAGCTGACCTGAACCTGCCTTTGATTTTTCAGGTGTAGGGCTTGCTTTACAAGGAGACTTTTGTGATGAAGCAGATTTTTGAGTTACCTTTTGAGATTTGGAATGTCTGGGAGGCATTATGAAACTGGCACATAACAAGAAAAAAGATTAAAAAGTAGAAGAAATAAGTAAAAAAGAATGTAAACATGCCTGGTCAAAATATTGAAAATGTCAGGAAGGGGTGTGTGCCGAGGATTGATGGGTAGGTAGCGAGGAAGGTCAGTGTGTCACATGTGACAGGGATGGGGTAAGAAAGGAAGGGATGTTTTGTGGCCAAAATGTGGTTGTGAAAAAAAACGGGAAAAAAGTGCTGATTTGAGGTCATAGCTGACACCCTTTTTTGAAATAAGTGACTTTTTTGCAAAATTTAAGTGCTGATTTGTAAGTGCTGATTTGGTTTGAAATCCGCACTTAATTTAAGTGCGGATTTGCCAGAACTGACACCCCCTAATATAAGCGGGACGGACTCTGTCGAAACACTAGCTGGTTTATAGAAGAAAATGAAGGATAAAAAGAAAAGCAATAAGCTTCTGGAAATGCAGAAGTGAGGTTCGCGTGTCATCGTGTTTGATAAGTAGATTTAATTAGAATTCAGTGAAATTTAATTTTGCTGTAATCCGCCAAGTTTTGATATAATATCAAAAGTTTTAATGGATATTTGATGGACTATTGACGGTAAAGTATTTAATTATTGGATTCAATCGTGGTTAAAGTCTCAGAACTTACTCTCGGTTTGACCAGTACTTTAAAATATGACACAACGGTAGAAAACAACTTCTCAAAGGGTTAAATTTCTGAATTTTTTGAGTAAGTTGCTACAACGATTGAAAATTAAATATTTATCAAGAGGTACGGTATCGTGTTTCGATGCCGTCTTACATCTTTAGATTGCTTTCTCTCTATTTTATTTTGATTCTCTATTAAGCTTTCTTCCCTTCTGGCACCGCCTATTTAAATCCTTTATCTTGCTTCTTCCCTTTTGCTTATTTAGTAATAGTTAGTTAGTTTCATATCTAAAGGACCAGTTATTCTACTGAATACATGAATCAGTAAATAAATCTTATCTATGGCACTTAATTAATAAAATGATAAGTTTTAAAAATATAAATGTTACATTAATAGGGGCTGTTAATTAACTCACTCATTGTTTTAAGAGAATAATAACTAGTGTGATTCAATGGGGAATTTCATTTTAAAGAACGGTATATTTATACTAGTTGATTTTTCATAGTTTACACCCTCTAACACTACGTTGTGCAACAAATACATAAAAATTATTATTCACTGCTAGGGGACATAAGGATAGTTAAGTATTTGTTATGAAACTCACGGCGGGCAAAATTGAGTCACGTTTTGATTTCGTGTTGCAATGTCTCGTAATGAAACCTGTCACACTACACGGGAAAGAGACACTACAATAAATATTCGTTTCGTCTTGTGGCGCAACAATGGCGCAACGATTACACAAAAGTTATGTAGCAATTGATTTTAGCACTTAAAGGTCTTAAGTGGGTCTTAAGTGCAAAAAAAAATTGTTTCGTAACTGTTGCACAACTGTTGCGTAATTGTTGCACCCCATGGCAAAACAAACATCTGCTGTAGTGTGATGTCGTAGATTGTCCTGCGACAACCAAGTGCAAGTCAAAAATTGGCCTTGAAAATTACAAAGCACAGATGACAATATGCTGCTACAGCTAAATGTGTCTTGCGACAGTGCTAAGTGCTGCTGAACACGCTTTTCACATTTTTCTGCTCATTTTTTATCATTTTATTTTTTGTGCCCCTCAGTTTATAGCCAAAACAAACATTTGTCTCAGTGTAATTAATCACCTCTCAAAGTATTGATATTTTCAATCCACATAGGAATATTACCCCGTGAACCCAAACCGGTGAGTCAGTTTTCTGCCTTCTCTTACTCCAAAAGGTGCAAGGAAGACAGGATCACAAGACAAACTGTATACAAGACGGCCGAATTGTGACCTAACCTAACTTGTCACTGTCACTATTCCAACAAGGAAGACTTACCGGGAGCTTCTTAATTTCTATGCTTATTTCACACATATAATGAAGCCAATTCACCGCAAAAAATCAAGTAGCACCTGCTAGCAGGTGCCTATCCCTATATTCCGTTTTGATTTAAGAGTAAATTTGATTTGATGTTGTGCGAGTTAGTGTGCTCATTGCTCAGTGCGCAGCCTTGTCAAAACTCGTAGTTTTTCTTTCATGTTCGTTTCTATTCTAATTTAGCACGTGTTTTTCTGACATGACTTATTCAATTATACATGCGATAATTATTACGCTTTCTCTTGTGTCATGACATTTCATGTGATTTCTTTTACAAGTTGACATGTGCTATACAATCTTATCGCTAGATATCTTTGAGCGGTTTTGTCACATATATAGAGAGTTATTGATCAGTTCTGTTTTCCCCATCTCTGTTATTTTCGCTCAAAGATATCTTTTACCTTATAGGTACTTAACAGAGATCAATCATTAGGAGAGATTCAGGGCCGTTTAACTAATAGGGCGGTTGTTTATTTATAAAAGAGTTTCTCAAGCCTTTCCAGAAGAATTACAGCTGAGCTGAAATTGAGTTAAGCCAAAGATAGGGAATGGCACCTCCTATCAGGTGCCCATGTTTTTTTTCTGGTACATTTATCCTTTATAAAAAAAATTTATGGGGAGCTTTATGTATGACCAGCTCATTTCAAATGATGATTTATTCTTTTCCCTCAAAGTCTGTCTTAATTATTCATGCTTTTTTGGTGGATTTAAATTTCCCTATGATTTTCAAAATAATCTGTTGCTAGTTTATCTCATTTTTTTGAAATTTCTTTCCTGGTGCTGAAATTTTTTTTAATTACATGTTTAATTTGTTTGGTTTTTAGGCACTCTCTTTCAATTTTTTTTTTTCGTTATTTTCACTTTTTTTTGTTTTCTTATTTATTCTGCCTGACTTTGAAATGATATTTTTTTATTTAGCTGTATTTTTCTCAACTTGTTTGGTGATCGGATGACATATTCAACGGTTTGGAACTCAAACTCTTGTCGAGGTGAGTATATAAAGAATTGAATCAGAGCTACCATAGTCTGGGTCACTAACCCGTGTTAAAATAAAGTAGATGCATTTAACTTTCAATAGGACACAATAAACCATGTTTTGCATATGTTTTTTCATATTTAATTAATAAACTAAAATTACTATTCACAGTTTTCTAATTTTCTAATTTTTTTTGTTTGCTTTAAATTAGAAAAAAAAGGGATTTTAACCCAGTTGTTCAAAGTAGCAATACACTTTGGAATAACTAATATCAAAGCTCTGTAAAATATCAAAATAAGAGAAGATACTTTTACTCGTTGATGCCGGTTTGAAAGAGAAGGAACACAACGACATCCATATTTATAGACATAAGGTCCTAGTCTAATAGTATAAAGTGCTAATAACGAGCTATTGCGCCATATTGAGTATAGTACTAATCTATAGGTCTTATCTATTATGAGATGAGCCAAGTCAAACTGCTTATTGGGACGGATAATAATAAATAATAGATCAAAAAATAAAAAGAAAATTAAAGAAGAACTAATATGAGATCAGCTCTTAAAAAACGCAATGATAGTTCAGGTAAACTATGGATTGGGCGTGTCACTACAGTCAGAATTTGACCGACTGTAGCTTCTCAAGGTATTTCTATCAGAAATCAAAGAGGTTTAGTGTTAATTTCCGAAAAGGTCAAAGTGTACATGGATAACTAACGCAGAGTCCGGAGATATTAAAGAAGAATTGACATCAAATAACTTTTCTTCATTACTGTTAATGAAGATGAATTGCTTCTTAGTAGAAGAGGGATCAACATCGAAATTTATTATTGTTTCCTTCGTTCCCTCTATATTGACACTCCATACCCCGCATCCATCATGATTTTTGGCTTTAAGTAAATATCTGCGGCCATCAGATTTTTCTTCATGCAATTTGCAGTGCAACACACCAAACTGAGTTTTGGTTATTCCATCTAAATTTAGTTTAACAGATGTTGCACTTGATAACTTGAGCAATGAACATAATAAAAATATGCTTGATATAAAAGTGATCATGTTTGATGGGTTTGTTTAAGTTGGGTTTTATTGGATTGAGATGTTAACGGGATCCACAAAATTTTGAAGCGATATTTAATGTCGCTTGCAAGTTAATGAACTATTGATAATTAAAAATTAATTAATGAATTACTGAATGATTAATTATGCGTCTTAATCAATACTTACCAGTAATTTTAAAATATTGAGAAAAGATTAATACTTGCTTTTTCACAGAACAGCAAAATCAGTGAATTTCGCACAAAAAGAAGTATCAATAAGTGGAGTTTAAATACTGATCAAGATATACAAGATCAATGTTTATTAATGAATTATCACCCTACAGGTTAAAAACAAACGTGTCGCTTCAATTTTAGCAACGTTCCATGCAAAAAAAAAAATTGCTAGAAGCCTGATACTGGTGTTCGACATCAAGAATGATAAGTGAGTATCAGTGTTGCTCCGCAGCTCTGAATATTTATGAACATTCTTCATGAATAGTGACGCCATTAGAGGGTATCAAAGTTGAGAATCTGCTGTCAGAAAACAGATGTATAATAAACGGTATTCAATGCACTGAAAACTCCTTTCTTTTTCCCCTGTAGTTGTGTTTCTGTGGCAAAAAAATCGTTTTAATGAATTTCAAATTTAAAGCTTTGATGCCCTTTAACTTGTACAATGCGGTGTAACCCAAGCGGTTGGCCTGTTCTTCCAGATGTCTTTATTTTTAAACTTGAGACATCCCATTGTTGCATGGTATCAGCACTCAGGACTCCTGAAAGAACCGGAGAACCTGGATGCCGCTGCAACAGGTTTTACTCACAATAACTAATTACACAAGCCTAACTACTCAACATCCCCTCCACTTAGTTATTTCCAAGTATTCACCTCTACCACTTTGATCCCCCCCAGTCAACTCCTATCCAATCATCATTACCGACTCTAAAACCATTAATCATGTTCCTCAAATTTCACCATCAAATAAGCTTAAGAGAAAATCAGTAAGAAAAGAAAAAATAAAAAATAAATTAAAAAATAAAAAATGAGGGAAAGAAAAAAAACTAAATAGAGTAAATGAATATTCATTAGTGGTGGAGAATTTCTTGAATATATATATATATATTTATTTATTTGCCACACCCACACATCTTTCCTCCAATTCAAAGTGAGAGTTGGGCCTAGTGATTTAGTGAGAATATCAGCACGCATTTGAGCAGTAGGGACCCACTCCAGAGTTTCTTTCTTGAGGAAGAGTTGCTCATTGACCAAATAATGGCATCTATCAATATGCCTAGTGTGTTTGTTACAATGGTTGTCCTTTGAATTAGATACTACCTCTTTGTTGTCACAGTGAAGTTTTACTGGTGGGAATTCAGGAAAGAGATCCTTGAGAAGATTTGATATCCAAATAGCATATTTCATACTACCACTGAGAGCAACATATTCAGCAGACATAGATGAATCACTAACAGCAAGTTGATGCCTTGATGTCCATACAACTAGGCAACACAGATGGCCAGATTGTGCGCTTAAGAACTCTTTGTTGTTCCAAGTTGAATCAGTAAAAGAAAGAAATTCAGGAGGGCTATTATGGTCAGGGTGAAGATGAAGAGAAAGTTTTGCAGTATGTTGAACATAGCATAAAAGATGGTTGAGGGTAGTCCAATGTGTTGAGGTTGGTTTAGAGGAGAATCTTTCCAGAAAATTGACCAGAAAAGATAGATCTGACCTGGCTGCAACTGCCACATAACTGAGAGAAGCATGAATTGAAAGATATTTGGTGGTATTCACTGCTGCTTCATCTTTTTCTGTTTCAATGGTTAGATTTTGATGAAGAGGTGACCAACGTTGTCAGACAAGATGGGTTGTGGATCCTCAGAATTTTCTCAATGAGCCGAAAATTGTTGAGATAAAATCCTTCTGGTACTTCTTTGACGCCAACACCAATTATTCCATCTACTTTCACATTCCACTTTACCTTCAGAGAACCACCTAAACCATCCTCCAACTCTTTCAAAACCTCTTCACTACTTCCAGTCACAATTCCATCATCCACATGAATCCAAACAACACCCAAAGAAAATTTATTCCTTAGAACATAAAAACTTTTTTCATACTGGCTTGCTTTACAACCAACTTCATACAATTTTCTGGCAATGTCAAGACACCAACATCTTTCTGCTTTCTTAGTACCATATAGAGCCATCTTTAGAATTAGAGCACTGTCTTTATCCTTTAGTTGATAGCCTTCAGGAGGACACACCCATGTAGCTTCATCAATTGGACTGTGAAGATAAGCTGCAGTAACATCAAATGATTTAACTGGCAACTGGTAATAATCTAAAAAGAGTTAAAAGAACATTCTGGGAGGCAAAAGTAGCAGCAGGAGCAGAATTTTCAGTGAAGCCAATCCAAAATTTCTGAAGAAAACCTTTTGCCACATAGCAAGCCTTGTAATTTGGGTATGTTGAAGAAGGATTTTCAATAGTAAAGACCCATTTGGAATTTTTGATCTTGAAACCTGGAGGAAATTTCTCTTCATTCCACACATCCATTTCTTTCATGTTGTCCAATTCTTTTCTGAAACCTTTTTCCCATCTTTGATGAGCAGGTGAAAGAGTAGCTTTCAAGTGTGTTCTTGAAATAATTGAGGGTTAGACATACCCTTTTTGAAAACATCAGAAACTGATTTTTATTGAGAAAGAAGAGCTTCTTCATCTTTGAAATCACCAAGTTTTAAATTATTGAGGATGTGACCAAGGGAACCATTGGATGGTGGATCAGGGGGTGGTGCTTGAAGAGAAAGTTCATTTGCAGGAAGAATTTCACCAGGAAATGTGGCCATTGAAGATTTAAAAAAGGTGTGTTCCTCTTTGCGTCAAAATGGCCATCCAGAATTGTTTAAAGAGTAACCTACACACTTACAGATGAGAGCTCTTTGATCAATTTTTTTTTTGAGTTTCTTTGTGGATATGGATGTAAAGGTTTTTACCAAAGATCCAAAAATTAGAGTGGTTGGGCAACAGTTGTCCATAAGATGTAAAGGAGTTTTTTTCCAGTTTTGAAATTTGGGAGACAGTTATGAACATGAGCAGCTCATTTGTAATAAAGACCCCATAAAAATTCAGGAAGTTCACTATCAAGAAGGATAGTATTCGACACATCTCCAACAGTGCAGTTGAAACATTCAGCTGTTCCATTTTGCTCTTGGTGGTAAGACAAGTGATTTGATGAGTTGCTCCAATGTCTGCCAGTTTTGAGCCATCTTTTGGCTATGCATTTCACCACCATCTGTACTAAGAGCTTGGAGGTTTTTCCTGTGAAACTTTCCAAATTTTTAACAAAAGAAACAAAAGCTTGAGTAGCATCAGATTTAGCTTTGAGAAAAAATACTTCACAAAATGAAGTTGGACTTTCTTTAAACATAGCTTCCCATCTAGAACCATTGACTTTGGGATCCATAGGAGCAAGAAAGTCACCAACTATAAGCCTCATCAAAGATTCTGGGAAATTTTCTTGTGATTCAGATTCTGCTCTTGTACTTTTGGCAATTGCACAGTATTCAAAATTTATTGATCCATGTGGAACTGAAAACGTTAGACCAGACCCTAAAGACTTCCATATGACTTGCTTAACAATTTTCTCACTGGAATATTATAGTTGCCTGTGCTAATCCATCAGAGAGCTTTTCATTTCTGGAGAATGCTTAATGACTTCATTTTTATTAACAGTACACAGAAAAGAAGGGAGCAAGAAATAGGGAGATGAGTAATCTTTATTGCTTTCATCAACTGTAGTTACATTAAATATAACTTCATCTGACTGCTTTAAAATATTTCTCCTTTCAGTAGCTCTTCCACAGACACAGCATGGGTGAAATTAAATTTATACACTAAGAATTGGTACAGGCAGTGTGACCTCCACATAATATCAATTTCAAGTTGAAGATTAGCTGCAAGTGTGTGATATAGAATATTGAAATTAAAAATGTGTAGCATCCAAAACAGGAAACAAGGCATCATTCAAAGCATAGATGTCAGTGCCAACAATATTCTTTATGAGATACAGGGTGTTTTTGTGCCATTAATTCAAGCTGTCACCTGCTAAGTTGAGTTTAGGCTATTTTCCTTGTGATACCAAGAGTTAGGTGCAAGCTCTCAAGGCTTTCTTTCATTGCATCTTTTCTATTTATAATTTCAGAAGAATGTATAGATCTATTATGAAAAGGTGTGGGAGAGGAAAGTGAGGCACAGGGGAGGGTAGTGGTGTGTGGACAGGTTGATAAGTTAGGGAAACATGATTTTTTGTCTGAGAATAGAGGGGATAAAGAGGAAAGAGTTTAACAGAGGAGTAATGTGTGAGTTGGAGGAATTTGAGGTGAGTGGGAGGGGTGGAAAATTTATGATTATAATGATGATGAGGAGCAGGGTAAATTTAACAAGCAAAAATTATATATAAGTCTGTGAGACTCTCCTGGGGGTCTTTCTGATACTGTCAGTGAGCTTCTGCTAATGTAGTGGAAGTCACAAATGGCTGAAATTATTTACCAGCAGGAACAGCCCATAACCTGTTGCATGGTATCAGCACTCAGGACTCCAGGGAGAACCAGAGAGCCTGGATGCCTCTGCAATAGGTTTTAACCACACAATAAATAAGTAAATAAGACTAACTACTCAACACCCATTTTTCAGCTCATTCGATTGAAAAATGAGCCAAAAAATAACATGGTCTTATTCCAATGGATGAAATTATCATTAAACCGAAATCTACATGCTTTTAATAGAATAGCTATTTTCAATCAGAAGGTAAAAACTATTTATACATTTATTCTAAGAAGCCTTAGTGAAAAAGTTGAAAAAGGTTTGCATGAGATCAGCCTAATGAACTCCAGAAGAAAACCAGAGAACAGACATGTTGGGAAAAATTGATTCATGTTTTGATTATGTGTTGCAATGTCTCATAATTAAATGCCTCATATTGTAGGATCACCAGTCAATCACAAATTAAGTGACAGGAAATAAGGCAGGTGTCTAGAAATACATCACAAAAGACTCCTTAAAACATCAGGCTCTATTCAGATGCTGATAGAGTTTTTTCTATGCAGCTTTCTAAGAATACTTTTTACTTAGGTTAATGAAAAAAAAAAGTTCAGTTTTTCCTGGATATGCAACTGCATTGAACCTAAATATTTTTTGTAATAAACAACATATACAAACATAATTGATTTAATGCAGCAAAGTAGGGACCTAGCCAACTATTCTGTGCATACAACAATCATATATGTACCCTTATTTTCCTACCGCTATTTGGAAAAACCCTACTCTTTTTTTCCCCTAATCCCCCACCAGAAGTGACCTACACTCATGTTTTTGGTGGGGAATGTAAGGTAAAAGAACAGTAAGATTTTTTCGAATAGCTGTATATTACACTATGCAATATAGGGGGTGGACTTGCTAGCAAGTCCTCAACCTGAAGTCAGATGGAACTCAGACTGAACTCATACTGAACACATACTGAACTCTACTTGAAAACCCACATAAAACTTTTCTTCTGAGTGGTGTTCATCCCTGATTGTATGGTTCCTTTATCAATAGCTCAATGTGTGTTCAATCTGTGGTGAGTTTGGGTCCAAGGTTGTGGACTTGCTAGCAATTTGGCCCCCCATATTGTGTGGTGTTAAGTGACAACATGGACAAATCACCAAAATTCCTAGTGGAAGTATCACCCTGAATTTCACACTTTGTTCTATTCAAAACTGAATAAACCATTTATTTATTTTATTTTTATTTTCTTACAATCTAAAACCCAGAGAGGGGAATGAATGAATCAGAAAAATGAGACTAGGTAGAAATGTACAGGCTAACAGAGTTTAGTCTTGTTAATGGAAATAAAGAAAAGATAATAGTTGAAAAACTTCTTAAGATAAATGCAAATTTTGAGTGAAACCTTGTGTGTTAATTATAAATAAGGCTACTTGTGAGATGATAGGGGAGGGAGAAAGTAAAGCAGAAGTGCTAAGGAAACTTTTCAATTTTTTAGCTTTCTTGAAGAGCATTCTCTGAAATTTGGAATGTTTCAGGCAGAACAGGAGGAAATGTTCTGGTGTGTCAATAGAGTTTAGAGAGAAGAGTGTACACAGGGGAGAGTCAGAGGCTTTGAAACAAAATAGATAATGTTTTAGAGGGGAATGGCCAGATCAGCACTGTTTGAAAACAGAAGCTTGTTTTTTGGGAAGGTTAGTGAGCATGTTTAGAACAAGTATAGGATCAAATTTACGTTTAAATTTACTTAGAGTATCATTTTTTGGAGGAGAGAGTAAAAGGGATTTAAAATGGATTTTAGACGGGATTTAGGGGCTGAAATCAAAGGGGAAGAAGAGAAAATTGAGAAGAATGATGTTGCTGAGTTTTCCAAGTGGTTTTAGCTGGGCATAAGTAAAATACTCTAAGAAGAATTGGAGTTAGTCAGACACGCAACTCTCAAGTTAAATACTAACTAACAATTGTAGCTAAGTATACTTATGACTATGTGCATAAAAGCCCTCTACTTGGGTACCATGTTGAGTAGGATAATATAGAATAGATAAAAGATATAAAATATGAGTGAGATATATAAGTAACTCCTTAACTATGAAGTTTTGGAGAAGTAAGTAAAGGTCCAATATTTTTGGTAAATAAGTCTGAATGCAAGTCAGAACCAGAAACTCACTCAAGAGAAAAAATTTGTTTGTAAAATCATTATTTGACAGGAAAAAAAACAATCTGAATGTCTTCTACACTTATTTGAGGGATTATTTTTAGTGGAAGAGATAGTAATTTTTTGTCACAGCATAGAATAACACTTTTCATGGGCTTACAGATACCAGAGAGGATATTTTTAAGCCAGATACTATATTAGTCACCAGGAAAATAGCAATACATTCAGCAAAACAGGTGGAATTGGCTACAGTTTCCTGGAACTTGGAGTAACATAGGATTGGGCAGCTTTTGAGATAAATAATGTGACCACTAGTTGACCTTAACTACTCAAAATCACATGAGAAATCAGAGTAGATAATATGAATCATGGTCAACCTTGAATAAGGATAAAGGTGCAACTTCAAATATTTAGTGGCTTGTAGATATAGTAATAAGTGATTCAAAGTATGAAAATGATAATCTAAAATTTGAGAAGAAAAGCAAGCTAGAAAAATCAACAGTGTATGATAAATATGGCCTTGTGGTAATATCTATACAGTTAAGGCTTCCTATAATAAATATATTCTCATTTGATTTAATACCTATATCTTCAGGTTTTCTGAGTCCAGAGCACTGTTCATTGGTTTAAGAGTTTAAAAGTTTAGATTACTGGGATTATGCTTATCCAGAAGAAAGTCAATCAATCTGTAACAATCCAACTCAAAAACTCTTGTTACACTTTTTGAATTCATCCAATTAATACTATCTAGACCATCTGACCAGCTCACCTCCAGCCCCCCATTCAACCCCAATTTCAAATTTTTCAAAACCACATCACTTCTATCTGTAACTACACCATCATCCACATGAAGACACAACACTCCCAAAGAATATTTATCACATAACATATAAAGACTTGCTTCATATTTAATTTCTGAAAAACCTTGTCAGCCTGGATATCCCCAGAACTGAGTAAAAAGTACTTATAAGTTATGTTAAACACATGGAATATAAATGGGGGCAATAAGTTAGAGTACACAAATAGTATACATAAGTAGAATTATGATAATATACAAAATATGCCATTATAACACCTTATATACATGCATATATCCACTTTTTATAAGTCTTATGTACTTAATATTAATTTGGAATAAGTTAGGGTAATCTTAAGAACCTTAAATATAAGGCTAAATAATTTTTAAGTACACTTAAAGCTGTTGTTTTCATTGTTTTATGTAAAAAACAAGAAATGTGCTTTAAATCACTTAAAAGTTGATTATATGTACTATAAATTTAATAATATTAAAAATTCGCTTTGACAAAACCATTTTTCTTAATTAGGACTATTTATTTGGCTACTCAAGTGCATAAAAATAATACTTTTCAAATTTGGTGTTTTTATGCCAGAAATGGCTTCTGTGTACTGGCCACATACTGCCTGCATTTTTCCTGTGTGAATAGCTTCAATTTTAGAAAATTTAGCTTTTTAAAAATATAATTACCCCACATTCTACACCCACTGTGGGGAAACACAGTAAAATAGGCGACAGGCGCTTATTTAGTGTCCTAGCTTAATTATAAATGCATTGACCCTCTTTATATGCACTAATTTCATTGATAACCTCATTCTTGGCACTTTAATTCACTACCACGCTTAAATTTGCCTAAATTAGTCAAGGATTTACCCATGCAAGCACCTTCCAAGGACTGCATGTAGTTACCCCACATCTCACACCCTTTTTTGGGTTTTTAGGTGGTTTTTCATTCAATTTTGGTTATTTTTGAATGGGGATTTCACGTAGTATAATGTCATAATTAGCCCCAAAATTTAAACTTTTATTCCCCCTTATTATTAAGTGATAAAAAGTCTTCATTTTCCCTTTTTAGTATTATATTTTAATGTATAATACACATATACTCTCTTTTTTGCTTATTATTTAATTTTGATGGATTATCTCTATTACTACAGGATTTTGGCCAGTGATATCATTCTAATTATGTTACTGGTCACTCCTTTTGTTTCTGGAAATATCTATTGGCTGGAATGAGGCGTCACCAACTGGGTATAGAGCTGGTAAATCAAGGGGGTCATTGGGGAAGTAATTGTGTATAAAAGGAGGGTGTTTTTGGTCTTGTTATCTACATTCTTTATCATTAAAATTAAACTTATAACCAATAAAATTACAATCCATATTAATAGTACTTATAAATTCTTTGAATAGTATCTGAATTTATTAAATCTATTTTTTTACCAACTATAAGATTGTAAGCCATATATAATTAGTGAGATTAAAATTTCTGAGACCCTTATATTGAGTTACATTTTAATACTTATTGTATTTGTAATACAGTATTCATATAGGACCATTAAAATCTTCTAGATAACTGACCATTCAAGCTAGTTCACATCTCTGTACTTGACCTCAGCCTGACAATTGGGGACCTTTCCTCAAGAATTCTGTTGGTTATCTTCTAGTAAGTAAAAATTCAAAAAGAGGCTACAAGTAAATAAAATCCCTATAGAAATATTTGGAAAATTACCACAGGTTGGGGTCACTTATATAGTGATTTAAGAAAAAGAAGCCCTGTTATATAATAAAATTGTGATATTGAATCAACAATTTTACCACTAATTTAACATAAAATTGTTATTAGAGGGAATCTGTCAATAGACCAATTAATTTTGTGATCATTGCAGATAAAATTTTTTACCACTTATTTAACATAGAATTGTTATTAGTGGGAGTCTGTCAATAGACCAATTAAATTTGTGATCTTTGCAGATAATAAACCAGTTAAACTGATTAATTGTTTTCTTTTAACAGGATTCTTAATCCCTTTTTATTGGTTTGTAAAATTCATTTAATATTTAGAAAGAATCTTACTGACAGATTTTCTTTTTTAAATATAAAAACATGGCTATATATTGTAGACCAGTTAAATCATGTTACCACATAAAAGCATATTTGACTTTTGGCACTTATAAATTCACTTCATACCTACAAGTGAGCAATAAAATTGTCTTCAGTGGTATTGATAGATACTGATAAAACTCCTTTTTTAAGTTTTAATATCTCAAATTTCAATTCTTTGATTAAATTACACGTAAAAATGTGTGACAACAATGATATTGTGAGTAATAAGGCAAAACCTTATAGCTTAAGACCTAGATTGGTATTCTTAATGAATTTAATAAAAATCATGAAAGCCATGGATCCAAAAATGGATTATAATGAGTGGAAAGAAAAAATAATATATAAATTGCCTATATCAGTCAGAGACATTATTGTAGCTAGAGCTGAAACCATCAGAGATATTCTGGGTTTATTAATATATGCAATGGAATATTATTGAACAACAAATATGAGACCAGGTATAATAATTACAAGAAAAGTGTTGAGATAGTAAAACCTACTACAAATAAGTTACCAGTGAAGAATAAAAAAACCTTCAGCTCCACTTGTCTCTAAAAGACAAGAAAATAACACTTGATACAAATGTAATGAACCTTGTGCTAAAGGTCATACTTGTAAAAAAAGAATAAATGTTATTTAAAACTCACAAGATTCTGAACAAAGTAATCATGAAGATTAAATGGAGGAATCTAGTGAGGATTGTAAAAGTAACATTTCTTACAGTGATGATAAAAATGAGATATATGTATTAGAACAGGATATTATGTTCCTGAATGATGCAATAACTCATACAGATACATCATTGACTTCCATTGAAGAAGCTGAAACTATCAAAGATGTATCTCATGTACTTACAAAATCACACCTATTAGAGAACCTGTTATTATATGTGGAAAAGAAATGAATGCCATTCTTGACACTGGGGCTGCAGGTAGTGTAGGTTCTATTAACCCTTTAATGAAACTAGATAGTAATTATAAAGAAAAACTAGAACCTTTACAGACAAAGAACTGGAGGGGTTTTGGTTCAATATTAAATCCAATTGGCAAATAAAAAACAGCTGTATTCTTTAAATATCATAATGGATATGTAAGAGCAGTGTGTGAATTTTTGGTAATGGATAATAATAATTGTAGTGATTGGTTTATTATTGGCAATGACTTACTGACCAAATTTGGCATCAAACTAGATCCTGCAAATAGTTGCTTCACTATAGGCGTAAATGGGAAAAGAAAATTTATGATTTGCTCTGAAAATTCAGTTTATTCCATTTCTCCTAAAGAAGAAAAACTGCAAGGTGGAAGAACCACCTCAGAAGTGGTAGAATTGAAAAATGAAATCCAAAAAGTCTCTTTCAGTCCTCAACTCTCAAAAATTGAAGAAAACAATATTTTGAGATTGATAAAATCTTATCCTATGGCATTTTCTCATGGTTCAAATGAACTAGGATTGGTCAAAGACCATGAGATGAAAATCTCTTTAAGTTGTGATCTGTATAATATTCCTGGCAGCTTGAAAAAGAAACCTTACCCAGCTTCTCCTGCAAAAAGGAAAGACATTGAAGACAACATTAAAATGTTGTTAGAAATGGGTATTGTTGAAAAAGTGGAGACAAAACCTAATTATTGTGTTATTTCACCAGTTTTAATCTCTTATGAAAAAGATAATGTAAGAATATGTGGGGATTACAGAGCTCTGAATACATTCACTGTGGATGATATTTACTCTCTACCAAGGATAGCTTCTATCCATGCTACCTTACAAGGAGCCAAATATATTTCCTGTCTGGATGGAAACAAAGGTTACCACCAGATTCCTGTGGAAAAAAATTCTCAGAATTTCTTACTCATAACCATACACATGGGGATATATAAATATGTGAGAATGCCTTTTGGCCTAAAAAAATGTGCCTTCAGTCTTCTAAAAATTGATGGATACTATTTTTCATCAGGAAATGATTGAAGGATGGATTTTAGTTTATATTGATGACATAATAGTGTTCTCAAAAACATATAATGAATACTTAAATCACCTGAAAAGAGTATTTCAAAAGATGGATGAAATTAATATGACAATTGCATTAAAGAAATGTAAGTTTGGGTTTCAATCCTTAAAAGTACTTGGACATGTTGTATCTGGATTAAACATTTGCATTGAAGAGAACAAAGTGGCAGAAATAAGAAACATTAGCATACCTAAGAGTGTGAAAGATGTTCAAGGTTTTTTAGGTATGTGTGAATATTATAGGCAGTATATAAAAAAACTACCAATCAATTGCAGCCCCTTTAACAACATTAATCAGAAAAATGAAGCTTTTATTTGGAATAATGAAAGACAACATGCCTTTGATAAATTGAAGGAGTGTTTAATGTCAGCTCCAATATTGGGACTCCCAGATTATAGCCTACCTTTTATCTTGTATACTGATGTAAGCTTCATAGGGTTAGGTGCTGCCTTACAGCAAAAACAGATAATAAATGTAAAATTATCTGAAGTAGGTATCTGCTATATATCCAGAACCTTAACGAAGACAGAATTAAGCTATGGTGCCACCCAACTGGAATTTTTAACCATTGTGTGGGCCTTGCAGAAACTTCATTACTATCTGGAAAACCAGAAGTTTGAATTAATAACAGATTGCAGTGCAGTAAAATCATTACTAAACATGAAAACACCTAATAGGCACATGTTTAAATGGCAACTAGATGTACAAGAGTACAGAGGAAGAATGAAAATCACTCATAGAGCAGGAACATTGAATTCTAATGTGGATTTATTATCCAGAAGCCCTTTTCCAAATGATTCTGACAACCCAGCTTATGTACCTGAAAATTAGGTTATACATATATTTGGGATTTATATAGTGGATTTAGAGGAAGAGTTTATGCAAAATATATTGGAAAATTATTCATCTGAAAAAGATTTTGCTAAATTATCTACCATTTTAAATGATCCAACTAATGCCTCTATGAGTGCATTAATTAAAACCTTGCCTCCAAAGTATAAAAATGCATTGGAAAAAGGTAAACTGTCAATTGAAGATGGATATATATATTACAGGAGAAAGCTAAGTAATGTAATAGTTTTACCACCTTCTATGAAAGAGTTAATGTTGAGTACTTGTCATGATGAAATCTTAGCTGGTCATTTGATTTAAAAAAAACATTAACCAGAGTTAAAAATACAGCCTGGTGGATAAAAATGAAAGAAGATGTACAAAAATACATTGAAACATGTGACTTTTGTCAGAAATCTAAAAGATTAACTGGGAAGAGATCTGCGTTATTACAACAAATAGAGCATCCAAAATCTCCATGGGAAATTATAAACATGGATTTTGTCACTGGCTTGCCATTAGCAGGAAAAGAAAGTTGCAATTCTCGCTGGGTAATTGTAGGTAGATTAACAAAAATGTGTAAATTTATCCCTACCCATAAAGAGGTATCTGCAAGAGACTTGGCATTAATATGGTGGACTCAAATGATGAATACTTCTGGGTCCCCCAAAGCCATAATCTCTGACAGAGACCCTAAATTTACTTCAGAGTTCTGGACATCTTTGATGGAAGTATCAGGTTGTCAATTGAAATTTTCTACAGAACACCATCCACAAACTGATGGGCTGGCTGAGAGAATGATAAAGACTCTAGAAGATATGATCAGAAGATATTGCGCCTTTGGATTGGAATACAAAGACAATGAGAAATTCACACATGACTGGGTAACATTAATTCCTGGCCTTGAATTTGCTTATAATAGCCCAACTCATTCTGTAACAGGGAAAAAACCATTTGAACTCTGGCTGGAATATGTACCAAATACCCCAGTAAATCATTTCAATAAATTACCAAGGTTAGATATACATTCTGGTACTAAATCCTCTATTCATATGCAAAAAATGTGTAGAAGGCATTCAGAGGAACACATCCAAAAAGCATTTTAATATGGAAAGAAAAGATGGGATAAAACTCATAAAGAATTTGAATTCAAAAAAGGAGATGAAGTCCTAATTTCATCACAACATTTTAACTTACAAGGTAATGTTGAATTGAAGGATCCCTTTATAGGACCTTTTTTAGTAAGAAAAATGGTTGGTAATAATGCTGTGGAAGTCATATTATATGCCCCATGTGATAGGAAACATCCAGTTTTCCCTATCTCATTATTAAAACCTTACCATGCAAATGATCCTGACTTATTTCCAAAAAGAAGAGGAAGGCCTAAAAAGCAACCTGAAAAAATTATGGAAAAGGAAGAGATTGAAAAAATACTCAAGAAAATAATTTTTACTAAAGAGAAAGGAACTGAGTATTTATTAAGATTTAAGGGGAAATCAAATGAATTTGATAAATGGATACCTGAAAAAGTAATTTCAAATCTATCCTACCTTCTTAAAAAATTTAAACAGAAATAAATTCCTGTTCAACCAGATGAGGGGTTAGAAAACCAGTACTCATAATATTTTGTTATGTTTTATTTCTTTAGAGAATTAATCTTTAATCCTACATAATTTTCTGAATACCTGAAAAATAATATAAAATAAAAAAAGTGTATAACTTATCATTTTTTTGTTGTTTTTTTGGGTGGGCAAGTGTCAGACTGGATATCCCCAGGACTGAGTAAAAAGTACTTATAAGTTATGTTAAACACATGGACTATACATGGGAGCACTAAATTAGAGTACACAAATATTATACATAAGTAAAATTATGATAATATACAAAATAATTACTCTAACATAACCATGTTGATGTTTAAAGAAAACAGCAGCTTTGTATCTACAAATGGGGTGTAGTACTGATACAAAACCTCTCCAATTTTTATTTTGAAGGGCTTCAAGCTTTGACTTATATTCACTATCAATTTTATGTAATGAATTTGTTGAAACAACAGAACTAGCAGCTCCTGTGTCCAATACTATATTTAAATTTTCTCCAGAAATGATAGCTGGAACCATGATAAGTGTAATTTTCAAGTTATCAGCTTGTATTTCCTTAATGATTTCAGCATCTTCAAAATTCATTAAAGATTAATTTGAGTCCATATTTAAAATTGGAGTTTCAAAGATGGACAAATCATCTTCCAGCATACAGACTTCATTCTCATAACTATATGAGATATTACTGTCATAATCACTTGAATCTTTACTTTTTTCTGTTTCTTCTTCAGAATCATTCTGATTTTCAACAATATTTATATTCTTCTCGCATTTGTGACCTTTAACCCAAGGTTTATTACACTTATAACAAGTATTAGTTTCATACTTTTTAGGTACTACGGGTTCAGTTGGTTTTTTCAGCTTTTCCTGAAGTGTTTTTGAATTCTGATTTTTCACAGTTTCATTATTTTTTTATAAGTGGTGTACCTTGCTTCATACTTATGGTTTAATAATATTTCATTTCAAATATTAATAGATTCAGAATATTCATTAACCATTATTGTTCTAGCTACAACAATGTCTCTGACAGATATAGGTAATTTATATATTATCTTATCTTTCCATAAGTTAAAATCCATTTTTGGCTCAATGGCTTTTAATATTTTATTTAAATTCATTAAAAACACCATAGGTTTGTCCCCATTCAACGGATTATACCTAGTTTCTCATACAGTCTCTGCTGAGTGAGCCTGAATCTAGAAGCTCCAAATTGTTTTTCAATTAATTGTTTCCATTCAGCCCAAGAGTAATCTTTACCCTCACTAAAAACAGCCTCAAACCATAAAAAAGCAACATCCTTAAATAAAGAAATTAATTTTGATGTTATTTCTTCATCTGGTAACTTATATGAGAATTTCAAGTTGTCAATTCTTTGGATAAAATGTTGCCAATCAGAGCTAGCTTCCCCATCATAAGTTGGGTACTGATCTATCTTAGGCCAGTTATTCTGATTGGATTTTGTTTCACTAATACTAGGTAAATTAAATAACTCATTTACTCTGGATAAATGGTCTTGTATTTCCTCTTGCACAGATTTGTGACTTACATTTGTATTTTCAGACTTGAAACTACCACCAGATGGTTTTACTTGTGGTTGTATGGGGAATGATTTAGATTCATTTTTGCCAATGAAAGGATTATTATTATACTGTGTATACTTATGATTATCCTGATTCATTAGTAGATTAGCAGTTTCAATATCAACTTTAATCAATCTTTGTAGCAGATCAGAAACACTCTGATTTGTCTGGGAAAAAGATAACTTTTTTCTTGATTCAGTTTTCAATAAATGTGCTTCATACAACTTTTCTAACTGACAGAATTTGTTTGAAAGTTCACTATATTTATTACTCAAAGAATCATACTTAAGAGTTAGAGCCAAGTTTTCATTCTCTAATTCTTTATTTCTTGTTGCCAGTTGAGAAATTTTCAATTTCAAGGATGACATTGCATCACTTGTGAGCGTAACTGTATGTTCCTCACACTCAGTCATTCTATTCCATAATTCTGAAACAATTCTATGGACTGTTGGGTTATTATTAAAATACTCCATGTCTTCCTTCTCAAGTTTTTCACTGTTTTGTGAACTTCTCATCTCACTAGTAAGTGGTGGCAACTGAGGGTCAACTGTATTATTATTATAAATAGTACTGTTGTTATTTAAAAAAGATAATTCAGGTGTATCTACATCAAAACCTAATTTTTCAAGTCCTCCTCAATTTTCTGTACAGATTTTACATCAATAATATTATCTATATTATAATTATCAGTATTGTGTTCAATCTGATAGGGTAATCTACTTACCAAGGGATTTGTGCAAGCCCTGATTTTTGGGGCTTTTTCTTTCCTTTGTAGGGGTGAGGTGAGGAAGTCTGATGAGGGGGAGGATCCCTGTTGCAATTGTGACTGGACAATTGCTGGTGGAACCAATCCCACTTCCATTTCTCTACCAGGATTTTTTTCTGGGAATGATGTGACCCTCCTTGGGTATGGGGTTGTTGCCTTGGCTTCCCTACCTTTAACTCTTCCAAGGTATGATTCATTTGTTGGAAACCCACCTTGCAGTTGTTTTGCAACTGCTCTACCTCCTTTAGCATGAAAGACTTTGATTCATCCAGTTTCAGAACCTGCTTTGCCAGATGGGACAGTTGATCCTGAAGAGGAGGTGAAGTCTTTTTGATTTTTATCTTTTTTAAGAGGGCTTCCTTTTCCTCTATGCTCATTGACTCTGGTTGTGGGTAGGATTGACCCTCCATGGTGATGTCCTGGAGCAATGTTTTTAGCTTTAGACCTGGTGCTATAAGGATTTTTTTCACTTACATTGTCCTGTGGAGCACTCATTTTGTCTTTAAATAACAATTTTACACTTCTACAAAAGGGAAAACCTGTATGGTAATCAGTAGACAAAAAATATTAGCAATACAATTACTAATAAAAGCACTGGAGCTTACCCTGAATTTATATCTTTATTTATTTAAATAAAATATAAGAAAAATTCAAAAAAATCTATTAAAAATAAAATAACAAGTTGAACTAGACCTTTATAAGGGTGAATAATTATCTTACCAAGATTTAACAAAATACCAATTTAATTGGGTGTTATATTGGTGACCAAATACCAAGTGAAATTGGGTTTATATTGGGTAGAGTTACTACTGTAAATACCTAATTTTTATTTAAAAAAATTAGTAAAACTATTATAAGGGTTCCTTTCCGCAATAACTGAGTTATGATTACCCACTAATGTGCTTCAGACCCAAATATTGGGTTTTTTTGAAATAAACTAGAGTAAAAATCATGTCCTAAGGCTTATACTAAATAATAAGTAATAACTAAGGAAAAACCCCCAATTGTTAGTTTATGCTAGTATCTAAGTATGCTTTAATAGTAAATATTAATGGTCCAACTACTTATTGATAAATGATTTTGTGATTAAACCTCAGGGGAAGACTAATAAAATATTTATTCTCAATTAAACTCACAATACTTGGATTTTTATGCGTGCTAGTGGTGGAAAATAGAATAATAAAATATAGTTATAGCTTATATAAAGATCATATCAATTTATAAATGCTTTATAATATATTTATATATGAAAATAATTGTGTTTTAGTGTTTTTTTAATGTATAGTAAGTAAGTGATTTCTAATAACCCGTCAAAATCCTCCCTTACTTATACCAAAATCCACTGGAGTGCACAGACCTTCAATCCAGATGATGTCACTGCTATCCCTGGCAATGACAGCACTGTGAGGGCCCATTACCTCCCCATGGCGTCCACTTCAAGCAGTCTAAACACCCAGACCTCCAGTAAGGACCCTCCATCACAATTAATGATACCACAGACCCATACCATAAATAGAATAAACAGATAAAAGCGGATACCATAAAGAAACAGGTAAAATAACTCATCAAAAGAGTATATAATGAGACCCAAAGCATATAGAGGAACCAAACTAACTGTCAAAGCCCCCAATAACATCCCTAAGCATCCATATCAACCCAGTAATCATATCCTGACCCATAAATCAGTGAAAATCCATCCAAGGAAGCAGATTAAGTTGTCCAAACTGGATATATGCACCTGAAATAGGTTTATATGCTTGTGTAGGCATTGTGAGTCCACTGAATATGTCCACATTACCTAAAATAAGCAGAAAAATAAAGGTTATAGGCTATTAAGAGGTTAAAACCCACTTATAAACCTAAATATACATAATATAACTACATATTTCACTGAATATGAGGTTTATGTATACATATAAGCTTATTTATGTCTATGATTACTTAATATCACTTAAGATAAGTATATTATGACTCCATTAACACCTTAATAAGTGCTATTAGGCTATGGATAAGCTATTTAAACTACTATAAGTCATATAATATTGTAATAATTATATAAATATGTATTATAACCATATATATAAGTATATTAACCTTATTTTTAAGTAATAAGCTTGATTTAATTAAGGTTATCTTATTTTAAACATACAAATTACTCAGTCCTGGAGATACCTAGGCTGACATTTTTGGTCTTGTTTTCTACATTCTTTATCATTACAATTAAACATATAACCAATACAATTACAATACATATTGTTAGTACTTATAAAGTCTTTGAATAGTATCTGAATTTATTAAATCTATTTTTCTACCAACTATAAGGTTGTAAGCCATATATAATTAGTGAGATTAAAATTACTGAGACCCTTATATTGAGTTACATTTTAATACTTATTGGATTTGTACTACAGTATTCATATAGGACCATTAAAATCTTCTATACAACTGACCATTCAAGCTATTTCACATCTCTGTACTTGACCTCAGCCTGAAAAAACAAGTGACTTTAATTTATCAGCTATAGAGAGCTACCAGCAGCAAGCAACACACAATATTTGAGGGGAACTTGCAAGCAAGTCCTCAACTTGAAGTTAGATGGAACTCAGATGGAACTCAGACTGAAGTAATGCTAAACTCTCCCTTGAAGTAAGATTGAAGCCTTACAGAAATATGAATTAATATTTTTTGAAAAAATTGCCAAACTTATATGATAAATGAATTGAAACCAGAAAAATTTATTTTAATAATCCACCAACTACACAGTATTGTTAGATGAAAATTATTTGAATACTTTTTTTAAAATTTATGTTAATAATTCAAATGACCTTAAATCATATTCTTTTCTTCAATATTATCACACTTAATTAATTTAATAATCTTATTAAACATTCCAGATAACATATAAAAATAATAAGTGACTTTTTATATTCTATAAAACTGTGCTTCAGAACCAATAAGCTGTAATTTTTTATTCAATACAATATTAACTGTATTTTTTTATGCTTTGAATGTCTCTATTATTCAATAATATATAACAATCTACTGAATTATTAAATAAAAGAATTGAATACACATATCTGTTATATTATTTACTATAATATACAGTGCGAAACATTGAACACCAAAATTTAAAGCATAGTAATTCTTTTTGATGTTTCTTTTTGCCCAAATGATTAAATTTCACAACATTTTTGTACTAAATACTGTTCCTTAAAAATATTTGATTACATATCTTGGAAATGGCATACTCCTACATGTTTTAAACTTTAATGCAATTTGGGGGCTTTCCAAGGGGTGATTTTGGTCTAGAATATTTTATGGTGGTGCAATGGCAATGAAAGGTGAGGAAGACTCAAAATTTCAATATAGGTATGTATTTATTTCTTTATATTTAAATATTCAATAAAAAGGTAAATTGATTATTATTGTTATTACTTTGTAGAATTAGAAATACGCAGATGTAAATATTAAAGTAGTAACAGTAGTAATATATTTGGTTTGTGTATAAAAAATAAATTTGTAAAGTTAGAATGGACTGAAAGAAAACAGCCAGATTGAGATGCCTTATATAGGCAAAAAGGAGAGAAACTACTGAACCAAAATTCTATATACATGATTATCAGAGAAAGAAATTTTCCACATATAGACATTTCAAATATTTAAAGTTCTATAAAGAATGTACCCATATACAGTATTTATCTGTATATGTACACTTTTTTTATTTATTTTAAATTTCTGAAAATGTCAAAGTAGAAATAAAAATATTTGATTTAATATTTAATATTTTTAGTTTTATTTTCAGCTGTCATGAGGATGCTGTCATAAAATAAAAAATATGAGGAAAAAATAGAATTATATCTTTAGTTAATTTTACTTATTAATTAGTTAAAATTGTATAAGTAATTTAGAAAGTAAGTATAACTAATTAAATGAGAGGTAAAGGCATATCTCTACTCTAGTAAATAATTAATTATTTACTGTGTAGGTCTAGTAGCCTGGCTGACACTCCCTAATTATAAAAATAATAAAAATAATAATGCTATGATTTTTTCTTTTCATATTTCTTTAGTAGAGCAGAAAGTTTAGATATGTCTTTTGCAGGAATAAAAGAATCATATTCAGAAGATTTATTCTTGAATCAATAAGTATTCAGTACCTTTTTCAGCAGTGACAACTCTTTCATTTAGAATTTTGTAAATTTCTGCTGTTTCAGTGGTTTCATTAGGGGTTTTCTTTGGTCTCCCCCTCCTTTTTGGAAATAAAAAACTATTTGATTTGTAAGGTTTCAAAAGAGATTTTGGAAAAACAGGATGTTTCCTGTCATATGGAGAATACAGGATAACTTCAACTGCATTATCACCAACCATTCTTCTGACAAAAAATGGACCTAAAAATGGGCCTTTTAATTTGTTATTACCTTGTAAATTGAAGTGGCCTGTAGAAATCAGTACTTCATCACCCTTCTTGAAAGTGTATTCTTTATGGGATTTTTCCCATCTCTTCTTCTCATATTCAAAATATTTTTCAATAAACTTTTAAGCATGACTTCTGCAAAGTTGTTGCATTCGAAGAAAAGATTTTAAACCAAGATGTAAATCCAATTTAGGTATTTTGTTATTGAGAATATGGGCAGGAGTATTTGAAAAATATCCAAGCCAGAGCTCAAAAGGCTTTCTCTGAGTAACAGAATGAACTGTGCTATCATAAGTAAATTCCAAACCAGGAAGTAAGGTGACCCAATCATGAGTGAACCTGTAATTTTCTTTGTACTAAAGGCCAAAGGCAAAATACCTTCTTATCATGTCCTCTAAAGTCTGAATCATTCTTTCAGATAATCCATCAGTCTGAGGGTGATGGGAAGCAGAAAGCATCAGATCACAACCACAAAAATCCATCAGAGACATCCAAAATTCAGAAGTAAATTTATGTTCTCTCTCAGAGATTATGGCCTTTGGGAAACCAGAAGTATTGAGCATATGAGACCACAAAAACAAGGCTAATTCTTTGGTGGAAACATATTTGTGAGTAGGGATGAATATACAAATTTTTGTAAATTATTCCATAATAACCCAGAAAGAGTTATAACTGTCTTTCCTAGAAATGGAAAATCCTTTCAAAAAGTTCATGTTTACAATTTGCCATGGTGCATCAGGAGATTCAAAATGCTGCATTAATACAGCTCTTTTCCCAGTTAATATTTTTGATCTCTGGAAAGAATCACAGGATTCAACATATATTTTGGTTTCTTCACACATATTAGCCCACCAAGCAGTGTTCTTAATTCTAATCATTGTTTTTTAAAGATCAAAATTTCCTGCCAATATGTAATCATGAAATATTTTTAAGATTATTTCTTTTATAGAAGGAGGATTAAAAATAACATTGCTCAACTTTCTTCTATAATAGAGGTAGCCTTCATCAATTAAAAATTTACCTTTTTCCAAAGCAATCTGAAACTTTGGTGGTAGGGTTTTAATCAATACTTGTATTGAAGCATTTTTTGGATCATTTAATATAGTACACAGCTTTTTTGAGTCAGTGTCCATATCATATTAATCCAGAATAAGCTTTAATATCTCTTCCTCCATATCAACCACAAATATCCCTTGAATGTGAACTATTTCATACTCAGGATCATATTCAGGATTAGAGTCATCATTTGGCAAAGGTCACCTTGATAAAATATCCACATTTGAGTGAAAAATACCAGCCCTATAAATTATTTTCATCCTTCCTCTGTATTCTTGACCAGCCAACTACCATCTGAACATGTGCCTGTTAAGTGTTTTTAAGTTTAAGAGGGACTTCACTGCACTTCAATCAGTGAAAAGTTCAAATTTCTGGTCATTCAGATAATAATGTAGTTTATCCAGAGTCCACACAACTGCCAAACACTCAAGTTGGGGGCACCATATTTCAATCCACTATTTCTTACAGTTCTTGAAATATAAAAAATTACTACTTCTGATAATTTGTCATTCATAACTTGTTTTTAATGGAGAGCAGCACCAATGCCAAAAAAACTGGCATCAGTGTACAAAAAAATGGTTGAGTATGGTGCTGACATCAAACAATGTTTCATAGTGTCAAAATCTATATATCTTTCACTGTTCCAGACAAAAGCAACATCTTTCCTAGATAAATGGGTGAGGGGTAATGCTATGACTTGATAATTTTTAATATTATTGTCTATAGTATCCACACATTCCCAAAAAACTTTGGAGCTCTCTAACTGTAGTGGGAGCTTTTACCTGTTGTATGGCTGCTACTTTGTTCTGGTCAGCACATATATGTAATCCTGAGACAACATGACCAAGAACTTTCAAAGAATGAAAACCAAATTTGAATTTTTTAAAAGAAAGAGTTATATTTATCTCATCTATTTTATGGAACACTTTACATAGGTGGTTAAGGTGGTTCTCAAATGTCTTGTAGAATATGATTATATCATCAATGTAAACTATTAGCCATCCTTCAATTATTTCTTGATAGAATGTGTCATCCATAACTTTTTGAAAAACTGAAGGGGAATTTTTGGGGCCAAATGGCATCCTAATATACTTATAAATACACATATGAGTAGCAATAATTAGAAAATTCTTTGAATTTTTCTCAACAGGTACCTGGTGATATCCTTTATTATCATCTAAACAGCTAATATATTTAGCACCTTGTAAGGTAGTATGGATAGAGGTAATTCTGGCTAAAGGATAGATATCATCAACAGCATAAGTATTTAATGCTCTATAATCACCACATAACCTGGATTTGTCTTTCTCATAAGAAATTAGGACAGTTGAGATAAAACACTTTTTAGGTGTTTCAACTACCTTTTCAATAATATTCATTTTTAAAAGAGTAGAGATATTGTCTTCAATATCTTTTCTATTTGTGGGGGAAGTAAGATAAGGCTTCTTCTTTAAACTAGGTGGTATTTTAGTTAATGGGAAAGATAATGAAAGCTTCATTTCTTCTTTTACCAATCCTAATTCATGTGACCCATGAGCAAAGGTCATAGGAAAAAAATTTACCAACTGAATAGTGAAATCTTTTCCCTCACCAGAAAGTTGTTATTAAAAAGAAGATGTGTAAATTTCAGACAGAAGGGCAGGCATTTCTTTTATAGATCTTCCTTTATATTGAACCACAGAATGACATGTGTTCAATCCTGGTGTTAATAATTTTTTCGGGGAGAAATGTGAATTTTTCTCTTTCTATTCAACCCCATTGTGAAGCATTAGTTTAAGGGATCAAGCTTAATGCCATATTTGGTTAATATATCATTTCCCACAATGAAAAAATTTCTTAAATTATCATTTTCCATAACTAAAAAGTCACAAATAGCTCTTACAAAGCCATGGTTATATTTGAAAAATACTGTAGCTTTTTATTTACCGATGGGGGACAAAACAGAGCCATAAACTCTCCAATTTTCAGAAGTAATAGGCATAAGTTTTGATTTATAATACTGATCAACTGAAGGAAGTTCTTTTTCAGACACAACACTTCCTCCAGCACCAGAATCCAAAACAACCTCAATGGTATTTCCATTAATTAAGACTTGTGCCTTGAGAGGGGTAATAATAATTGAGGTTCCCTCAAGATTTCTTATGATTTCAGAATCTTCAACTGTGGAAAAATCATTTTTATCAATGTCAATATTAGGGGGTGTCAGTTCTGGCAAATCCGCACTTAAATAAGTGCGGATTTCCAAAACACACTAGTCCCAATACTGGTGGATTTCAAAATGAAATAAGTCACTTATTTCACTCAAATCCGCACTTTCTCAACCAAAAGTGCTGATTTCACCATCAAGTCCCATTTCACTGATTTGTCAGCATCATCCCATTCATACGCAGCACTCCACAGCATGACACTTCATAACTCAAAACATCGTACATCATTTACATTTTCATATCATATCATATAAGAGTCATGCCTTCCTCACTTTCAAATCGTGATAAATTACATAAAGCAATGACTTTCATGGCTCTTGAACTGCTCTTGGACTCTGATTGCAATTCTGATTCTGATCTAGAAGAAGATTTTGTCTTTTTATCAAAAATGGCCACAAAACGTTACCTTCTTCCCAGAAAGCCTCAAGTACTTCATACCCCAAAGTACACCATCCAAACACTTCTTAAACTATCTACACTCAGTTTTAGACAGATGTTCAGGACTTCTCAGGAATTTTTCCTTAAATTGCTTGATCTTATTCAGGATCATCCAATATTTCATAATAATTCTCAAAAAGAACAACGACATCCTTCAATTCAATTGGCCATCACACTATGTCATTTGGGTTCAAATGGTAATGGAGCCACTTTGAAACGTTTAGAAAATGTCTTTGATTTAGGGTATGGTTCAGTTAACACTTATACCAAACGATGTATCACTGCCATCAACTCCTTGGAATCTCAACTTCTCACCTGGCCAACAAAAGAAGAGCGACTTGAATCATCTCAGGTTATGCAAGCAGAGGGCTTCCCAGGATGTATTGGTTTTGTTGATGGTACTGCTATTCCTTTGAGCCAGAAACCTGCTCAAGGTGGAAACAATTACTTTCACATTCTTGTCAAAAATTTTCACCAAAATATTTACAAGTCAAAAAAATTCTATATCTGTTTTAAAAAATTGGAAATACTCTCCCCTGCATTTTATTGAAGCAAGGGGTGGATATCACCAAAATGTTTCTAAGTCATCAATTTCACATGTCAGATTTGAAAATTTGACAATACCCCCCCTGCATGTTATTGAAGTAAGTGGTGGAAGTCATCTAAATTTAATATAATTACGTAAATTATTAAATAAATATCTAATATATATCAATTTCCCTAGTTTAAAGTAATGACAATCCCTCAAGCCAAAATGCAGATCAAATCTAGAAACAAAAGTTTGGGACTTTCCACAGGTATAGGCTAGAGGAACCCCATGAAACAAATAAATGTTATCATGATTACATTTTATACAACACAAGGTCGTTGGCCCATTACTTTAGTTGAGGAAATTAATACATAAAAATATTTATTAAAAATTTATGAAAAAATATAAATTTTTTGATGACAACTCTAATCCCCATACTTTTTGGATCTAAAAAAATTTTATTTTAATCAATTAACTTTACCTTCTTTCATTACCTTATTGATTCTTTGAATCAACTTATGACTGATTTGAAATGAGCAACCAAAATGTGTTAAATATTGACAGGATTCCAAACCAGGAGGAGCTTTGGTCGTTTGATGATTATCCTTAGAAGAATTCCAAATAGTTTCAATGATACCATTTCCCAAACCAAAATCAATGATGCACTGGTGGTCTGGAAAATATAAAACATGTCATTTGATTTTAGCTGGAGATGGTATTGGTTGGCCAGTAATCAGTTTGATATATGAGAATATACCAAAAGTAAGAGAATTGGTGTCATTGGTATCGGTGTGAATTTTATTGTGAAATCCAGAATGAGTGATAATAACATTAGAAAATAAAAGATATTCGTGGCTGATATCTTCCCATTTGGAGTCACACCAATTCGGTATACCAACTTTGGTTGCAAGTTCATGATTTTTTTCAAATGCTTTATTACAGTGCTTTTTGAGTCGAAAAGCAAGAAAAGAGTTAAAGGAAGGAAGAGTGTCCCATAAGCAAAAATCTTCATCTTTTTGAGCTTTAGTGATATTCTTGAGCAATGAATATATGCCTATATAATTGAAATGCATAGATAATAATCATATAAGAGTTTCAGAAGCCTTATCCTCTAAATATGCAATATAAAAATGTGAAATAAAAAAAGTGAAATTTGGAAAAAAGGCTCAACTTCAAAGGTCAAAATCTCAGCAACCACTGAACCTAATTCAAACCTGTTTGTGGGAAATGAAAGATATGCTTTAGTAGAATCTTCAGTTAAAGGACATGTGATTGAAATAAACCTAACCCTAATTTGTTACATAAAAAATGAAATAAAAATTTAAATTGGGAAAAAAAAAGGCTCAACTTTAACGGTCAATATCTCAGCAACCACTGAATCAAATTCAAATCTGTTTGTAGGAAATGAAAGGTAGTCTTCAGGAGAATCTTCAATAAAAAGAACATTAGATTAGAATAAACCTAACCCTAATTCCGAGTCTGATTTTCAAAATTTTACAAAAACTTGAAAAGTGGTAATGAAGATGAGATCAAAAGGAGTTTTATAAGTTCACTGTTATCCAGATAAGAGTCATACACATATTTAACTATGAACTTTTCATAAAAGGAATGAGATATCATATAGGCATGAAAAAAAGGAGATGAAACTTACCTTGATTGAAAAGTAGGAAAAATAGAGTGAGAAAGATTGATGTTGTAAATGTGGGGAAATTGAATATGGAGTAAGTGAAATGCATAAAGAATGTGCAATGTATGTGTTTCAATGAAATGGAGCCAAAAAAAAGTGAAATAAGGGAAAGGGGGGATAATGGCCATGCCAAGGAGGGATGAAGAGTAGGGTGATGGAGCTAAAAAAGAAAGTAAAGAGGGAGAGAAAAAAAAGGTTAATTATACCATTGAAATCCAAAATAACCACTTACAAAAAAAATTTAGATAAAATTATTTAAGTTTTGAATATCTTCCTCCAGCATCAAGATTTCCTGGTTAGACTCATAAGAAATGTTTCTGGCACAATCACTTGAAGTATCATCTAGTTCAACTGTGTTATCAGAAGGCTCCTCTGTTTGGTCAACAAGTTATTTTTTCTTGTCACAAACATGGCCTTTCTTTCAAGGCTTTCTGCATTTAAAGCAAGTATTTTTTGCATATTTTTTAGGTGCAACAGGGATGGAGGATTTACAAACTTTTTCAGGAAGTTTTTGTTGGTAGTTGGAGGGTTCCTCTACAGAATTTCTTGGTAAGAACTTCATAGATTCACACCTGTTATTTAAAAGAACTTCATTACAAGTAGTAATAAAGGAAGAAGGCTCCCTGGAGAATTAAGCTCTTGCAACAATTAAGTCTCTCAAAGACATTTGCAATTTATAAAGGATCCTGTCCTTACAGAGTTCATAATCCATCTTTGGATCCATTTCTCTCAAGATTTTTACTAGTTTCATCAGGAACTCAATAGGTTTTTCTGTAGAGGATGAGCTATATCTAGACTCCTCATACTGCCTTTGTTGGGCTAACCTAAATTTTGAACCACAAGATTGTGCTTTAATTAATTTTTTCAGATCCTCCCAAGAGTAATCATTATTATCCAAGAGGAATGATTTATAACACATGAGGGCAACATTGGAAAACAAAGAAATTAATTTAGACAAAATCTCTTCATCTGGTAGTTTATAGGAATTCTAAAGATTATCAATCCTACAGATGAATTTCTGCCAGTCAGAGGAAGAATCACCATCAAATGTTGGATATTGGTCAAGTTTGGGCCAATTTTTCTAATTTGAGGTAGTTTCTTTCTGGTTTACTTGTTTCTGTGTAAGAAGAATTTTCAATTTCTGTAATTGAGCTTTAATCTCATCATTTAACACATTTGCAGTTTAACAGGGTGAATCATCAATTTTTGATGGAAACTCTGAACTATCTACAGGTTTCTCTTGCACTAATTCTTCTCTAGAGTAGCTTGGTTTAGATACATGTGGAGTAGCCTGTGCAACAATTTACCTCTCAGAAGTGACAGAGTATTTTTGGTTAAATAAAAATTAATTTAATTGTTCCTCATTGTTTGTTAACCTAGTTTTCACCCTTGGAATACTGGTTAATGTTTCATTGATAATTGAAAAAGATAATTGATTCTTATTTTTCAGAGATGAATAATGGCCATTTAATTTTTTCAAATTTAATTTCTGACCTTCTAGTTCTTGGCAACACATGAAATACACCACACAGGATTTGGGGGGGACTTGCCGGAAAGTCCTCAACTTGAAATTAGATGGAGCTCAGATGGAACTCAGACTGAACTTATAATGAACTGATACTGAAATTTACTTTGAAATAATATTTAGCTCTTAACCAAGGATGAATGATACTGTGCTGAAAAAATATTGAGAGTTTAATGAAAAATTAATAGAAATACAAAGTTTGGGGGCTTAAGAATCTGATAAATCCACAGTATTTTTTAATAAAACAAAATTTAATGCTAATTTTGAATCTCACTTTATCAGTAAATAGACTGAATATCATAGTACTTATTTCAAAATTATTACTCCCAAGCTTTGTAATGAGTTAATTAATTTTTTGAGAAAAAATATAAAATTATATATGTGGCTCATTTTGTTGAAGACTCCTTTTAACACTGAATTTTAAGCATTAATTTTTAATTTTAACCCATATGACCTGTTTCTTTATTTCATTTATTTTTCTATTTTTTGTTCATTCAATGTAATTATTTTCAATTCAGTTGAGTTATCCAAAAAAAATATTGAATCATCAAATATCTTATATTTTTACTTCTAGAATACAGTTAAACCACATATAGCTAAAAAAAAAATTATCAATGTGTTTTCTCAATCTCTCACTAAATGAAGTACTCTAAGATATTTTTTATACTCAACACTAATATATGAGAAATTATTTGATTATATGTGTGTAAAAAAGTATATCTCTTATAATAGCAGATTTAATCCAGCTTTTGAAATTTTTAAATGCAAGTCAATGATTGAAATTAAAAGTAAATTCATTTTTGATTTTTTTATTTTTTCTGTTTATTCCTCAAATACTAAGTAGTTTTTGTAATCAGCATTAGTTAACATAATACATATATGAGATTCCAGAAATTTTCATGATTTAGTTCATTAAAATTATATGAAAATATTTTCAGTTGGTGAGTGATCTCATGAGTTAAAATAAATAATCACTACTCAATGAATTTTCCATATGAAAAACTGCAATTCAAACTAGAAGTAAAATTTTAAAGATAAAACACAACAAAAAAGCATTAAATTCTTTAAATTTAATATTAATACTTAAGTGTTATTCCATGCTATATGGTGGGATAATTGCTATGTCCACCTGGGAATAAGCACCATAGATTTTCAAAAGTGTTCTTATGTCAAAAAATGTGGTTCAGGTCAAATTTAAGAGTAAAACATGGTGCAAGAACTGAACAGAATAGGTAGAAGTGGTAATTTTTCATCATTATATTAGTTGCTCATTGAATAACCACCATATGATAATTATTTTATGAAAAAGACACAATAGGTATTTTGAGTAATACTCATATAAAAAAGCTAGTTTTAAAGGGATTATTTTTTAATTAAAATAAATAATGATGCATATTTTAAATGAATAGACAGAATATTTCAATTCTATGTTGTTGATGAACAAATTAAGTAAAAAGTTTCAGGTTTGCTTTTGTAGTCTTTGGAAAAAAGTTTTTGACAGGATTAATTCACATCTGAACATTTACAAATACTTCTTAAATAGAATATATGAGTTAAAATTTATCAATAATTTATTAGAAAAATGATATTCACACTGATAGGTAGATATTATATTATTTTACTATTAAATTTCTAATTCTTTAAAGTAAAATCCATTTGATATTATATGTAAAAAGAAGATTTTATAAATCTTCTTCTAATTGGCCTTATAAATAAGAAACACTTGAATGAATCTATTTTAAAAAAATGAATTTGGATAGAGAATATTTCAACTCATCAGTACAAATTTAAAATAGAAAATTAAGGTTAAACATTGAGTTTTTTCAACAATATATATTTCTTTGAAATATATTTATTTAATTTTTTAAAAAGATACCATTTTTATCCTATGAGATTTCCCTTTAATTTAAACATGAGAATCAAGAAAAAAAATCTGAGGCTTTGAAGTATCTATATAATTTGTACTAAAAATGAAAAAATTGTTTTTTTGAGTTTTTATGAATCTAAAAAGAAGATCTGATACCTTTTTTATTTGTTATAGTTGTATTAAAATAATTTTTAGTTATCTTCTTAATTATTAATGGAGAAAAAATAATAATTTCATAATATTATAAAATCAACATCCAAATATATTTAATAAAACATTTCTCCAAAATGATTCATCATTTGTATTTTTTTCTAGAAATTTAAAATATTTAATATAAATCATTTTAATATAAGAATATACTGATATTTAAATTTAAAAATATTTGATAAAAAGTTTAAAAAATTATAAATTTTCTCACAGTTTAAATTAGCTTGAACCACAGTTCAAAGCAGGATCTCATTGTGAGTTCAATCTAAGTTCCACCAAAATTAATATATATAATTTTTGGAAAATGTATATAGTCATTGAAATGAAAAAACTTTAGTAAAAAAAATGACTCAAAAATTGTTTTATTTTATTTAATATATTATAGAAAAGATATTGAAGAAGCTAACATACTCATTTTATTAAATTTTTGGTTATCATGACTAATTATTATTTCATATACAATAATCATAAAACATAAAATAAAGCACAAAGTTTACTATATATATCAATGTGTTTCATCTTAAATATTTATTTAAATTTTATTTTTTAATTTGAAAATATTATACATCAAGCTAAAAATATTCTGAAGTAAATTAAAAGCTCTATACATTCATCTAATAAAAGAAAAAAAGTGCATTAGCTCAAACTTTTAATATATGATTTTTTACTTTTCCCAACTTGTTTTGAAAGTTTACCCATTTTATTGGTTTTCTATCTTATGTATATTCTTAATAAAAATTCTGTAAAATACTTTGTAAAAAATGAAAACAGTATTTAATGGCTAGTTTTTACACTCCTGTAGATCTTCAGCCTCAATGTTTGGTACTTATTAAAAACATTGAATAAACCAATAGCTTGTATGTATTGAGGGGTACAAATAGAAATAAACCACTTTTACATTTTGTTTTTTATTGTGGAAAATGAGTACTGAAATAAGGCAGGGTGAACTATGTTCTTTGTTCAAAAGATAGAGTCCACCTTCAGTTTTTTTCCACCTTGTTTAACATCCTTTTGAGCTCTATACATGCCTTTCTCTGCCTTTGTATTCCTTCTGACTTCATTCCCATATCTCTTCTTTTGATAAAAATTCCAAGGCAGTTACTGTAGTATCAAACATTCATGAGTAAGTTTCCATACTCCTCAAACCCCCCCTCCCCTCCCCTTTTATTTTTCACCCCACCCCACTACTCTTGCTTCCCTCATCATCTATACTCCCCCATTTATCTTTCCTCCCTACCCCACCCCATCCCTTTCACCTCATACCTCAACCTTTCTTTTCCACCCTTTACCCACTAAGCCCTTTTTAAGATATCTTAAACCTCTTGCTTCCAAATCTAACTTTCTTGTTCCACATCCCAATCATTTAACCTAAAAATTATGTTGATCCTTTTTCTGCTCACCCCACCTCTTTGACTTTTAAATTCACTCCTTTTTTCCATATAGAGTAAGAGGGGTGAGAATGACACTACACAATATAGGGGGTGAACTTGCTAGCAAGTCCTCAACCTGAACTAAGATGGAACTCAGACTGAACTCATACTGAACCCATACTGAACTCTACATGAACACCCACCTAAAACTGTTCTGCTGAGTGGTGTTCATCCCTGATTGTATGGTTCCTTTGTCAATAGCTCAATGTGTGTTCAATCTGTGGTGAGTTTGGGTCCAAGGTTGCGGACTTGCTAGCAAGTCTGCCCCCCATATTGTGTGGTGTGAGATCAGTTAAAGTTATTCATAGTGATATGAGATATATAAGGGTGGATAGGGGATCAAAAGGGGTGATATGTGTAAAAAATTATTTGGCTGAGGTGACATGGGAGGGATAGGGGTGGTGAAGGGGGATACAAGGGGTGGTGAGGGGAGTGGACTGGGGAGAGTAGTACTAAATTTCAGAGAGTGAGAGAAAGTGTAAGGGGAAGCATAAAGGAAGCAAAAAAGAGGGGAGGGAAGTATTAGGAAGGATAATTTTCAAAGAGAATAAAAAATAAAAATATATATAAAATGATATGGCATGAAACAAAAATAAACTTATAACTATTGTGCAAAATTTTTAGCCAAATATTTTATTCTTATTGAAATTTGACACTTTTTTTTTCTATAATTAAGGTAATGGTAAATTATTTTTTTGAAAAATAGTGACAATAAAATAATTTTAAATCTAAAATTATGGTAAAAATTATAATTTTTTTGGATTGTACAATTAACTAAATTATTTTAACCATCAATTTTGAGCTTTATGTAGCTTCCACTATTACTTTAAAGCTTAATAAATACTTAAGAATATATACTCATACCATGAGAGCAAATGTATACTTCAGGAAATTTTTACTATATAATTTTATTGAAAATTATCATTTTAATATTTTTTTTCTTAAATAACTTTTTATGGTATTTGGAGATTTTTTTTTAAATTGATCAGTAAAAAATCCTGTAAAAGCATGCAAAAGGGTTTTTAGTTCAATTTATACAATAATTTTTATATTTTCAAAGAAAGAACAAAAAACATGCTTTTTTACAATTATATGAATGTGCCCAATTTTTTTTTGGTTGTGTGGTTCACTTACTTCAATATTCCTACAAAAATTCTAGTAATTCAAGCATCAAGATTTATAATGCTAATAATCAAATGTGCTAAAATAAATGTTTGAATTAATTTCAAGTTGTGTTCAAATTAAAATCAATATTTCCTCATTATTGTTTCAACACCACCTCAATGTGTGCTCAATTAGATATAAATTTGGGCTCAAGGTTGCAGACTTGCTAGCAAGTCCACCTCCCATATTGCATGGTGATAGTCTCTTGCACTTTGGATATATCATTCATAATATTTTTCCACAAAGCAAATTAATTTTCATAATTTACTTTGTACCTAAAAAATTTATCAGATACCTTATTCGACTCACCTTTCAATGCTTGGTAAACTTGTTCAGTTAACAAGTTATTAAATTTTTGGGCCAATTGTAATTTATTAATTATCTGATTTTTTGTGATGATGTCTGTCAAGGTCCCCTTTTGGTCTAGAAGTTTTGGTAAGGAGTTTGTATAAAGATTTTAAGGATTAATTGGACTCTCAATAATTTGGTACGTATTTCTCAATCAAAGATGATTTTTACACAATGACAAGAGGTAAATTTAAAATATAAATATAAGTTATAGATTAGAATTACATCCTTGTAAATAATAAAGATATAAAATATAAGAGATAAGTGTTATATTGTAGTTGTGATAATAAAGTAAGGTAAAATAAAGGAATGATCAAAAAGCACAAAATGGAAGGGCCTTTTATAGGCAAAAAAGTGAGAGAACAAGGTACGGGATTAATATCCCCTAACACAAGAGTATGAGAGGAAAAAGTTAAATAAAAGAAAGTATGTGAAATAATAGAATCTACACTAAATGGAGTGTCAATAAAAGTATTGATTTTATTTGAAATAAAAGCTATGAACTCTTTAGTCCGTCAATTTTTAGTGTGAGAAACATTTGATTTGAAATATAGAATCAATAAAATCTAATTAAAGGAATTTGAAAAAGTAGTTTTCTTTTTATAATTTTTTTATATATATTTTTAATACTACTTTTATTCCCTTCTCATCTGTATTATTGAACACGGTGATTGGGAGTAAAAATATATGTGGGACAACTACTTATTTTTATTAATAATTTACTTAGTGTGCTTAGTTAGTTAATTGTAATTAATACATAAGTCATTAGTAAATAATTAATTATTAATAAGGATCTCAAAGGCGTGGCTTCACCTCAGTAAGATAATTAATTATTTTCCTGGGTAAGTCTAGTAGCCTGGCTGACACTCCCTCACTCTAAAAAAAACAATAAAAAAAATGCTATGATTTTTTCTTTTTATACTTTTTTAATAGAGTAGGAAGATTTGATATCTCCTTCCCAGGTATCCAAGAATCATATTCAGATGATTTATTCTTGAATGTCAATAAGTTTTCTGTACCTTTTTCAGCAGTGACTATTCTGTCATTTAGAATTTTATTGATTTCTGCTGTTTCAGTGATTTCATTTGGGGTTTTCTTTGGTCTTCCCCTCCTTTTTGGAAATAAATCACTATTGGATGTATAAGGTTTCAGAAGAGATATTGGAAAAACAGGATGTTCTCTGTCATATGGAGAATACAAAAAAACCTCAACTGCATTATCTACAATCATCCATCTGACAACAAATGGACCAACAAATGGGTCTTTCAATTTGTTATTACCTTGTAAATTGAAGTGGACTGTAGAAATCAACACTTCATCACCCTTTTTAAAAGTGTATTCTTTATGGGATTTGTCCCATCTCTTCTTCTCATATTCAAATGATTTTTCAATACATTTTTGAGCATGATTTCTGCAAAGTTGTTGCATTTGAAGAAAAGATTTAACACCAGGATGTATATCCAATTTAGGTATTTTGTTATTGAGAATTTGGGCAGGAGTGTTTGGAACATATCCAAGCCATAGCTCAAAAGGCTTTCTTTGAGTAACAGAATGAACAGTGCTGTTATAAGCAAATTCTAACCCAGGAAGTAAAGTAACCCAATCATGAGTGAATCTGTCATTATCTTTATACTCAAGGCCAAAGGCACAGTACCTTCTTATCATGTCCTCTAAAGTCTGAATCATTTTTTCAGCTAAGCCATCAGTCTGTGGATGATGGGCAGTAGAAAGTTTCAGATCACAACCACAAACATCCATCAGAGACATCCAAAATTCAGAAGTAAATTTAGGGTCTCTGTCAGAGATTATGGCTTTAGGAAAACCAGCAGTATTAAACCTATGAGACCACCATAAGAAAGCTAAATCTTTAGTGGAAACATCCTTGTGAGTAGGGATAAATTTACACATTTTTGTGAATCTGTCTACAATAACCCAACAAGAGTTATAACTGTCTTTACCAGAAATAGGTAATCCTGTTAAAAAATCCATGTTTATTATTTGTCATGGTGCATCAGGAGGTTCAATATGTTGCATTAATCCAGCTCTCTTACAAGTCAATCTTTTTGATTTTTGGCAAGAATCACAAGATTCAACATATAATTTTGTGTCTTCAGAAAGATTAACCCACCAAGCAGTGTTCTTAATTCTGATCATTGTTTTTTCAAGATCAAAATGTCCAGCTAATAAGTCATCATGACAAATTTTCAAGATTATTTCTCTCATAGAAGGAGGAATGACAATAACATTACTCAACTTCCTTCTATAATATAGATATCCTTCATCAATTGAAAATTTACCTTTTTCCAAAGCCTTCTGGTACTTTGGTGGAAGGGTTTTAATTAATGCTTGTATTGAAGCATTCTTTGGATCATTTAATATGGTGCATAACTTTTTCAAGTCATTGTCCTTATCATATGAATCCAGAATAAGCTGTAATAGCTCTTCCTCCATATCAACCACATATATCCCATGTATATGAATAATTTCATCCTCAGGGTCATAAGCAGGATTAGAGTCATTATTTGGTAAAGGTAACCTAGATAACATATCCACATTTGAGTGAACAATACCAGCCCTATGAATAATTGTCATTCTCCCTCTGTATTCTTGAACAGCCAACTGCCATCTGAACATATGTCTGTTTGGTGTTTTCAAGTTCAAAAGGGATTTAACTGCACTGCAGTCAGTGAAAAGTTCAAATTTCTGGTCATCTAGGTAATAATGAAGCTTTTCTAGAGCCCACACTACAGATAAACATTCCAGTTGAGTAGCACCATATTTCAATTCACTATTTCTCAAGGTTCTTGAAATATAACAAATTACTACTTCTGATACTTTATCATTCATCACTTTTTTTTGGTGGAGGGCAGCACCCAGACCAATGAAACTGGCATCATTATATAAAACAAATGGCTGAGTAAAGTCAGGTAAAGCAAGGATAGGTGCTGACATTAAACAGTGTTTCATAGTGTCAAAAGCTCTTTGTCTTTCAGTATTCCAGACAAAAGCAACATCCTTTCTAGTTAATTGGGTAAGGGGTAAAGCTATGACTTGGTAAATTTTAATTTACTGTCTATAGTATCCACACATTCCCAAATAACTTTGGAGCTCTCTAACCGTAGTAGGAGCCTTCACCTGTTGTATGGCTGCCACTTTGTTTTGGTCAACACATATCTGTAAGCCTGAATCAACATGACCAAGAACTTTTAAAGAATGGAAACCAAATTTACATTTCTTCAAAGCAAGTGTCATATTTATTTCATCAATTTTCTGGAATACTTTACACAGGTGGTTAAGATGGTCCTCAAATGTTTTTGAGAATATAATGATATCATCAATGTAAACCATCAGCCATCCTTCAATAATCTCTTGATGGAATGTGTTATCCATGACTTTTTGGAAAACTGAAGGGGCATTTTTAGGGCCAAAAGGCATCCTAATATACTTATAAATACCCATATGAGTAGCAATCATCAGAAAATTCTGAGAATTTTTCTCAACAGGTACCTGGTGTTATCCTTTGTTACCATCTAAACAGCTGATATACTTTGCTCCCTGTAAAGTAGCATATATAGAGATAATTCTAGGTAAAGGGTAGATATCATCAACAGTATAAGTATTTAATGCTCTATAATCACCACATAACCTGGCTTTATCTTTCTCATAAGAAATTAGGACAGTTGAGATAACACAATATTTAGGTGTTTCAACTACCTTTTCAATAATATTCATTTTTAAAAGGGTAGAGATATTGTCTTCAATATCTTTTCTCTTTGTGGGAGAAGCAGGATAAGGCTTCTTCTTTAAACTAGGTGGTGTATCAGTTAATGGACAAGACAATGAAAGTTTCATTTCCTCTTTAACTAATCCCAGTTCATGTGACCCATGAGCAAAGGCCATGGGAAAAGACTTTATCAAGTCAATGATGGAATCTTTATCCTCACCAGAAAGTTGTTCTCCAAAAGAGGCATTGTCAATTTCAGACATTAAGGGCATGCATTTCTTTTGTAGATCTTCCTTTATATTGAACCACAGAATTACATGTGTTCAATTCTGGTTTTAATAATTTTTTAGGGGAGGAAATCTTAAATTTTCTCTTCCCATTCATCCCCATTGTGAAACATTGGTTTGAGAGATCCAATTTAATGCCATATTTGGTTAAAATATCATTCCCTACAATAAACCAATTGCTCAAGTTATCATTTTTCATGACAACAAAATCACAAATAGCTCTTACAAAACCATGGTTATATTTAAAAAATACTATGGCTTTGTATTTACCAATGGGGGACAAAACAGAGCCATAACCTCTCCAATTTTCAGAAATGATAGGCATCAGTTTTGATTTATAGTCTTGATTAACTGAAGCAAGTGCTTTTTCAGATACTACACTTCCTCCAGCTCCAGAATCCAGAACAACTTCAATGCTGGTTCCATTGATCAAGACTGGTGCCTTGAGAGGGGCAATAACAATTGAGCTATCCTCAATGTTCTTAATGATCTCAGCATCTTTAACTGTAGATAAATCATTATTATCAATATCAATAGTATTTAAATAATGGATATCCTCTTCCAGCATCAAGATTTCTTGTTGAGATTTATATGAAATATTGCTGGCACAATCACTTGAAGTATCATTCAGTACTACTGTATCATCAGCATGCTCCTCTGTTTGTTCTACAGGATTTATCTTCTTGTCACAAACATGGCCCTTCTGCCAAGGTTTTTTGCACTTGAAACAAGTGTTTGTTGCATACTTTTAAGGTGCAACCGGGGCAGAAGGCTTCTCAACCTTTTCCAGAGGTTTCTGTTGAAAAGTTGAGGGTTTTTCCCATGTGGTTCTAGGAATGAATCTTCTGGCATCATACTTTGTGTTTTGAAGAATCTCATTACAAGTATTGATGAAAGAAGAAGGTTCTCTGGTGAACTCAGTCCTAGCCACTATCAAGTCTCTCAAAGACATTGGTAATTTATAGAGGATCCTGTCCTTCCATAGCTCAAACTCCATCTTTGGGTCCATAGCTCTTAAGATTTTTACAAGTTTCATTAAGAACTCAATAGGTTTATCAGTAGAAGAACTATATTTAGTTTCCTCATACTGCCTTTGTTGAGCAATCCTAAACTTGGAGCCCCCAAATTGTGCTTTAATTAATTTCTTCCAATCTTCCCACGAGTAATCATTCCCATCTAATTGGACAGATTCATACCACATAAGGGCTACATTGGTAAATAAAGAAATTAACTTGGACACAACTTCCTCATCTGGGAGTTTGTAAGAGTTTTTCAAGTTATCAATCCTGCAAATAAATTGTTGCCAATCAGAAGAAGAATCACCATCAAATGTTGGATATTGGTCAAGTTTTGGCCAATTCTTCTGATTTGAAGGAGTTTCCTTAGTATTAGCTTGTTTCTGAGTAAGAAGCAGCTGTAACTTCTCCAATTGGGCTGTAATCTCATTGTTAAATCCCTCTGTTGAAGATCCTGGTGCATCATCAGTTTTTGATGGAAACTCAGTGGTAACAACAGGTATTTCTGGATCAATTTTTACTTTAGATGAACTAGCCACAGGCAATATTTGAGAATCCTGCACTATATGTTCCTTCACAGAAATGTCATTCAACAATGAATTCAATTTTTCTTCAATGGTTGTTAGTCTTGTTTTCATTCTTGGAAGACTAGATAAACTCTCATTGATAGTTGTAAAAGATAACTGATTTTTATTTTGAAAAGATGAATAATGGTCATTCAGTCTCTTCAGATTCATCTTATCTATCTCCAGCTCCTGGCAACAGATAGATACAGTATCTTGTAATTTAGACAAATCATTTTTGATATTTTGCCACAAAGCAACCTTCTTTTCATGAGTTGCCTTATAATTAAACAAATCATCAGAAACTTTCTGCAATTCACTCCTTAAGGATTAATACCCTTGCTCAGTTAATAAACCATTAAACTTCTGAGTTAATTGCATATTTTTCATAATATGATTCTGCTTTGCAATAATATCTCTCAAGTACTCATCATTAATCTTTGCTACATCTGGAGTGTTTTTCATTAAGGAAACTGAGTAACTTTCCAGACTCTCATAAAACTCAGGGTCAAGAGTTTCATCAATTACAGCCATATCAGGGTTAATCATTGAAGTAGCAATTAAAAGTAAAGGGTTAGATACATGAGTGATTTGTCTACTACTCCCAGCCTCTACAGGTCTCAAGGTTTCATCCTCCCTTCCAGATTTACCTGAAGGAACAGAATCAGCTACAAGAAAAGGCACTTGATAATCAATAGAGGGGCTTACCAAGGCTTGCTGGGTATGACCATATTGGGCTTCCTTCTTCTTTTGCCTCCTTGATAGGGATGAGGAGGTGTGGGGTTTACCTGGGTGGGTCTTGACAGACCTTCCTGAGTCAACTGATGCTGGTTTTGAGACAGGTTGTCCCACTGGGTGTTTAACCAGTCCCACTGCCACTTTGCCACTTCCACCTTCTCCTCCTGGGACTGGGGAGCCAATTGTTGTTGATTCTTGGGGGGAAGAGGTTTCTTCTTCACTTGAAGGAGGGTATCTATTTTTCTCACCTTCTCTTCCAGAGCATTTACCTTTGCCTTTAGTTTCAATTCTTCTGCCTTTAACTCCTTTATGTGAGATGACAGGTTCTTTACTTGTTGGGGCAGTGGCAAATTTTTTATTTTGTAGCCTCTTGTAATTTCTTCTTGTAGGTTTACCACAGTCTTCTGATCCTGAGGTTTGTCTACTAGGACCTCCACTTCTTCCATCTCCACATCCTGTTTGGGGCAAGGATTTATTAATCTGAGAAATTCTTTTTGTTACAGGAGAACTTACAGAAGTAGGCTCATCATAGTCAATCAAGTCAAGTTCCTCTTCACGTGCAGCAGAACTACTTTGGTCATTCATTTTAAGCTTTAACTGAAATGAAGAAGAGAGGCAATAAGATGAATTAGTTTTTTATTTTTAATTGTTATTTAACAGAAATAAAAAAAATCTATTTAGGATAAAAATCAACTAAAAAATTAATTTATTAATTCAAAAATAATTTTAAAACCAGGATTATAATTTAATCAACTGAAGAAATAAATTAAAATAAATTAATAATTATTTTCAGGATTTAAATCAACTAAATAATTACCAGGACTTAATGTCAACTGAAGTAATCAAATATGAGTTTTATTAATTAAAAAAATATTTTTTTATTGAACTACCAGGACTCAAGGTCAACTGAAGTAATTTAATATGAATTATTTATTAATTAAAAAATATTATTGTCAGGACAAATTGTCAACTGGAACAATTAAAATTTAAATTAATCAGGACAAATGTCAACTGAAAAATTATAATTATTAATATTAAAATATAATTATTTTATTACTTCTGGGACAAAGAACACTTATTGCTCTATTATGGTCAACCAAGAAAAATAAAATAAAAAATATAATAATAAAAAATAAATTCCAAATTACCAGACACCTCCCCCTGTAAAATGAGCAAATTAATGCCACTTACAGAGTGCTGAGTAAAAGGAAATACGTAGCAAATGAAGAGTGAAGAGTAACCCACAAGTAGTAATATCAATAATTACCACAATATATACAATGTTTAGTCAGTATATGAACTTAAGTTTTGGAGCGCGGTTTGATTCCCGTTCGCAGCAAAAACCTTTTTCACGTGACGTATGACGTTCGTCGTTTTCTCGCCTCTCTCGTCCTTTACAGGTACTCATACACCAATGGTCCCTTCAATTACGCCTCAAGTAACGTTGCGCCATCAATATTTCGGAAAGGCCCCCAATTGTCAAGGTCCCCTCTTGGTCTGGAAGTTTTGGTATGGAGTTTGTATGAAGATTTTAAGGATTATTTGGACTCTCAATAATTTGGTACATATTTCTCAATCAAAGATAATTTTTACTCAATGACAAGAGGTAAATTTAAAATATCAATATAAGTTATAGATTAGAATTACGTCCTTGTAAATACTAAAGATATAAAATATAAGAGATAAGTGTTATATTGTAGTTGTGATAATAAAGTAAGGTAAAATAAAGGAATGATCAAAAAGCACAAAATGGAAGGGCCTTTTATAGGCAAAAAAGTGAGAGAACAAAGTACAGGATTAATATCCCCTAACACAAGAGTATGAGAGGAAAAAGTTAAATAAAAGAAAGTATGTGAAATAATAGAATCTACACTAAATGGAGTGTCAATAAAAGTATTGATTTTATTTGAAATAAAAACTATGAACTCTTTAGTCCGTCACTTTTTAGTGTGAGAAACATTTGATTTGAAATATAGAATAAATAAAATCTAATTAAAGGAATTTGAAAAAGTAGTTTTCTTTTTATAATTTATATATATCTATTTTTAATACTACTTTTATTCCCATCTCATCTGTATTATTGAACACAGTGTTTGGGAGTAAAAATATATGTGGGACAACTACTTATTTTTATTAATTATTTACTTAGTGTACTTAGTTAGTTAATTGTAATTAATACATAAGTCTTTAGTAAATAATTAATTATTAATAAGGATCTCAAAGGCGTGGCTTCACCTCAGTAAGATAATTAATTATTTTACTGGGTAAGTCTAGTAGCCTGGCTGACAATGTCTCTAAAATATTGATCATTAATAGTTGCTACATCAGGAGCATTTTTCAGGAGAGAGATAGAGTAATTTTAAAGAGTCTCATAAACTTCAGGATCAATTGATTCATCTATAATAGCCATCTCTAGACTTATAATTGAAGTAGAAATTAACACTAAAGGATTATTTACATGACTAGAACATTGATTAATTTTTCTGCTAGAGCTAGCTTCTCCTGGTCTCAAAGTGTTATCTACCATCCAAGAGCTACCTAAAGGAACTGAATCAGTAACAAGGAAAGAAACTTGAGATTCAATGGAAGGCCTTACCATGGTTTTGGAATAATTTGAAAATGATTTCTTTCTCATTCTTCTGCCTCCTTGGTAAGGGTGAGGAGGGGTGAGTTTGAGATGTTGGGGCCTGGAGGGTCCTGCTTGAGGGTTGTGCTGCATTTGCTGAGCCTGGAGGGAGTCCCATTGGGTGTTCAGCCATTCCCATTGCCATTTGGACATTTCCACCTTTTCTTGTTGTTGAGGAGCCAACTGTGGAAGGGATTTTGCTACTTGTGGATGTTTCTTCTTCTATTGAAGAAAGGTCTCCAGGATTCTTATTTTTTCTTCTAGGGACTCTAACTTTGCCCTTATTTTGAGGTTCTCTGACTTCAACTCCTTGATGTGAGTGGACAGGTTGTTTACCTGTTGCTGAACTGGAATCTTTTTTATTTTGAAGCCTTTTGGAAGCTCTTATAGGTGGATTACCTGGGACTTAGAGTCCAGGGGAGAATTTTCCTTCTTAATTTTGACCTCCTGCATTTCTACATCCTGTTTGGTTTACTAATTGATTAATTTGAGAAAATTTTGTATTCAAAGGAGAGCTTAAAGAACTTAAATCATAATAAATAAGATCTAATTCCTTATCATGGGCAGTAGAAAGTTTTAATTCAGCCATCGTTTGTATAACTTGAGCTGAGAGAAAAAAAAATATTAATATTTTCTCAGTTATTATTCTTTTTTGTTAAAAAAAATAAGAGATAAAATAAAAATATTTAGAGTTTATTATCAATTACCAGGACTACTAATCAACTACAATAATGAAAATATATTAACTATTAGGATTAAAAATCAACTGAAATAGTTAATTTATTATCAATTACCAGGACTAATAATCAACTGAAATCATGAAAATATATCAATTATCAGGATACAAAATCAATTTAAATAATTTATTAATATAATTTTTTAACTAAATAATTAATTTATATATTTTTCTTATTTTAATTTCCGGGAATAATTGTCAACTGAAATAATAAAATAATGTTTTAATTATCAGGACCATTTGTCAGCTGAAATAATTAAATAATATAATTTTTTAATTAAATAAATTAAATTATATTACTTCTAGGACTATGAAAAATTTTGCTCTATCTAGGTAAAATAGGAAAAAAAATATTATATACCTGACACCTCCCCCTGTAATTTGAGCAATTTAATGCAAACTACAGAGTTCTGAGTAAAAAGATATACATATATAATGAAATATACAGAGTGAGACCTACAGATAATAACTGTTATAGTCACTACAAATATAAAGAACAATAACGCTTATATAAACCTTAAATTTGTAGCAAGATTCAAATCCCAGTTGCAGAAAAAAAGTTAGTCACGTGCCTTTGATGCTTTTTGTTTGTCTGAAAAATTGCTATAGGTGTTGGAGTCAATTGTCCTTTGGGTTCCAGCATCAAGATAAAAATGGGTTGAAAAATATTTTTAAAGGCCCTTAGTTTTCAAGGGGTGCTTTTGGTTTAAAAGATTTTACAATGGTTCAATGGCAATGAAAGGTGAGGAAGACTCAAAATTTCAAAATAGGTACATATTTATTTTTTATATTTAAATACTCAATAAAAAGGTAAATAGATTATTATTATTATTACTTTAGAGACTTAGAAATAAACAGATGTAAATACTAAGTTAGTAACAGTAGTAATAGATTTGGGTTTTCTATATAAAATAAACTTGTAAAGTAAGAATGGAATGAAAGAAAACAGCCAGATTGATAGGCCTTATATAGGCAAAAAGGAGAGAAACTACGGAATCAAAATTTCATATACATGAGTATCAGAGAAAGAAAAATTCCACAGATAGACATTTCAAATATTTAAAGTTGTTCTGTAAAAAGTGTACCCATATACAGTATTTATCTGTATTTGTACATTTTATTTTATTTATTTTAAGTTTCTGTAAATGTCAAAGTCAAAATAAAAATATTTAATTTAATATTTAGTATTTTTAGTTTTATTCTCAGCATTCATGAGGATGCTGTCAAAGAAGAAAAAATATGAGGAAACATCTCTTAAACTTTTAAGATAAAATTTATTGTACTCTCTAATTTTGATATTTGAGATAACATTGTTCACCTAGAGATTCACCTCACAAATTTTATGGGGTTTTCCCATGTTAAAATTTGTGCTCAAGATCCAATTTCAGGCTTTTTTAAAATTCAAGACTTTATTAAACAGGTAGAAATGATAATAAAAAAATAATTCATTTTATTTATATCAAAACTTCTGTTTAACACTTTTTTTAAGAAATATACAATAGAAAGTTTGAGTAATGGGAACAGTAAATTCTAACATTATAATAATCAATTCTAATTAATAAAAATTTAAGAACACAATTCAAAATATACATTACTTTTTGTGTTTCAATTATATTAAATAAAGTTTTATAGGCTCTCACTCTTAGTTTCTGAAATAGAAAAGTTCTCATAGAAACATTACAGCTCTAAATATGTACATTATTCCCAAGTAAAAAATGCAGTTTAATTTTTTCTCAAAAATTTATTTGAAATAAGGCACTAAAATCTATAGGTAGAAAAAATTTTTTTTGATATTAATTGAGTCAATATATTTGATATTTTCTAAAATAATACAATGTAAGTCCTCTTAGATATTCCAACCATTAAATATCATTAATATAATCAATAAATGATCATTTAAATTATTTTCACCTGAGAGTATTCTGACTCTCCAGTGAATATTCATGAATAAACAAAAGTCTTTAAAATAATTTTACTGAAATAAAAATTTTCAAAAAAGGATCTTTGTTTTTTTTTAAATTTCAAATTTTTTCCACTGGACTTTTATTTAAGCTTAAATATATGAATATAATTAGAGGATTGTGTTTCCAAGAAGTATATTAATATTTTATATTTAAAAGGTAAATTTTCTTTTATTTAAGTAGATTTAATATAAGCAGAAACTCAGAGAGCTTTTTACAAATACTAAAGGAATACATACGTAACTGTAAAAAATTATTTAAGCTATCATTTGGAAGAAAAATCATATTATAATAGTTAAAAGAATAGGACTTCCATTTTTAAGAACTCTTTTAAGAAATGAGCCAAATATTTTATTTATTCCCATAAATTCATATCATATAGTAAAAATATCTTTGATTAAAAAATTATACTTCAGTTAAAATTAGAATATCTATTATAAAATTTTAATAAAATAAAAGAACTTCTCACAGTCTAACTAAGCTTGAGCCACAGTCAGGTTTAGGCTATCATTTGGAGTTCAATCTAAGTTCCACCAAAGCTAAGTTATTTAACTTTATAAAATTTAATGTATTACTTGAAAAAAATATTTTTAGATATTTAGAGAGCCCAAGTAGTTGTTTTTTACTTATTAAATAATAAAATATAATATGAAAATTTTTATATTTTTTATTCATCTGAGGTTGTAATTATTACGTGTATATATTAAGGTATGTTTAATAATATGAAAGCATGAAATTAAGATATAAGTATAAGAATATCAATAAATCCCAAGTTAAATCTTCATTTTAACTCTATGTTTCATAAAAAATATTTCTTTCACCTCACCAGTAGCTTTTACAGGTACATTCAAAAATATGTAAGTTAATCTTATGAGGCCTACAAAAATAGCTACACTTTTAATAAAGTTTTTTAATCAAAATTTTTTCTAAAATATATATATTTTTTCATCATTGTTATAATTTTCAATTTAATTACATGAAATGGTTTGAAAGTAAAAATATAATACTAATATATGGGGGGTTTTATATTTCATTAATATAACATTTTAATATTTATAAATAATATCAATAAATTTATATGTTGAATGAGTGAAATTTCATACAAATCCATACATCAAATTTCAGAATTACTTTACATGATAAGATTAATATATGGCTTTAGTATACCATTTTTAATGCTGATGTATGTCAAAAATTAGTTCAGCATTCATTGAGCTAAATTGTAGATTTTATTTTTGCAGCAAAATTTTATGGTAGTGAACTCTGTTCTTTTCACAAAGAACAGTTGCCCAAAGAACAGAGTTCAACATGCTTATTTCACACTTTTTTTAATCACTACTGTCAGCCAGGCTATACCAGGATCCCAGTAAATTTTATGTCAATTTACTGGAACTAAAAGAGGGCGTAAAAATATGCATATTATGTATATAAATTTATATTATATTGCATAATGAAATGATATAATTATTTTATTAAATATATATAATAAGTATTATATTAACTTTATTATTATATAAATTATTTATACATTTAAATTAAGCATTATATATATTCTATAAATGATGGCGCATTTTTATGTATTTAATAAATATCAATTAATAATTAATTAATTATAAACATATATTATAAATTATAAGTGTAAAATTAACATATAATGTAATTAAATTAATTAATTAAAATTATATATTAAATAAAGCCATACATATCTTATTAAACAATATTATTGGGCGCTTTTTTGACCCTTAATTGTGTCAGTAAAATTATTAAACAAATCAAAAAAACACTTATTTAATAAGATGATATTAAAATTCTCACTTTAAATTAGAAATATCATTAAATTAGTTATTTGTTTCATTTAAACTATTTATTGAATTAATTAAATAGTTAAAACAATTAATTAAATTTGCTTTATACTGTATTAAATTGATTACATGGATTTTTTTGTGAAAATAATTCTATTTGATTTAATTAAACCCTTTACATCTCACTGTAATATCTGTTTGGGGTTATTTTACTCACTGTTCTTATGTTTCAGACTTACTTAGTTACTGATTATTTTAATTAATATTTTTGGGAACTTATGGGGGGAAAATTGGTTACTTACTCATGGGTTTGGTTTATTTTTTCATGTTTTTCTCTCAATCTCTATGTTTTAGTTATATTCTTTTATATTCTTGTTTTACTTTATTACCACTCTGTAATTACTCATTTGTGGCGCTTCAGAGGATCCTTTGCCTATAAAAGGCTTTAGATAATCCCCTGTAGCTGCATCACTTATTGTACACTCATTGTCGGCCAGTCGTCTAGAAGAAGGGAAGGAAAGGGGAAGAAAAGGAGGAGGAGAGGAGAATAGGAAAGAAAGATTTATAGAGAGTAAAAGAAATAAAGTAATAATTTATTTAGAGAGAGGCAACAACGAGTTACTTAAGGGATGACACAAAAATGAGGTTTTATTTAATAACAATATTATTTAAAGTAAGGGTTCTGCGCGACAAACACTATAATTACTATCAGACTTAAAGCAACCTTTAAATAGTTATATAGAATTACAATCAGAATTTTAATACTAATAAAAATAATAATAAAACGTATTATATTGACAATTGGTTCAGATTTTGTTTGTATAGTAAGTGATGAGGCTACAGGGGATTATCCAAGGCCTTTTTATAGGCAAGGGGTCCTCTGAAGCTCCACTACATTTGTAAATACAAGAGTCATAATAAGCTGAAACAAGAAAATAAAAGAATAAGTGAAACATAACAATTTAGAGAAAAATATGAAACAAGTAATTAAGAACCCCAAATAAGAACCAAATTTCCCCACAACTAATTCCCAAATCAGTAAGTAAAAATAGTGAGTAACTAAACAAGCCTGAGACATAGGAACTATGAGAAAAAAAATTCAAAACAGATGGTACAGTCTGCTTTAAGGGTTTTTAAGTGAAACCAGTAAAAATATTTTGACACAACAAAATATGTAATAAATTTTTATCTGGTATGAAGAAATTAATTAATTGTTCCAACTATGTAATTAAATAATTAAATTAAATGAAACAAGTAATTAATTTATTACTAAATTAAGTTGATAATTCTAATACTATTTTATAAAATAAGTATTATAATTTATTTAATTTTTTATTGACACAATTAAGGGTCTAAAAAACAGCGGCCATAATTATGGATAATAGTATATGAAAAAGTATATTTTAATAATTAAATATAATTAATTAAAGTAATTACAATATAAACACTTGAATATAATTATCTTATAAGTCTTTAATTAATTAATTTATAATTATTAAATAAAAAATGTGCCCTTTGTTATGGAATATAATTAAATGCTTTTAAATTATCCTATAATAAAATTAAAATAATATTTACTTTATTTATATAAATAAAATATTAATTTAAATTTATTATTTAATATAATATTAATGTTAAATGCATACTCTGTAATTATTATGTCTTTATTTAATTCCAATAAATTGTATGTTTATTTACTGGGCTCCTGGGAAAGCCTGGCTGACACTCCCTCACTCCAAAAAACAATAAAAAAAATGCTATGATTTTTTCTTTTTATACTTTTTTAATAGAGTAGTAAGGTTTGAAATCTCTTTACCAGGTATCCATGCATCATAATAAGATGACTTATTTTCAAATCTCAATAAATACTCAGTACCTCTTTCAGAAGTGATAATTCTATCATTGAGAATTTTATCAATTTCTGCAGTTTCTGTGACTTCCTGAGGGTTTCTCTTAGGTCTACCTCTTCTTTTTGGAAATAAGTCACTATTAGAAGTATAAGGTTTTAACAGGGAAATGGGGAAAACAGTATTTTTTCTATCATATGGAGAGTATAACACAACTTCAACTGCATTATCTCCAATCATTTTTTTCACAACAAAAGGACCCACAAAAGGATCTTTTAATTTGTTGTTACCCTGTAAACTGAAGTGGACAGTAGATATCAACACTTCATCACCCTCTTTAAATGTGTGTTCTTTATGGGATTTATCCCATCTCTTCTTCTCATATTCAAATGCTTTATCAATACAAGATTGAGCATGTTTTCTGCACAGTTGTTGCATTTGAACAAAAGATTTGACACCAGGGTGTAATTCCAATTTAGGCAATTTACTATTGAGTATTTGAGCAGGAGTATGAGGGACATAACCTAGCCAAAGCTCAAAAGGTTTCTTTTGAGTAACAGAGTGAACAGTGCTATTATAAGCAAATTCAAGACCAGGTAATAAGGTGACCCAGTCATGAGTAAATCTGTCATTGTCTTTATATTCCAATCCAAAGGGACAATACCTTCTAATCATATCCTCTAGAGTTTGAATAATTCTTTCAGCTAGACCATCAGTTAGGTGATGGTGAGCAGTAGATAATTTTAATTCACAACCACATATATCCATTAGAGACATCCAGAATTCAGATGTAAATTTTGGATCTCTGTCAGATATAATGGCTCTAGGGAATCCAACTATATTGAACATATTACACCACTATAAGAAAGCCAAATATTTGGTGGAGACATCCTTATGGGTGGGAACAAATTTGCGCATTTTAGTAAATCTATCCACTATTACCCAACAAGAATTATAATTTTCTTTACCTGCAATAGGAAGACCCGTGACAAAATCAATATTAATGATTTGACAGGGAGCATCAGGTGCTTCAATTTACTGTAATAACCCTGCTCTCTTGCCAGTCATTCTTTTGTATTTCTGGCATGAATCACAAGATTCAACATATAATTTTGCAACTTCAGATATATTAGCCCACCAAACAGTGTTTTTGAGTCTAACCAATGTCTTTTCAAGATCGAAATGACCAGCTAATATGACATCATGACAAAGTTTGAGGATAATTTCTTTCATAGAAGGAGAAATTACAATTACATTAGTAAGTTTTCTTCTATAATAAATATATCCATCTTCAATAGAAAACTTTCCCTTAATTAAAGCATTTTGATATTTAGCAGGAAGAGTTTTAATCAATGCCTGAATAGAAGCATTTTTAGGATCATTTAAGATAGTAAAAAATTTATTTAAATAAGAGTCCTTATCATATGAATCCAGAATTAATTGTAATAACTCCTCTTCCATATCAACTATAAATATACCATGGATATGAACAATATCATCTTCAGGTACATAAGCAGGATTTGAGTCATTATTTTGCAGAGGAAATCTGGAGAGCATATCAACATTGTAGTGAACATTTCCAGCCCTATGGATAATTGTCATCCGTCCTCTGTATTCTTGAACAGCAAGTTGCCACCTGAACATATGTCTTTTAGGTGTTTTCAGGTTTAAGAGGGACTTCACAGCACTACAGTCAGTTACCAATTCAAACTTTTGGTCATCTAGATAGTAATGAAGCTTCTCAAGAGCCAAAACAACTGCTAAGCACTCTAATTGAGTGGCACCATATTTAAATTCACTATTTCTCAAGGTTCTTGAAATATAACAAATTACAACTTCTGAGGATTTATCATTAATAATTTGTTTTTGGTGAAGGGCAGCACCCAGACCAATAAAGCTAGCATCTGTATACAGGACAAATGGCTTGTTAAAATCTGGAAGAGCCAATATAGGGGCTGTCATTAAGCAAATTTTTAATGCATCAAAATCTTTTTGACAGTCATTATTCCAGAGAAAGGTTACATCTTTTCTGGTCAGTTTTGTAAGAGGCAAGGCCATGACCTGATAATTTTTTATATATTGTCTATAATAGCCACACATACCCAAAAAACTTTGGATTTCTCTTACAGAAGTTGGTGCTTTCACATTTTGAATGGCAGCAACTTTGTTTTGGTCTACACAAATTTGAAAGCCTGACACAAAATGGCCAAGGACTTTCAAAGATTGAAAACCAAATTTACACTTTTTTAAGGATAAGTTCATATTGATTTCATCCATTTTTTGGAAAACTCTATTCAAGTGAATCATATGTTCATCAAAAGGGTTAGAAAAAACAATGATGTCATCAATATAAACCATGAGCCATCCTTCAATTATTTCTTGATGGAAAGTGTTATCCATGACCTTTTGAAAAACTGAAGGAGAATTTTTAGGGCCAAATGGCATCCTAACATACTTATATATTCCCATATGAGTAGCAATAAGCAAAAAGTTTTGAGAATATTTCTCAACTGGAACTTGATGATATCCTTTATTACCATCCAGACAACTAATAAATTTTGCACCTTCTAAGGTAGCATGTATTGAATTAATTCTGGGTAAAGGATAAATATCATCAACAGTATAAGTGTTCAATGCTCTGTAATCACCACATTATCTAGCCTTATCTCTTTCATAAGAAATCAAGACTGGGGAGATGACACAATATTTGGGGGTGACATCCACTTTCTCAATGATATTCATTTTTAATAATGTGGCAATATTATCTTCAATATCCTTTCTTTTTGTTGGAGAAGCAGGATATGGTTTTTTCTTAAGACTAGGAGGGATATCACTCAAGTTACAGGATAAGGTAATTTTCATTTCTTCCTGAACAATTCCTAAGACATGAGAACCATGAACAAAAGCCATAGCGAAAGAGGTAATTGAGGCAATAATAGAATCCTTTTGTTCACTAGTCAACTGATCACCAAAAGAAGCAGTATTTATTTCATTTAATAAATCATCCATTTAATTTGTTGTTCTGCCTTTACACTGGATTAGTGAGTTACAAGACTATAACAGATTCCCAGAAGGTTTTCTAGAGGAGGAAATTTTGAATTTCCTTTTGCCATTCAATCCCAAGGTGAAGCATTTATTTGCTGGGTCCAATTTTACACCAAACATGGTTAAAATATAATTATCCATAATAAACCAATTGCTTACATTATCATTTTGCATGACAACAAATTCACAAATAGCTCTGACAAAACCACCATTATATTTGAAGAATACATAGGTTTTGTATTTGCCAATAGAAATTAAGGTAGAACCATACCCTCTCCATTTTTCAGAAGTTATAGGTAATAATTTACTCAAATAATCCTTATCTGCTGAAGCCAAAGCCTTTTCAGACACTACACTTCCTCCAGCACCAGAGTCAAGAACTACATCAACATTTTTACCATTAATGATAACAGGTGCTTTCAAGGGAGATATGGCTACAGAATTGTGAGTAATATCTTTAATTATTTCAGCATTTTCCACTGAAGACAAATCCAATACACATTCTTCAGATATATTATCTAAATAATGGACATCCTGTTCTAACATTAAAACATCTTTAACAGAGTCATTGCCATAGGAGATATTTCTTTCACAATCACTAGAAGAATTATTGACATCAATTTCAGCTTCATCAGTGTCTTCATTCTGTTCAATAAGATGAATTTTCATGTCACAAAAATGACCCTTTTGCCATGGTTTGTTACATTTATAACAAGTATTTGTTGCATATTTTTTAGGTGCAACTGGGGCAGAGGGTTTACCAGATTTTTCTGGGAGTTTTGTAGAAGATTTAATCTGATCATTATAAGGTTTACCAAGGTAATTCTTTGGTTCATATCTATGGTTGAGTAGTACCTCATTACAGATATTAATGAAAGAAGAATTTTCCCTTACATGCTCAGTTCTAGCGACAATCAAATCTCTAAGAGAATTTGGTAATTTATACAAGATTTTATCTCTCCAAATATCATAATCCATCTTTGGATCAATTGCTCTTAGGATTTTTGTTACTTTCATAAGAAAAACAATGGGCTTTTCAACAGAGGAGGATACATATCTAGTATTCTCATACAGTCTTTTCTGAGCTAACCTAAATTTTGAACCACCAAACTGATTCTCAATCAAGGATTTCCAATCATTCCATGTATAATGATTGTTATCCAAAAGGACAGATTCATACCACATCAAGGCTACATTGGAAAATAAAGAAATTAGCTTAGAAACAATTTCCTCATCAGGTAGTTTAGAAGATCTCTTTAAATTATCAATTCTTTGGATAAAGTGTTGTCAATCAGATGAAGAATCACCATCAAAGGTAGGATATTGGTCCAACTTAGGCCAATTTTTCTGACTACTGGGATGGTCCATTTTTTGGTTTGAATTATTCATCATTAATAATTCCTGAAGTTTAGCCAGGTGTTCAGAAATTTCATTATTAACAGAAACAGCTGGTGCATGACCATCACAAGATTTCTTGCTAGTAGCAAAAGATTTTACAGACTCATTGTCAGCTTTTTTAATGGCTGAAATATGAGGAAGAGAGGAGAAACTCTGCTCAGGTTCTTTTTCTTTATTTTTATGCAGCTTATGGACAGCATTCTCATCCATACCATAATTGATGGTTAAGGTTGAGAATTTTTCCTGCAGGCCAGACACATAGTTTCTTATCCTTGGAATTTCAGACATCTGGTCATTTACTTTTGCAAGAGATAGAACATTTCTGTCCTCAGAAACTGTGTGATTGGCACTTAGTGCATGGAAATCATTCTTTAGCTTTTTAAACTCATTTTTTAGAGATTTTATTTCACTTTTTAATGAATAATTTTCTTCAATAAGGGGTTTCAATTCACTTAAGGTCTTATGTAGATTGATATTTTTATCTGAGATAGCTCTATGGTCACTCCTTATTTGTTTTTGTTGGCTAAGAACAATATTCAAGGTTTCCTTGACTTTAAAATAAGCCGTATCCTGTACAGAAGAACTTACTTTACATTGCAAGTGCAAATTATTTAATCTATAATTCTCATGGATTAACACATCTCTCAAATGTTTTTCTTTCACAACATTAAAATCAAGGGTATCTTTTATATTTCTTCAGAAGTTTTCTCAATTAAGGTATAGACTTCAGAGGAAACAGATTCATTCTTAATTGCAAGAGAAGGATTAATTAAAGAAGTATAAGTTAAATGCAAAGGTTCATCAAATGAAAATTTGCTAATTACATCAATAGGGCTACTAGTTACAGGAAGCTGTCTTTTAACAGGTTTAACTGTTCTTTCACCATTCTCAATAATATTACCTGCAGAAGAGGTCTTATTAGAAAACATTCCCATGTGACTATCAACCAAATTACTTACCATGGCAGAGGAGGAAACTTCCCCTGAGACTGAGTTTGGGATTGTGCTTGGGCCTTCTTTCTCCTGCCTTGTTGGTAGGGATGAGGAGGAGGATAGAAATTTGGTGTTCTGGATGGGCCAGGCTGATGATGAGGAGGATGTTTCACATTCTGCTGGTAGTGACTCATTAGATAATCCCATTTCCATTGCTCTACTTCCATAGTATTTTGATTTTGGATGGAGGAGCTGGGGGGCTGTGAAGGTTGAGCCTGAAACTGAGGCTGATTGGGAGGCAACTGAGGAGGGGCCTGGGCCTGATTTTGGTTCCTGAGTTCCTGAAACTGATCCCACAAGGTGTCTACTTTTGCCTTTTATTTCATGTTTTCTGTCTTCAGTTCTTTGATGTGAATGGACAGATTGCTGATTTGCTGGGGCAGAGGAAGCTTTTTTATTTTGAATCCTTTTGGAAGACCTTCTTGAGGTACTGGAGGTTTTACTTCTTTCTGTTGTGCTGGGGGAAGGGGGTTTGATTTGTTTACTTCTCCTGTCATTTCCACATCCTGAATTATGTGAATTTTTTGTGTTAGCATAAGAGTTTTTATGTTCAACTTTAGAAGAACATACAGTATCAGCATCATAATCAATTTCAATTTCATCCACTTGCATGTTATCAATTTTCTCAGCCAAATTTTTGGACATAATAGTGGGAAGATTAATTAATTCCTTAAAAAATTAATAAAATTCAGTTAATAATTTGCTCAAAATATTAAAAAAAAATTTATTAATTAAATTATATAAAAAAATTTTTTTTAATATAAAGTAATATTTATAAAAAATAAATAATAATATGGACTGCAAAGGAAAATTGGGAATAAACAATTAAGTTATTTTCAAACAATTAATTAAATTACCAAAATTAAATATGGCAATATATTGGACTAAGTACAAAGTACTATTTAAGTCAACAAAAATTAAACAAAAATTAATAATAATAAAAAATTAATTTAATAATTCAATTTTTATTAATAATAATGTTAATTTCTTCTAGGACTAAGAGGAATTAAACACTCTATAATGGTCAACTAGGGAAAAAAAATTTAATAAATGAACACTTACACTCAGTGACTCAGCACAAGGCCACAATCACTGTTATTGCAGTAAAAATATAGTAATATGAGTGAGAGGTGCAAAGGTTAACTTACTATAGTGATCGGAAAATCACTTCAAAATAATAGATGAATTAATTTAATATAAACCTAATAGATCGAACTCAAGTTCGAAGCACGGTCGCCGCAAAAGTTTCTTTTTTGCTGGGTGGTCTGTGCGCTATGTCGTTTGTCGCAATTATCAATTGTCGTCGTCATTTGGAAAGGCTCCTACTTGTCGGACAGTCGTCTAGAAGAAGGGAAGGAAAGGGGGAGAAAAGGAGGAGGAGAGGAGAAATGGAAAGAAAGATTTATAGAGAGTAAAATAAATAAAGTAATAATTTATTTAGAGAGAGGCAACGACGAGTTACTTAAGGGATGACACAAAAATGAGGTTTTATTTAATAACAATATTATTTAAAGTAGGGGTTCTGTACAACAAACACTATAATTACTATCAGACTTAAAGCAACCTTTAAATAGTTATATAGAATTCAAATTAGAATTTTAATACTAATAAAAATAATAATAAAACGTATTATACTGACAATTGGTTCAGATTTTGTTTGTATAGTAAGTGATGAGGCTACAGGGGATTATCCAAGGCCTTTTTATAGGCAAGGGGTCCTCTGAAGCTCCAATAAATTTGTAAATACAAGATTCATAATAAGCTGAAACAAGAAAATAAAAGAATAAGTGAAACATAACAATTTAGAGAAAAATATGAAACAAGTAATTAAGAACCCCAAATAAGAACCAAATTTCCCCACAACTAATTCCCAAATCAGTAAGTAAAAATAGTGAGAAACTAAACAAGCCTGAGACATAGGAATTATGAGAAAAAAAACTCAAAACAGACGGTACGGTCTGCTTTAAGGGTTTTTAAGTGAAACCAGTAAAAATATTTTGACGCAACAAAATATGTAATAAATTTTTATTTGGTATAAAGAAATTAATTAATCGTTCCAACTATGTAATTAAATAATTAAATTAAATGAAACAAGTAATTAATTTATTACTAAATTAAGTTGAGAATTCTAATACTATTTTATAAAATAAGTATTATAATTTATTTAATTTTTTATTGACACAATTAAGGGTCCAAAAAACAGCGGCCATAATTATGGATAATAGTATATGAAAAAGTATATTTTAATAATTAAATATAATTAATTAAAGTAATTACAATATAAACACTTGAATATAATTATCTTATAAGTCTTTAATTAATTAATTTATAATTATTAAATAAACAATGTGCCCTTTGTTATGGAATATAATTAAATGCTTTTAAATTATCCTATAATAAAATTAAAATAATATTTACTTTATTTATATAAATAAAATATTAATTTAAATTTATTATGTAATATAATATTAATGTTAAATGCATACTCTGTAATTATTATGTCTTTATTTAATTCCAATAAATTGTATGTTTATTTACTGGGCTCCTGGGACAGCCTGGCTGACACTCATCATTTAAACATATTTTTTAATATATTACATTTATTATTATTTTTATTATTACCACTATAATTCTAAAAAAAATTCTATATAAATAACTAAGTTTACAATAAGTCTATTTGTAATAGTAGTGTTTTCCATGCAGAGATAGTAATACTTATTTTTAATAAATATATTATAATTTAATAATACTCACTATTGTGTCAAACCCAAGGAATTTTTGTAGCCTTATTTTTTCAAAAATAATTATATTAATTTAATTGTTCATTTCCCTAAACCTTTTTCCTACTTTTCTCCTCCTCCTCTCTATTTTTTCCACCTTCTTCTCCTTCTTCTAGATGACCGGCTTACAACTACCCACCCCTCTCAATACCATCATCAAATACTTGTAGTCCCTCCCCATCCCTTTTTCCACCCTTTTTTCCCCAGTCTATACCCTCAGTTTATGCTCCTCATGCCACCTACCACTACCAAAACCCTTTACATAGCTTCCTAAATATTCTTTAACCCTTCTGCTACCCTCCCCAATCTTTCTAACCCCATAAACTCTCCAACCCATTCCACCCCTGGTATCAATTTTTCCACCCTTACCATCAAATAACTTTTAGTTCTTATGTAGATAAAGGATTTGGGATGTTTTTGGAGGTAAATGAAATGATTGTGGAGGTCTGGAGAAAGGTGGAGAGTAATGGAGAGTGATGGATAGGGATGAGAAGAGATGGAAAGGAGAGAACCAAGGGTAGGATGAAAGAGAATAGAGTAGATTAAAGGGAGTTTTGAAAGGGGAAAGAAAATTATATGATTGAGAGGGAGTAAAAAGAGAGGTGGGAAGAGAATATATATATATATATATACAATTGACAAATAAAAAAATAAATAAAATATGTTACAGAGAGTAAAAATGGTAATGCTATCAATTTAAAATTCCAACAAGCCATATAGGTAGAGGGTCAATCCACAATTCTTCATCTACATTTCTGTGTAAATATGAAGCAGTTTCTTTGAAAGATTGTACTATGCAACCATTCATAGCAGTTAGAGCTAAGTGAATACATTGTGATGCAAAAGTTTCTATAAGTGAAAAAAAAAATTTATAGTCAATACCCTCTCATTTTTTGAAACCTTTGGCAAAAAATTGTGCCTTAAATTTAATTTGGGCTCCATCAGAAGAGTTCTGAACTGTAACTACCCATTTGCCCTTCAAGGGAAAAAACACAGTAGGGAAAGAATCACTGAACAGAAATTAAGGCAGGACATATTCCCAAGCTCATTTTTTCAAGAAGGTTTCCAATCATTTTCTTCATGAAGCTTCATTTCCTGATTATAATTATTTGGTTTTGGAAAGGGTGATTGAATGGTAGAAATTTTCATCCTTTCAATAGCTTGATCTTGTTTATCAATCAGAATTTCAGCTGGAAATTCACCAAAAGAGAGGGAGTTTAAGATGGAATAAAGGGAGCCCTTTAAATTTTGAGGAGGAGTGATATTCTAAATATGATAAGAATCTTTATTACCTCCATGGAATTCTGCCATTTATTACTCAAATAAACAATCCAATCCTTCATGCCAAAATACCCAACTGCAGTTATTTTGAGAATATCTGTCAGTGTATTCTAGTACATAAGTATTATTTGATAGTAAATATCAATGGTCCTACTACTTAATAATAAATTATTTATAGTTTAAATCTCAGGGAAGGACTAATAAAACTGTTACAATCAATTTTTAACTCACAATATTTGGATTGGTGCAGACTAGTGGTGTAAAATAGGCTAATAAAATATAGTTATAGCTAATATAAATTAAATATTAGTTTATAAGAGCTTTAATATAGATTTTTATATTGTAATAATTAATTTATACTGTTTATTTGATTTTTAGTAAGTAAGCCATGTCCAATGACCCACCAGATCCTTTTTTACTTATACCAAAATCCACTGGAGTGCACAGACCTTCAATCCAGATGATGTCAATGCTATCCCCAAAAATTAAAGCACTGTTAGGACTCATAACCTCCCCATGGTGTTCACTTCAACCAGTTTCAACACCCAGAAATCCAGTAAGGGCCTTCCATCACAATTAATGATATCATACACTCATACCATAAATAGAGAAAACAGATAAAAGCAGATACGATAAGGAAACAAGTAAGATAACTCATCCAAAGGGAATAAAATGAAATCCAAATAATATAAAGAACCAAATCCATTTTACAAGCCACAAATAACATCCCCAAGCCTCCACATTGACCCAGTAATCATATCCCAACCCATAAATCCATGAAAATCCATTGAAGGATGCAGATTCAGTTGTCCCAACTGGATATACAGGTCTCAAAAAGGTGTATATGCTTATGTAGGCATTATGATTCCACAGAATAGATCCATATGACCTAAAAAAAGCAGAAAAATAAAGGTTATAGGCTATTTAGAGGTTAAACCCCACTTATAGACCTAAATATACATAATATAACTACATATTATACTTAGTATGAGGTTTATGCATACACATAAGCTTATGTATGTCTATAATTATATAATATCACTTAATATAAGTATATTATGACCACATTAGCACCATAATAAGTATTTTGGGGCCATGGATAAGCTATTTAAACTAATATAGGTTATATAATAGTATAATACCCATATATATAAGTATAATAGCCATATGTTTAACTTATAAGCTTAATTAAATTAAGGTTATATTATTTTAAACATAAGAGATACTTGGTCCTGGAGATACTGTCACCGGACAGCCTAAGCACAAGGTCAAGGGTGTTCCTGGAAGTGAGATGAGGCGAGTAGTTTAGAAACTTCTTTGAAGCACAGAGGAAATGTTCAAGGAAGTGATTTGAAGATGACTCGAAGGAAGAGCTACTGCTTCAAGATATGTTTGAGAAGAATTCTAATATAATTTAAAGGTAATATTAATATTCTTAAGATCTCACAAAGGGTTGGAAACTCAATAATCAAAGATTTAGGATTGAGAAATGATTACTGATAAAATAAGGAAAGATACAATAATAATGATTTAACCTGAAGCTTTAACACTATTAACTATATTTACGTTTTATAATTTAATTCTAAAGAATGTCAAACCAAAATCTAACCCCTTTTATATCCTTTACTCCTCCTCGCATTGACCTCATACCCATCCATCATTCCGCACACCACAGACCACCAAAATTACACCCGTTACACCTGGAGCCTCCTCACTAACACCCGTTAACCCTTTAATCATACACTTAACCATTCAGTCCATGCTCAATACCCCTTTTTAATAACCCACAGATACTTTAATAAACCTTTTTAGCGGACTATTACATTGACTATTGCACTGTGCGTCGCTTATTGAGGAAAAGATTAAGACACACTATTGAGAGATTGACTAATTTAGATTTAGAGTTTAGACTAGCACGGTTGAATAGTGAGTACACAAAGGAAAGTCGCAGTTGCTATGTAGAATTTCTTTCTGCGCTTTGAGTATGGATTTAGACCTCTGTTTTATTGATTTAATGAGCTGCTTTTGCCTCGAGTTTCACGTGGCGTGTGACGGATTCCCAGGTATAAAAACGCAAGCTCCGTTGAGCATGAGACATACTTTCCCACACTACTTTCTCTCCCTTCTTGCTTTTAATTATTTTACTCTATTATGTCGACTTGTCCTACCCCAACTCCCATTCCTCCACACCCTAAAGCAGATGGTGGAATCATTACCCGGCAGTATTCTCAAGCCTGCACAGCCTGCAAATCAATGGAGTACTTCTGCGTTGAAAGCATGGCAAAACAAGGTCCTAGCCAGAAATGCAAGTTTTTCCGCTGGAGACGGGTGGCGTGTGATGCCATGTTGAAAAATGTGGACATCGAGTGTCAATTTACAAAAACCAAATATTGGGTAATACCAAAGACCAAAGAGGGGGTTGAAGATATTTGGGACGTATCGGTTGGGGACAATCAGTTGGTGGGAGAGACTTAGGATGAGGTTGAAGATACCGTGGCAACCTGGGTAACCAAGGCCACAAATAAGAGACAAGGGGTCGAAGAAGAGGTAGATGAATTAGTTGAAGAGGATGAGGATGAAGTCCCTATTTCAAGACAGAAGCCAAAGAAGTGGCGGATGGTCATTGAGGATGACAAAGAGGAGAAGGAAGTGACAGCAGAAGTCACCCTGAAGTTATTCTTAGAAGCTGACCCATTGTTTGAAGTAAGTCTGTTCTTCTTTTATTTTAAAAAATTTTGTTACTGATGACCTATGTTTTATAATTCAGATGTCATCGTGGAAGCTCCGGTTGTGGAAGCTGCACCATCGCTGCCAGTTGAGGCAAATCAACCAGTGGTTGATTTGAGGGAGGAAAACGAAGAGACTCTTGACCAGGTATGGTCAACGGACTTGATTCATCAAAGATTTAAGCGGTGAGGTTGATAAGATTGTCGATGCTGCCTCCTTTGACATGGCCAAAGAATTACTAGAAATTGGGGAAGTGGTACCAGTAGGAGAGGAGGAGGTATTTGAGAAATGTAGGAAGGAAATAAGGGTGGTTTTGGAGAAAATGAAGAAGTTGGTTTGGGAGAAAATACAGGAGAAAATTTGAAATGGAAGGAGAAAGAAAAGCAAGAAAGAGGAAAAAAAGTAGAAAGTAATTTGTGTATTTATTTATTTATCTTTTTATTTTGTTGTTTTAATTGAAAATGTTGATATATATTTTATAAGATTTTGAGAAAAGAAAAGAAAAGAAAAGAAGAAGAAAGAAAAGATTTGAATAGTATTTTATTTTAAATTTTGAAAGAAGAAAATTTGAATGAGAGAATAAAAGAAAGAATGTTTAACTAAAGGAATTTTAGTTTTAAGTTTTGATAAAAGAAAGATTTAAGTAAGAAAAAAAAATAGTTGATTGAAAAAAATTTTTTTTTTGAAATCAAAATTTAATGAGAGAAAAAATTTTGTTATTTGTGAAGTTTATTTATTGAAGTATCTGAAGAATTTTGGTTATTTGAAAAGAAAGAAGAAAAATAGTTTTTGAAAAAAAGAATTTGAAAGAAAGAAGTGATTTTTTCAAAGAATTTTAAAAGAGAGATTTAAAGGTTGAAGTTTGAGAAAGATTGTCGTATTGAGTTGGTAAAAAAAATTTTTTTTTTGATAGTTTGAAGAAAAATAAATATGGGAAAGAAGAATAGTTTGAAAAGAGAAAAGAAAGAAAATTTAACGAATTGTTGATTTTTAAGATTTTATTTGAATGAATTTTAAGTTTTAATTTTAATTTTTTATTTTTTTTAACTTTTAACTTTTTTTTTAATTTAATTAAATTTTGATTTTATTTTATTTTAGTTTATTTTAGTTTTATTTTATTTTATTTATTTTAATTTATTTATTTTTTTTAAAGAAGGTTGAAAAAAAACTTTTGAGAAGAAGAAAGAAAAAAAGAAAAAACAGAGTAAGGATTTTAGAAGAGAAGGAGTTTTAGAATTTTAAGAAAAGAAAAAAGAAAAAGAAAAAGAGAAAGAAGAAAAAAGAATAAAATAGAGCTCTAAGGTTTTGGTTTTAAAGGATATTTAAGATGAAAAGATTTTAGGAGGTCAGAGGCGTTAGAAACATTGATGGCTGGTTCCCAGGATGATTTGTCTGAGTCATTGAGGAAGCCTTCCCATTCCACGAGGTATTGAAGCTTCCCCTTGCGCATTATTGAATCAAGGATACAGCTTACTTCCCACTTTAGATGGTCTTCTACTTCGACCGGTGTAGACAATCCTATAGTACTAGCTATAGGCCTTGACCAAGGGAGTTGGAGAAAAACCAGAGAGAAAATCCCCTGTCCCTTTAGAAAAATAGAGTGAGATTTACTTGCTAAAGTAAATTGGTTCCTGTTTTGCTAAAGCTCCTGTTTAACACACTTGACTTCTTGTTGAGCCAAGAAAGTAGTCCCCAGATAGACTACCAGACCAAAGAACTGAAATGTAGAACAAGTCCACACCAGAGACAGAAAAGATACTTGATGTAGGCTGCAAATCCACACCAGAGACAGCAATAATACTTGCTATAGCTTGCAAGACTATAACAGAGAAAACAGTTGCTAAAGTTAAGTTAAATGAAGAACTCACCTGCAACAAACACAGCCAATTGTGGCCAGAAAACAGTGAAAACTGAGTGAGGAACAATGATATCACCTCCGGATGGTTGTATGATGATTAAGGTTGCCCCAAACTGTCTTATTCACTATGTACACACAGACCACTAACTAAGAGCCCATGCGCACCCACCAATCTGGCGCCTGTACCTGCCAGATTGCATAAAAAACCCTCCTGGAGCCCTCCCCAACCTCCTAAAACAGAGGCGGGCGGGCCGCCCGACGTTGGAGGTGCCGCCTGAAGCGGCCCGGCCTCCCTGAAGCCAGAAACCAATAAAAACCACTAATCTACTTAGGAAAATTAGCTACAACTACTAAAACCTTTAAAACACGGAATTTCAATATAACAACATTGTGACATGAAATATAGAGAAAAATTGGCTCTATCAAATGGTACTAAGAACTTAACCCTAAGACTTAAGGTTAGCCCGTAAAACACAAAAAACAAAATTAAACAGCAATCTTTTATAAATGAAAAATGAGGAAATGACCCCTTAAAACTCAGAATATGAAAAATGTCTACAAGACATAAAATATAGAGAAAAACCAGGGCTATCCAATGATAGTACCCACATACCCACAGACCCAATATCCACGGAATAAAACCAGAAAAACACCTAACTCCTTAACAGATGTCAATTAAGACATGCATAAACAACACCAATTCGCACAACAAAGGCCCCTGCCCATGTTGGAAGACCACACTGGTTCCGGAGGAGGTTGGTTCCTGCCCAGGTATGTTTCTCGAGCCAGTTCCAAGAGAGATACATGGAAAACACGGTGAATAGCCTGCCATTTAGGAGGTAGCTTGAGTCAAAATGCAGTTTTAGAGACTTTGGAGTCGATTTTGAATGGTCCCAAGAGTTTTTCAGCCAGTTTCTTTGATGGTCAAGTTGTTCGAATGTTTTGTGCGTTGAGCCATACTTTATCGCCTGGTTTAAAAGAAGGAGCAGATTGTTGATGTTTGTTGGCCTGTTCCTTGTACCTTGGAATTGCTAATTCCAAGTTTGATTTAAGTTCTTCTTGGAGTCATGATATGGTTCAAAGATACTGTTCAGCAGGATGACTAGTTCCTACATGGATTGAGTTGAATCGAGGATGTCTCCCATAAACAGTTTTGAAAGGAGATTTTCGTGACGAAGAATGAGTCAAGTTATTATAAGCAAATTTGGCCAATGGTAACCATGTGGTCCAATTGTCTTGTTGGTAACTGACATACATTTGAAAATATTGTTTGAGGTTTTGGTTGACCCTTTCTGTTTGCCCATTAGTTTCAGGATGATAGGCCATGGAGAGATTCCTCATGATATTGAGTTTTCAACACAATTGAGTCCAGAATGTGGATACAAACAATGAGCCTCTATCTGAAATAATATCATTAGGTAAGCCATGTTTGGAAAATACATATTCTAGAAACAATTTTGACAAATCTTCTGCTGTAGCAGTAGTAGTGGTTTTAATTAAAATAGACATCTTTGAAAATCTATCTACTATTACTAATATAACATCAAAATTATTAGAAAGAGGAAGTTGAGAAATATAATCCATTGATAAAGATTCCCAAGGTTTAGAGGGAATAGGAAGCGGTTGAAGCAACCCATGTTTCCGGTGACGGGGAGCCTTATTGCTATCACATTCATAACAAGATCTTATATAGGCCTTGATTTCTCTGGTCATTCCTGGCCAGAAGAAATCCCTTGCAATTAACTGGTAGGTTTTATCAACCCCAAAATGACCAGCTAGTGGAGAATCATGTCAAATATTGAAAATACATAATTTTATTTCATTGTTGTTGGGTATGACTACTCTACCTTCGAAAAATAATAGACCTGATTCAATACTAAATCTTTTGGCCCCTTTCTTTGAGAGTATTTTGTCTTTTAACCCTAAACAATAATTGTCCTTTGACTGAGCTTTGAGGATGTTGGATAGTGGATTTTGGAAAGATTGAATTGTCATTGAATTAAGTTGATGAGTTTTTAACAATTATTTGTTGAAAATTGATTTCACATTTGCTGGGTTCTTGCCAGCAAATGTGTCCCCCCACTGTGGGTAAACGTTGTCCCTATGTGACAGGATATCTGGGACAATGCAGTTCTTACCTGGGCAATAGGAAATAGAAAAGGGAAATTCAGACAAAAATTCAGCCCACCTGGCTTGAAGCCTGGTTACCACTCTGGAAGACATAAAGTATTTCAAAGCATTATGGTCAGTCAGGATTTGAAAAGGACTATCTAGGCTGAGAAGAAAAGAGCACCATTTTTTAAGACAATAAATAATAGCTAAAAGCTCCTTGTTATGAATTTCATAATTTAATTCTGCTGAAATGAGTTTGCGTGACTCCAAAGCAACAGGATGAAACAATTTTGTTTCAGGATTGAATTGAGAAATGACCCCAGCAATAGCATAATTGCTAGTGTCTGTTTCGACTATTGTCAAAGCAGAAGGATCAAAGTGTCAAAGAATTGGAGCTGTGGTAAATGCAGTCTTCAATGCTTCAAATTCCTTTTGTGCTGTAGAAGTAAAAACAAAAGGAATATCTTTTCTAAGAAGAGAAGTAAGATTGGAAATAGTTTTAGAGTAATCTTTAATAAATCTTCTATAGAAATTGGAAAAACCCAAAAATCCTTGGAGGGATTTAATGGTTTTGGGCTCAGGCCATTTCAGGACTTTTTGGACCTTTTTTTCATCCATGACCAAACCATCAGTGGATAACGTAAAACCCAAAAAATCAATAGATTTATAATGGAATTTGCATTTATTGTGCTTGGCGTAGAGACCCTGATCTTGAAGGCAATTTAGAACCTGTTGAACATGATGAATATGTTCATCCAGTGTCTTCGAGAAAATTAAAATATCGTCTAAGTAGACAACAACAAATTGTTCTACAACATCTTGAAATATGTCATCAACAAAAGTTTGAAAAGTAGATGGTGCGTTACATAATCTAAAAAGCATTACTAAATATTCAAAACTACCAAATCTTGTGCGCATTGCAGTTAGTGGTTCATGACCTTCTGCAATGCAAATAAGATTATAAGCGCCTCTAAGATCAATTTTAGAAAAGTAATTAGCACCATTAAAAAGGGTAAGAAGCAATGACATAGGAGGAACTGGATATGCATTCTTCTTTGTAACTGTGTTGAGCTTTCTATAGTCAACACACAACCTAAGGCTGCCATCTTTTTTCTTTACAAAAAGAACAGGGGAGCCAGTTGGAGATTTACTGGCTCTGATGAAACCTTTGGCTACATTCTCTGAAATGTAGTCTCAAAGAACTTGAGATTTTTCTTTGACAAAGAATAGACAGGACCTGCCGGAGGTACTGGACCTATTAACTCTCTTTGATAATCGTAGGGTCAATGAGGTGGTAAACTATCAGCCTTGCGGATTGAGAAAACATCAAGGAAATCATAATAGACTTCTGGTAGAGTTGATTTAATGGCTTTAACATTGATTTGGTTGTCCTCATCATCTTCAAGAGAGTCTGTTGAGGGAAGACCAGAATTGAGAGAGCATAATTCGACTACTTCAAGGCAATTTAAATCATCTTTGAGTGAAGTTATCGAGCTAGAAGAGTTAGCCAATTGCTAATTTAGAGAAAGATCAGATGCTTGCAAGTCATCTGGAAGAGATTTGTCCTCTAGCGAGACATTTTCAGGCAGGTAGTTTAACTCCCTATTGACCTGCATTGAAGAATTAGAAATATACTTAGTGCGTGGGGTGATCAATCCCCGTGACCAATCAATTTCAGGATTCCAATGTGTTAAAAAGTCATGGCCAAGGATGGTATTGTCCATTCTTGGGGCGTCCAAGACTGATAATTCCCACTCAAAGGGGGGAAAGTTTGGAAAGTTGAAAACCCATAAAACTTTCGTACTTACACAATATTTGGGTTCCTCTGATTCAACCAAATATATTGGAGTTCAATTGATATCTGTGAATTCCAGCTTTAACTTCTTGGAAAAAGATGAACTGACAAACAAAATTGATGCTCCAGAGTCTATAAGACAACTGAAGGATGTATCCTCCTTGAAAAGAATGAATCTCAAGCAGTTTAAGGCAACTCCAGTCCTTAAGACATGGAGGTTCTGTGCACTGGGAGAGATAAGATTGTTTGCTTTTCACATGAGTAAACTATCTAATAGTTTTTTGACCTTGAACTAGTAACTTCTCTTTCCTTCAACTTTACACAATCTTCTAGCTTGTGCTTACCTCAACAATACATACATAACCCATTATCTGCTCGCCTCTTCTTCTCAGCTTCTTTAATATCCCCTTTTGGATCCAGTAATTTGCTGATATCGCCTGGGGTTGAGACTTTTGGTCAAGGTTTGTCCTTTCCCTTATTGGGTTTGGATTGAGTTTAGGAAGATTGAGTTGTCTGTGGGTGTGAAGAAAACTCCAATTTAAAATTTAGGCCTTGAGATTTGTTGGCGTATTGACGATGTTGTAGTCATCCTTGGTAAACGCTGTCGAGTTCAAGGGTTTGATCCATTAAATCCGTTAAAGTAGTCATTTTCTGACCATGAAGATTTAATTGATCCAGAATCCTTGAAGGAAGTCCCTTTTTGAAATGATACTTAAGGGCAGCATCATTCAAAACTACTCAAGGTTGAAGTGCTCTAAAGTTCAAGATATATTCAGAGGCTTTACCATTATCACTCATGCGAAGGAAATCCAATTCAATTTCTGCATTGTAAGTTACATTAGGGTCACCAAACAACGTAAAGAGCTGGTCTTCAAACTTTTCCCAGTTATTAATAAGTAGGTGGGTTTATGTCAAAGAAAGCATGAGAAGATAAGGTTGGAACCATCTTTCTGCTTTTCTGGCTAGGAATGAAGAAGCATAAACAACCTTTGATTGGTTGTTATTGAAGGTTTGAGGGTTGTTATGGAACAGGAGCTTACAGGTTTGCAAGAAGGGCTGCAATCTGTCTGGATGCTCTCTATCAAATTTATCAGGAGATTTCATAAAAGGGTTTTGAATTTAGATCCCTCTGAAGATGTTGAAGTTGAAAGAGTCTTCATGAAAAGTCTCATGAAGTCTTCCAGCAAATTAGATGGTCCAGGTTCCAAAGGTTGACCAGAAGGGTGGGTAGCAGGGGCAGATGGTGCCTCATGCATCATATCCTCTCCTTCTTCTTCCTCACTAGAATCATCAAAATCCTGGGGGATGTCTTCTACAGATTGTACTGAATGTCCCCTTTCCCTAAGGTCAAGAGGTTCCAAGGAGTGAGTGTGAGAAACAGGCTGTGTAGCTGTTGGCCCGCCTCTGGTGCGAGCCCTAGTAGTAGCGCCCACAGGAGGAGTGCGTTGAACAGGTGCCATTTAAAGAATTTAAACACCTGAAAAAAGGACTTAGTAGTGCGAAAGAATGAGAACTACGGAGAATTAAATTATACTGTCACCAGATGGCCTACGCACAAGGTCAAGGGTGTTCCTGGAAGTTAGATGAGGCAAGTAGTTTAGAAACTTCTTCGAAGCACAGAGGAAATGTTCAAGGAAGTGATTCGAAGATGACTCAAAGGAATATCTACTGCTTCCAGATATGTTTGAGAAGAATTCTAATATAATTTAAAGGTAATATTAATATTCTTAAGATCTCACAAAGGGTTGAAAACTCAATAATCAAAGATTTAGGATTGAGAAATGAGAAATGATTACTGAGAAAATAAGGAAAGATAAAATAATAATGATTTAACCTGAAGCTTTACCACTATTAACTATATTTACGTTTTATAATTTAATTCTAAAGAATGTCAAACCAAAATCCACCCCATTTTATATCCTTTACTCCTCCTCGCATTGACCTCATACCCATCCATAATTCCACACACCACAGACCACCAAAATTACACCTGTTACACCTGGAGCCTCCTCACTAACATCCGTTAACCCTTTAATCCTCCACTTAACCATTCAGTCCATGCTCACTACCCCTTTTTAATAACCCACAGATACTTTAATAAACCTTTTTAGCGGACTATTACATTGACTATTGCGCTGTGCATTGCTTATTGAGGAAAAGACTAAGACACACTATTGAGAGATTGACTAATTTAGATTTAGAGTTTAGACTAGAGCGGTTGAATAGTGAGTACACAAAGGAGAGTCGCAGTTGCTATGTAGAATTGCTTTCTGCACTTCAAGTATGGATTTAGACCTCTGTTTTATTGATTTAATGAGCTTCTTTTGCCTCGAGTGTTACGTGGCGCATGACAGATACCTAGGCTGAAAATATCCAACAAATTTACATTCTAATGTTTATTTTATAGTTATGTCTATACCTCTTTATGTACACAAACATAAGCTCTTTTTTCAAAAGTGCACAGATTATTGAAATTGGGTTTAGTACCAAAAACAGTTTCTTGGTTAGTAAAAGTGGTGATTTTACTGCTAGGAGGTGTATTTTTAAAAAAGATGCACACTTAAATGATACACCACGCAATATGGGGGGCGGACTTGCTAGCAATTCTGCAACCTTGAGCCCTAATTCATATCTTTTTCAGAACACATTGATGTGGTGATGAAAAAATCATGAAGAAATATTGAATTTACTTTGAAAACACCTTGAAACTGATTTGAAAATTCATTGAACCACAGTTGATTAATATTTCAAAAAATATTCACAGCAGGAAAAAAGTGCGCACTAGAGGTCTAGTGCTTTTTTTGCTTCCTGAAATAATTCCTGGTAGAACTCCAAGTGGGACTTCCATCTGATACCTTCCTCCCCTAATTCTCCCTTATCTTCAATCTGCCTTCCTATCCTACCCCATTTACCTTGTTACTAACCTTTCCGTCTACTTACCCTTTCTACCCTATCCCTTCCCTTTACTGTGAGAAAACAACTCTCCTTTCCTTCGGCCCCTCTCCCTTCTCTTCTCTTTATTTCTCACACCTCCCCCAGAACCTCACTCACCTTTCCCAGCCCACTTTCATTATTAAGTTTTATTTTACTTTGTATTTTTTTCTTTTTACATATTTCTTCCCTACAAATATATTCCTTTCTCAACACTTGGCTACATTTTTTTGGTAAACACAAGCAACTCAAATTCTGAAATATGTATTTAGTTAATTTATTTACCACTTGGAATGATTTATAATTCCTCAAGATTTTATTTCCTGTTATTTCTAATATATACATATAAATTATTCTCAAGTTTATCAAAACTTGGCTACTTCCCAAGCCCTTTCTTGCCTCCTTAGCACTTTTTTTAACTCTCCAATCTCATTGCTCACCTCACCCAGAAAAATCGAGGGACTGCGGAAGGCTGGAGAAGGTGATAGAGGGGCTTTAAAGGGCTGGGAGAGGCTATAAAAGCCCCTCATCCACTTTGGGAAGGCTGGAAAAGTTGAGAGAGGGTCTTTAAAGGGCTAGGAGAGGTGATAAAAGCCTCACAACTACTACTCCCAGCCCTACTTAGTCTTCACAGCACCTCACTCACATCTCCCGCCAAATTAAGGGACTGGGGAGACTGGGGGAGGTGATAAAAGCCTCTCACTCACTTCTCCAAGCCCTCCTTAGTCTATACAGCACCTCAGTCACATCTCCAGCCAAAGTAAGGGATTGGGGGAGGCTGGGGGAAGTGAGTGAAGAGCTGGAAAGGTCTTGGGAAGATGAGAAAGGCCTAGGGGAGGTAAGAGAGAGCTGGGGGATGTGAACAAGAGACTGGGAAGGTGAGTAATATTTTGAGAGTGTGAGAGAAAGGCTAGTGAGGGCTAATGGAGGTGATTTGGGTGAATGAGGGGAGTGGGATGTGAGGAAGAGGTCACAATAGGGGTAGAGTTGTGTTAAAAGTGAAAATAAAGTGGAGAAAAGTAGTGAGGAGGGCTTAAACTTAGATTTTGAAGCTGAACAGGTGTAGCGATTGTATCAGGAGGGCAATAAAAGGGTGGGGAGTGGTAATAGAATTAACAGAAATTACAAGGCAGAAAAAGCTGTGTGGAGAGATTGAGAGGTTGGCCATTGAAGTTGTCAGCCAGGCTATTCCAGGAGTCCAGTAAATGATATGTTAAATTATAAGACCTGAAAGAGGGCGTAAGAATTGTATTTAATGTATATAAATTAATATTTTATTGCATAATAAAATTATATAAGTATCTTATTACATATAAGTGTTATATTAATTTTATTGTTTATATAAATTTTTATACATTTAAATTAAACATAATATAATTATATTCTAAAAATAATGGCACATTTTTATGTATTTAATAATTATAAATTTATATTTAATTAATTAAAAAACATATATTATAATTATAAGTGTAAAATTGACTTATAATATAATTAAATTAATTAATTAAATTTATATATTAAATAACACCTTTCATATAATATTAAACAATAATTAATGACGCTTCTTTTGACCCTTAATTGTGTCAGGAAAAAAACAATTAATTAATTTATACTAAATTGAGATTAATTACATATTTTGGTGCGTCAAAGTATTTTTGTTTCACTTAAATATCCTTAAATCAGACTGTACCATCTGTTTGGAATTATTTTTCTCATAGTTCCTATGTTCTAGTCTTGTTTAGTTATTCAATATTTTTACTTACTGATTTGGGAATTAATTGTGGGAAAATTGGATTCTTAATTGGGGTTGTTTTTATTTGTTTCATATTTGTCTCAAAATTGTTATGTTTCACTTATTCTTTTATTTTCTTGTTTCATCTTATTATGACTCTTGTATTTACAAATGTAGTGGAGCTTCAGAGGACCCATTGCCTATAAAAGGGCCTTGGATAATCCCCTGTAGCCTCATCACTTATTATACACTCAACAAATTAAATACACTTTTACATTACGTTTATATTCTTTTTATTAGTAATAAAGATCTAATTAAAATTCTATATAACAATTTAAAGGTTGCTTTTAGTCTGATAGTGTTCACAGTGTCTGCTGCGCATAGCCCTTACATCATAATAATATTATTATTTAATTGAAACCTCACTTTTGTCACCACTCAAGATTACTCGTCGTTGCTTTCCTTTAAATAAAATAAATAATCTATTATATTTTATTTCTTTTATTTTTCTCCTTGTCCTCCTCCATTTCTCCCCTTTCCTTACCTACTTCTAGACGACTGACCGACAACTGGGGACCTTTCCTAAACAACGACAACGATCGAGCCTGGCGACAAACGACAAACGCACGGACCACCTAGCAAAAAAGAAACTTTTGCCGCAACCGTGTTTCGAACTTGGGTTCAATATATTAGGTTTATATTATATTAATTCATATATTATTTTGAAGTGATTTTTCAATAACTATAGTAAGTTCACCTTTTCACCTCTCACTCATATTACTATATTTTTACTGCAATAACAGTGATTGTGGCTTAATTGCTGATTCACTGAGTGTAAGTGTTCATTTATTAAAAATTTTATTTTCCTAATTGACCATTATAGAGTGTTAAATCCTATTAGTCCTAGAAGAACTAACATTATTATTAATACAAATTGAATTATTAAATTAATTTTTTTTATTAATTATTGTTAATTTTGGTTGACTTATTAGTACTTTGTGCTTAGTCCCAAATATATTGCCATATTTAATATTGGTAATTTAATTAATTGGTTGAATTAACTTAATTCCCAATTTAACTTTGCAATCCATTTTATCAATTAATTTTTTATAAATATTACTTTATATTAAAAAAAATTTTTTTTATATATAATTTAATTAATAAAAAAAAATTTTTTTTGGAGCAAATTATTAACTGATTTTAATTTATTTTTTTTAAAGAATTAATTAATATTCCCACTATTATGTCCAACAATTTGGCTGAAAAAATGGATAACATGCAAGTGGATGAAATTGAAATTGATTATGATGCTGACACTGTAAGTTCTTCTAAAGTTGGTCATAAAAAATCTTATGCTAACACAAAGAATTCTCATACTGCAGGATGTGGAAATGACAGGAAATGCAAACAAACCAAACCCCCTTCCCCCAGTACCACAGAAGGAAGTAAAGCCTCTAGTGCCTCAAGAAGGTCTTCCAAAAGGCTTCAAAATAAAAGAGCTTCCTCTGCCACAACAAATCAGCAACCTCTCCAGTCATATAAAAGAGTTGAAGACAGAAAATATGACGTACAAAGCAAAGGTAGACACATTGTGGGATCAGGTCCAAGAACTCAGGAACCAGATTCAGGCCCAGGCCCCTCCTCAATTGCCTTCCAATCAGCTTCAATTTCAGGCTCAACCTTCACAGCCACCCAGCTCAACCATCCAAAATCCAAATACTATGGAAGTAGAGCAATGGAAATGGGATTATCTAATGAGTCACTACCAACAGAATGTGCAACACCCTCCTCATCATCAGCCTGGCCCATCCAGAACACCCAATTTCCATCCACCTCCTCATCCCTACCAACAAAGCAGGAGAAAGAAGGCCCAAGCACAATCCCAAACCCAGTCCCAGGGGAAGTTTCCTCCTCTGCCATGGTAAGTAATTTGGTTGATAGTCACTTGGGTATGTTTTCTAATAAATCTTCTTCTGCAGGTAATATTATTGAACATGGTGAAAGAACAGTTAAACCTGTTAAAAGACAGCTTCCTGTAACTAGTAGCCCTATTGATGTAATTAGCAAATTGTCATTTGATGAACCTTTACATTTAACTTCTACATCTTTAATTAATCCTTCTCTTGCAATTAAAAATGATTCTGTTCCCCCTGAAATCTATAACTTAATTGAAAAAACTTCTGAGGAAATATTGAAAGATACCCTTGATTTTAATATTGTGAAAGACAAACATGTGAGAGATGTGTTAATCCATGAAAATGATAGATTAAATAATTTACACTTGCAATGTAAAGTGAGTTCTTCTGTACAAGATACAGCTTATTATAAAATCAAAGACACTTTAAATATTGTTCTTAGTCAACAAAAGCAAATAAGGAGTGACCATAGAGCTATCTCAGATAGAAATATCAGTCTACATAAGACCTTGAGTGAATTTAAACCCCTTATTTAAGAAAATTATTCATTAAAAAATGAAATAAAATCTCTACAAAATGAGTTTAAAAAGCTAAAGAATGATTTCCATGCACTGGGTACCAAAGACACAGTTTTTGAGGACAGAAATGTTTTATCTCTTGCAAAAATAAATGACCAGATGTCTGAAATTCCAAGGATAAGAAACTATGTGTCTGACCTGCAGGAAAAATTTTTAACCTTGACCATCAATAGTCATTGTATAAGTGAGAATGCTGCCCATAAGCTGCATAGAAATAAAGAAAAAGAACCTGAACAGAATTCCTCTTTTCTTCCTCATATTTCAGCCATTAAAAAAGCTGACAATGAGTCTGTAAAATCTTTTTTTACTAGCAAAAAATCTTGTAATGATCATGCACAAGCTGTTTGTGTAAATAATGAAATTTCTGAACACCTGGCTAAACTTCAGGAATTATTAATGATGAATAATTCAAACCAAAAAATGGACCATCCCAGTAGTCAGAAAAATTGGCCTAAGTTGGACCAATATCCTACCTTTGATGGTGATTCTTTATCTGATTGGCAACACTTTATCCAAAGGATTGATAATTTAAAGAGATCTTATAAACTACCTGATGAGGAAATTGTTTCTAAGCTAATTTCTTTATTTTCCAATGTAGCCTTGATGTGGTATGAATCTGTTCTTTTAGATAACAATCATTATACATGGAATGATTGGAAATCCTTGATTGAGAATCAGTTTGGTGGTTCAAAATTTAGGTTAGCTCAGAAAAGACTGTATGAGAATACTAGATATGTATCCTCCTCTGTTGAAAAGCCCATTGTTTCTCTTATGAAAATAACAAAAATCCTAAGAGTAATTGATCCAAAGATAGATTATGATATTTGGAGAGATAAAATTTTGTATAAATTACCAAGTTCTCTTAGAGATTTGATTGTGGCTAGAACTGAGCATGTAAGGGAAAATTCTTCTTTCATTAATATCGGTAATGAGGTACTACTCAACCATAGATATGAACCAAAAAAATACCTTGGTAAATCCTATAATGCTCAAAATAAACCTTCTACAAAGCTCCCAGAAAAATCTGGTAAACCCTCTGCCCCAGTTGCACCTAAAAAATATGCAACAAATACTTGTTATAAATGTAGCAAACCGTGGCAGAAGGGTCATGTTTGTGACAAGAAAATTCATCTTGTTGAACAAAATGAAGACACTGATGAAGTTGAACTTGATGTCAATAATTCTTCTAGTGACTGTGAAAGTAATATCTCCTATGACAATGAATCTGTTAAAGATGTTTTAATGTTGGAACAGGATGTCCATTATTTAGATAATATATGTGAAGAATGTGTATTGGATTTATCTTCAGTAGAGAATGCTGAGATAATTAAAGATATTACTAATAATTCTATACCTATATCCCCTTTGAAGGCACCTGTTATCATTAATGGTAAAAATGTTGATGTAGTTCTTGATTATGGTGCTGGAGGAAGTGTAGTGTCTGAAAAAGCTTTAGCTTCAGTAGATAGGGATTATTTGAGTAAATTACTACCTATGACTTCTGAAAAATGGAGAGGGTATGGTTCTACCTTAATTCCTATTGGCAAATACAAAACCTCTGTATTCTTCAAATATAATGGTGGTTTTGTCAGAGCTATTTGTGAATTTGTTGTCATGAAAAATGATAATTTAAGCAATTGGTTTATTATGGGAAATGATATTTTAACCATGTTTGGTTTGAAATTGGACCCAGAAAATAATTGCTTTACCTTAGGAATGAATGGCAAAAGGAAATTCAAAATTTCCTCTTCTAGAAAACCTTCTGGCCATCTGTTAAAGTCTTGTAACTCACTAATCCAGTGTAAAGGCAGAACAACAAATGAAATGTATGATTTATTAAATGAAATAAATACTGATTCTTTTGGTAATCAGTTAACTAGTGAACAAAAGTATTCTGTTATTTCCTCTATTACCTCTTTCCCTATGGCTTTTGCTCATGGCTCTCATGTCTTGGGAATTGTTCAGGAAGAGATTAAAATTACCTTATCCTGTAACTTGAGTGATATTCCTCCTAGTCTTAAGAAAAAACCATATCCTGCTACTCCAACAAAAAGAAAGGATATTGAAGATAATATTGCAACATTATTAAAAATGAATGTCATTGAGAAAGTGGATGTCACCCCCAAATATTGTTTCATCTCCCCAGTCTTAATTTCTTATGAAAAAGATAAGGCTAGATTATGTGGGGATTACAGAACTTTAAAAACTTATACTGTTGATGATATTTATCCTTTACCCAGAATTAATTCAATACATGCTACTTTGCAAGGTGCTGAATTTATTAGTTGTCTGGATGGTAATAAAGGATATCATCAAGTTCAAGTGGAGGAAAATTCTCAAAACTTTTTGCTTATTGCTACTCATATGGGAATATATAAGTATGTTAGGATGCCATTTGGCCCTAAAAATTCTCCTTCAGTTTTTCAAAAGGTCATGGATAACACTTTCCATCAAGAAATAATTGAAGGATGGCTCATGGTTTATATTGATGACATCATTGTTTTTTCTAACCCTTTTGATGAACATATGATTCACTTGAATAGAGTTTTCCAAAAAATGGATGAAATCAATATGAACTTATCCTTAAAAAAGTGTAAATTTGGTTTTCAATCTTTGAAAGTCCTTGGCCATTTTGTGTCAGGCTTTCAAATTTGTGTAGACCAAAACAAAGTTGCTGCCATTCAAAATGTGAAAGCACCAACTTCTGTAAGAGAAATCCAAAGTTTTTTGGGTATGTGTGGCTATTATAGACAATATATAAAAAATTATCAGGTCATGGCCTTGCCTCTTACAAAACTGACCAGAAAAGATGTAACCTTTCTCTGGAATAATGACTGTCAAAAAGATTTTGATGCATTAAAAAGTTGCTTAATGACAGCCCCTATATTGGCTCTTCCAGATTTTAACAAGCCATTTTTCCTGTATACAGATGCTAGCTTTATTGGTCTTGGTGCTGCCCTTCACCAAAAACAAATTATTAATGATAAATCCTCAGAAGTTGTAATTTGTTATATTTCAAGAACCTTGAGAAATAGTGAATTTAAATATGGTGCCACTCAATTAGAGTGCTTAGCAGTTGTTTGGGCTCTTGAGAAGCTTCATTACTATCTAGATGACCAAAAGTTTGAATTGGTAACTGACTGTAGTGCTGTGAAGTCCCTCTTAAACCTGAAGACACCTAACAAACATATGTTCAGGTGGCAACTTGCTGTTCAAGAATACAGAGGATGGATGACAATTATCCATAGGGCTGGAAATGTTCACTCCAATGTTGATATGCTCTCCAGATTACCTCTGCCAAATAATGACTCAAATCCTGCTTATGTACCTGAAGATGATACTGTTCATATCCATGGTATATTTATAGTTGATATGGAAGAGGAGTTATTACAATTAATACTGGATTCATATGATAAGGATTTTGATTTAAATAAATTAGTTACTATCTTAAATGATCCTAAGAATGCTTCAATTCAAGCATTATTAAAAACTCTTCCTGCAAATTTTCAAAATGCTTTGAGTAAAGGAAAGTTTTCTATTGAAGATGGTTATATATATTATAGAAGAAAGCTTACTAATGTAATTGTAATTCCTCCTTCTATGAAAGAGACTATCCTCAAACTTTGTCATGATGACATATTAGCTGGTCATTTTGACCTTGAAAAAACATTTATTAGAATCAAAAACACTGCATGGTGGGCTAATATGTCTAAAGACACAAAATTATATGTTGAATCTTGTGATTCCTGCCAAAAATCTAAAAGGTTAACAGGTAAGAGAGCAGGGTTATTACAACATATTGAAGCACCTAATGCTCCCTGGAAAATCTTTAATATGGATTTTGTCACTGGTCTTCCTGTTTCAGGTAAAGGCAGCTTTAACTCTTGTTGGTTAATAGTAGATAGATTCACAAAAATGTGAAAATTTATTCCAACCCACAAAGATGTATCCACCAAAGAATTAGCTTTCTTATGGTGGTCTTACATGTTTAATATTATTGGTTTTCCAAAAGCCATTATCTCTGATAGGGATCCTAAATTTACTTCTGAGTTTTGGACCTCTTTGATGGATATTTGTGGTTGTGAGTTAAAATTGTCTACAGCTCACCATCCTCAGACTGATGGTCTAGCTGAGAGAATGATTCAAACTCTGGAAGATATGATTAGAAGGTATTGTGCCTTTGGTTTAGAATATAAAGACAATGACAGATTTACTCATGATTGGGTCACTCTATTGCCTGGTCTTGAATTTGCATATAATAGCACTGTTCATTCTGTCACTGAGAAAAAGCCTTTTGAGCTTTGGTTAGGTTATGTCCCACATACTCCTGCTCAGATTCTCAATAATAAATTACCTAAGTTGGAACTACACCCTGGTGTAAAATCTTTCATGCAAATGCAACAGCTATGCAGAAAACATGCTCAAAGCTGTATTGATAAAGCATTTGAATATGAAAAGAAAAGATGGGATAAATCCCATAAAGAATACAAATTTAACAAGGGTGATGAAGTGTTGATCTCTACTGTCCATTTCAATTTACAAGGTAACCACAAATTAAAAGATCCTTTTGTAGGACCATTTGTTGTTAAAAGAATGGTTGGTGATAATGCAGTAGAAGTTGTATTGTATTCTCCATATGATAGGAAACATCCTGTTTTTCCCATTTCTTTGCTTAAGCCTTATACTTCCAAAAGTGACTTATTTCCCAAAAGAAGGGGAAGACCTAAGAAAAACCTTCAGGAAGTCACAGAAACAGCAGAAATTGATAAAATTCTCAATGATAGAATTATCACTTCTGAAAGAGGTACTGAATATTTATTGAGATATAAGAACAAATCATCTGAACATGATGCATGGATACCTGGCAAGGAGATTTCAAATCTGCCTACTCTGTTGAAAATGTACAAAAAGAAAAAATCTTAGCATTTTTTTATTGTTTTTTTAGAGTGAGGGAGTGTCAGCCAGGCTATTCCAGGAGTCCAGTAAGTGATATGTTAACTTATAAGACCTGAAAGAGGGCGTAAGAATTGTATTTAATGTATATAAATTAATATTTTATTGCATAATAAAATTATATAAGTATCTTATTACATATAAGTGTTATATTAATTTTATTGTTTATAAAAATTTTTATACATTTATATTAAACATAATATATTTTATATTCTACAAATAATGGCGCATTTTTATGTATTTAATAATTATAAATTTATATTTAATTAATCAAAAAACATATATTATAATTATAAGTGTAAAATTGACTTATAATATAATTAAATTAATTAATTAAATTTATATATTAAATAACACCTTTCATATAATATTAAACAATAATTAATGACGCTTCTTTTGACCCTTAATTGTTTCAGGAAAAAAACAATTAATTAATTTATATTAAATTGAGATTAATTACATATTTTGGTGCGTCAAAGTATTTTTGTTTCACTTAAATATCCTTAAATCAGACTGTACCATCTGTTTGGAATTATTTTTCTCATAGTTCCTATGTTCCAGTCTTGTTTAGTTATTCACTATTTTTACTTACTGATTTGGGAATTAATTGTGGGAAAATTGGATTCTTAATTGGGGTTGTTTTTATTTGTTTCATATTTGTCTCAAAATTGTTATGTTTCACTTATTCTTTTATTTCTTGTTTCATCTTATTATGGCTCTTGTATTTACAAATGAAGTGGCGCTTCAGAGGACCCATTGCCTATAAAAGGGCCTTGGATAATCCCCTGTAGCCTCATCAGTTATTATACACTCAACAAATTAAATACACTTTTACATTACGTTTATATTCTTTTTATTAGTAATAAAGATCTAATTAAAATTATATATAACAATTTAAAGGTTGCTTTAAGTCTGATAGTGATCACAGTGTCTGTTGCCCATAGCCCTTACATCATTATAATATTATTATTTAATTAAAACCTCACTTTTGTCACCACTCAAGATTACTTGTTGTTGCTTTCCTTTAAATAAAATAAATAATCTATTATATTTTATTTCTTTTATTTTTCTCCTTGTCCTCCTCCATTTCTCCCCCTTTCCTTACCTACTTCTAGACGACTGACCGACAGAGGTAGTGAAAAATGGAGAGTGAACTTTGTTCTTTGGGTGAACATCAGAGTCCACCCCCTCAATCTACAGCTCTATTCTTCCAATATGGAAAATGATTAATAATTATTTTTTATTGATATTTTTGAACTTAAACCTTTATTTTATATTTTTGATTTGCAATGCACTTTAAGACTAAGAAATTAATATAGTAAAATAATTGGTAGTGAAATACTATTTTGCTTTTTTGCACAAGAATTCACAGAATGCTTCTGATAACTATACATGATATAAATAAATAATATAATAGGAAAAATTTAGCAAAAATTTGAAAACAAGAACAAAAAATTTAAAGTTTTAAGACATTGGACTTATGTATTTTATGAGTTTATTGTATTTATTTTTAAATGTAATAGTAAAATATGTTATTTATATTTTATAATCAGAAATAATAAGAATACAAAAAAAAAATCAGGTAATAAGGTGTAAATTAAAAAATAAAAGCTTCAAATTCTTGGTTAAAAGGAGTTATAATTAAAAATAACCAATGATCTTTTTTTATAATTTTTCAGAAAAAAAAAAGAATAAAATCATTAGAGAGGTTAAAAGTGATTTTTTTGAAATAAATAGTATAATTTTCAGTATTTTTAATGATCAAGTGAAATTCAAAATGAAAATGAAAATGAGTTTGAGGAAAAAAATTCTGTGAATGGATCAGATTATTAATCCTCCCTTGTTATTGTTTCTATAAATTATTCATTAAACTTTCACTATTATTCCAGCACAGACTCATCCATTTTTGGTTAAGAGCTCAAGATGAGTTCAAAGTAAAGTTCAGCCTGAGTCAAGTCTGAGTTCAGTCTGAGTCCAGTCTGAGTTCCATCTGACTCTAAGTTGAGGACTTTCTAGCAAGTCCCCCCCAAATATTGCGTGGTGATAGACCCCAAAATCTCTTTGGAAGACTTCTGGATAATAAGGACGTACAGGTAATATCACCTACCATAAATTTGAAATGTTTAGCAGTGCCATTTTTTTTTGAATGATCGGTAATTTTTACTTCATACACAGCACCAATAGAAGATATGAAGAATCTTATTGTGTTACTATGAAGTTCTCTTCCATCAGTTTGTAACACCTGTTATTTTTCTACCAGTGACGTTCATCAATTTTGTTATAAAGGTTTTAAAGACTTCCATTGCTTCACTTTTATGTTTTAACATAAATACTTCACCAAAATTTGAAGACAATTTCCTGAACAGGGAAAAAAATTTGTAGCTTCCAGTGGCTTCATCTTTAATTGGATCTACCAAATCACCTAATACCTGTGAAAGAATTGATTGAGGTGCTATTTCTATCTGTTCTGTAGTTTGAAACAGATTTAGCTATGATGCAGTGAGGACAGTATATTCTACCTTTTAAACATTTGGAGGGTAAACTGATATCAAGATTGTTCTTGATGAGATTCTGAGGGAATTGGTGGCTAGTGTGACCAATTTGTTGATGCCATTCAAGGAGGGAGCCAGGTGCCACATAGGGTTGATGGATAGAGGCAGAGTCAGCATCATCTATAAATAATTTAGAAGAAGAAACAAAACCTCTCTGATGCAGAAGAAATGAGGGGTAGTATAAAAGATTATTTATTGATAGAGCAGAGGCAGGATTAGTAGTAGAAATATTATTTACAAGCCATCTTTGGTGGCTAAAATCTAAATTACCTATCAAGATTTGTTTATTATCAATGGAGAGAAGAAAATCTTTCTTTGTTGTCATTGAAAAATTTATACCCACTTTAACTAGATAAAAGAAATTTATCATATTAGTTCTAGCTTGAGGGAAATAAAAACATCTACAATTAGGATAGTAAACCCTAAACCAACTACATTTATGTTGCCAGTATCAATGATAAAAGAGGGTACACCATTATTTTCTACCATCACTGGTATATGAGGGGAAATGTGTTTATAGTTTGAAAGGATACTTGTGTCACCTGTTACATGGTAAGTGGCTCCACTGTCAAGGATAGCTTCATTTCTAGAAGAAGTCCCTTCCATACACCCTTTTACACTTTTCATATCTAAGTGATTGATATTAGTAGCTTGAGATTCTAATGCAGTGGAATAAATCTCAATGATTTTGTTTCTTATTTCAGAAAGTTTTAAATTAATTTTGACTCTGAAATCATGATAGGGTTGTGACAACTTTCTGAGTTGGGAAATCTTTTGTTGCAATTAATAGTACATTTTGAGCATGGGGTTTTAGAATTGAGAGCATACGTTTTAAGGAAAGTCAGGAATAATATCTTTTGAAGAATCACAATCAAAAAATAGAGATTTGGAATTGGCTGTTCTATAAGAGTCAACTAATTTTTGAAATGGAAATTTACCTTAAATCACATTAACAGATACATTTGATAAATTGGGTGAATCATTAACCTGGTTGATAATGCCAATGTTAATCGCAGCTTTTAGAATTTCCATTAGGAAATCATCTGAATACATCATTAAGGCATCTTGTTGAGATTTAATAGCTTTTCCAATGTCAGTGGATAGTTTGACAGAGGATTTTTGGAGAAGAACATGTGCAATAAAGGCTTCAACAGATGAGTTGTTGAAATTAAAGCCAGTACAGATAATAGCATCCAATTTTTTCTTGTAAAGATTTGCAGTTTTTAGACACAGAGAAAAATATTTGGAAAGGAATAGAGGTAAGGGATTTAAATTTAGATATTCAAGCGGTGTGAGTGAGTTGATTAACCTTTTTGTAGAGCATAAGTGTTAAAATTTGGGTTGAGAGTTGAGGAGGAGGAGTGCCTAGGCACTATGCATGGTAAGAGGTAGAAGGAAGGGATATTTCATAAGGGGGCTCTATGGGGCAATAAATTTTGGGAATTTATCATTAGGAATCTTATAAATTAATCCAGTTACTCCTTATTCTCCCTTAGTTGTAAACTTCACTTTTGGAAGCCCCAACATAGTATGTCTTAGCTAGTCACACTGCTGTATTCAGTATAGTCAGCTCTAGTTTAGGCTAGTGTTAGTGCTAGAAGTAGTCCATCCTTTTAGGTCTTAAAATTTTTTCAAATATATAATTTGTGCGCTACAGAAGAATCATGAACTCCTCAGGTCAACCAGATGCAGCACTTCTTGCCACAATGCAAGAGAAAATGGCACACTTTCAGGAACAGAAAACCAGACTCATGGAATGCCTAGCAGAAGAAAAGACTTCATATTGTGGCCCCACAGAATCAGAGTTTGATTATTCTGAAGCTTTAGTTCAGGCACTGTCTGCAGCACCAGCACTACTTATCAAAGGCCCAAGGATTGTAGTTCCAGAAATCTTGAATGGAAAAAAAGCCCCTGGGGGGATCAGCACACATTACAGGTAAGCCTCTATGTCCTGATCAATTCAACTCAGTTTCCAATTGAATGATCAAAAATTGGGTTTGAAATATCATACTACACAGATGAGGCAGAATTCTGGGAAAGGCCATATACCAAAGAGCTCCTTGCAAATGTCCAGTCAGCAAAAAAATTCTGTAAGTTCATGGTGGAATTTAAACTAGAATTTGGTGATCCTGATGTGGTCACAACCTTGGAGCATGCTCTAAATCAGCTACATCAGAGACACTCAGCCACCAAGTATGTGTCAGAATTCTGTGGCCATCCCATTTCTCTTACAACATGAGGAGGAGGAGAACTCATGTTTCACTTCAGAAACAGAATCTCACCAGAAATAAGAAACAACTTAATCAGTTATGCATTTCCAACCTCTCTCCAAGCACTCATAGAGCTCGTTATTCAAATTTATAATGATTTCACACATCAGCAAACAGATGGTGGGAGTAGCACTCATAAATGGTGCAACTATGCCCCATTGAGTGGGTCCAGTATTCATGAAATAAATGCCAAGGATATTGATTCAGAAAAACATGCAGTGTTTTGGTGGGAAGAGAAGAATTTCATATTAATAAAACCTAAGTTATATGAGAAAAGGTTTTTTGTCTAAGGTGTGGAAGTAGTGGTCACTTAGAAAGTGAGTGTTTAGGGAAAATTAGGGTTTTGAAGTGGAGGATAGTGCAGGAAAGGTGAAGGTAAAAGAAATTTCTTGAGAGTGAAGGTTCTTCCATCCTTGAGTAGATAAACAGGGAAAGGATAAGGGAGAGTTAGAAGTATAATTATCAGGATGTAAGACACTTAAAATAAACAATAATTGTATTATACTGAACTTCCCTTTAATGACCCTTGATTCCACTAAAAATATACAATCTCCTCTGAACTGTGGAGCTACAGACTGTTTTATTTTCAAAAGGTTTTTACAAATAGATAAAAAGAAAAAGAAAAAATGGACTGCCCCAGGAATCTAATTATGTTTGATGGATCCCCAGGTGGGGGAGAAGAAGTAAGGAAAAAGGGCTTTTGTAGATTCTGGTGCAATCAAAGGAAGTCTCAATGAAAGGCATACACAACAAGCCTGAAAGACCAGTATGAAATGGCTGAGCTGGTATATTCTAAACATTCACTGGAGGGAAAATAAGGCGAAAATGGGAAGGAAAGGGGAAACTAGCACTAAAGTATTGGCCCCCTGTCCCCTTCAAGGGCTAGGGGCCCATCCCAGAAAGTCTTCTGATGTTTTGATATCATCAGTTGACTTGTAACCAGAACTGATACTTTCTCTTTATTCTAAGCAGAAGGCTGGGGATGGGGCGCCAACATGGAGCACTAGATAAGACCAGAGAGGGGATGAAGTGCACCAAAAGGAGGAGAAGGCATAACAAAGAAAGAGCAGGGAAGGAGATGAAAAGGGGGATAAAACAGATAAAGAATTAGCCCCCTCTCCCCTCCCAGAGAGTCTCCTGGTGTTTTATTATCATCAGCAGACTCTCTGCAAGAACTGAAAATTTCTCTTGATGCTAAGTTTCACAAATTGGAGGGGGTTATTGATGAAAATGAGGAACTTGAGCAGGAAAAAACAGAATGGAACATATCAGCCAAGATTATAGCCAAGGTCCAGTTCTTAAATTTAACTAAAATATGAAGGTAAATAATCCCTAAAACATATTGGGAATTCTTACCCATGGTTTAGGAGGGAGGAGTCAAGATACTGCCACATTACTGACTGTAAAACTTTGCCATTGACCTAGTTCCAGGTGAAACTCCTAAATTTAGTTTCAATATCCTATTACCAAACTTGGAGTCAGCTGCGCTAAAAGACATTATTGATGAAGACTTGAAGAATGGATTCATTAGACAATCAAAGTCTCCCTGGATGGACCCTGTTATCTTTTCAGGTAAAATAGATGTGTAATTGACACCTTGGATGGATTTCAGAAGCTTTAATGTGCTGAAAATAAAGAACAGATATTGCTATCTATTGACTAGTGAGCTAATTTGTAGTCTTCAAGGTGCAGATATTTTCACATCCCTAGATCTTAGGGTAGGTTACCACAAAATATGTGTGAAAGATGGAGATGAACACAAACTGGAATTCTGTATTAATTTTGGAAATTTTAAATAGTTGGTAACGTCTTTTGGTCCATGTAATGTTCCTTCCACTTTCCAACACTTCAAAAATAGAATCTTCAGAGATAGAATTGGGATAGATGTGGCAGTGTATCTAGACAACATCTTGATTTACTCTAAATCAGTTAAGGAACACCAGATAAAACAGAAACAGTGTTTGAAACACTTGAGACAGGAGAAAGTATGTTTAAAGCCAGAAAAATGTGTCTTCTCAGTAAGTGAAATCCCCTATCTTGGTATGTTCATTTTTTAATATAGGGTGCATATGGACCAAGAGAAAGTGGAAGAAGTAACAGAGTGGAGGAGTCCAGAATAAGTCAAGGAGCTTTAGTCATTCTTAGGCTTTGAAAATTTTTCCTGCTGTTTTCTTGAAGACTATTCCCACCATTGCTGCCCACTACATGGCCTCACAAATAAGGAAGCTAAATTTGCTTGGACAAGTAGCTGAAAAAATGCTTTTGAGTACCTGGAAAGGAAATTTGTGAGGGCCCATATTATTTCCATCCCAGTCTTACAAATTCTATTTATTCTGGAATTTAAACAATCAGATTTCTCACTAGGCATGGTATTATCTCAATGTGATTCTGAAAAATTCTTACACCCAGTAGCAAATTTGTCACATACACTTCCAGGAACCAAATTGAACCATTAAATATACAATAAGAATATATTGGCATTATTAGAAACTTTATGCACCCGGAACCACTATTTGGAAGGAGGACTGCAACTTCTACAAGCTATCATAGATACATATCACAAAAACTTAGAAGCCTTCCTGACCACAAAAAATCTTATTCAATGGAAAGTGCATTTGGAAGAACTGCTAAGTAGAATTAACTTTGTTGTTCAACCCTCTACAGGGAAGAGAAGTGGAAAACATGATGCGCTATTACAACACCCTTTCCTAAGCCAAGAAGTAAACCAGCTTCATACTGTTGGTAAAAAAATGTTAAAGGGGGATCTTGAAGGGGGGGTAATCCTAGATGAGGTGGAATCAATGGATGAGGATTTGATGGAATGGATAAGGTGGGAGAAGGAAAAAGGATGAGGTAATGCAGGAGTTTGTGAAGAAACTCTAGTATAAGGAGGTATTGGTAAAGAAGGGATTGGAAGAGTATCACCTGGAAGGGGGAGTGATGTATTGGAATGGTAGAATAGTGGTTCCAAAAAATGAAGAGCTGAAGAGGCAGGTGGTTAATAAAGGAACAACCCCCAAATGGCAGGACACCAAGGACTTCTGAAGACAGTAGAGAAAAAATAAATTACAACTTTCACCAGATGTCCATGAAGGAATACCTCCAGTGCTATATAGAAGAATTTAACTCTTTCTAGAGGAGCAAGGAAATACCAACAGCTACACCACTGCCCCCATTAAGCATACCCAAGCATCCACGGAGGGAAATCACTTCTGATCTTATAGTGGAGTAAAGAAAGTCACAAGGAATGAACACTATCCTCACAGTAGTTTAATGCTACACCAAGGAAGTGTATTTTTTTTGCCACTGCCAAGGTTACATCAGAAGGTATTGCAGACTTAATTGTGACACATGTCCATAGGTTACATGGATTTCCTGAAAGTATAGTGTCAGATAGGGAAAGTACTTTTAACTTTAAGTTTTTGAAGGAAATGTATGAGAAACTAAAGATTAAGTCCATTTTATTAACAGCATGATATCCACATACTGATGGGTATTCTGAGATAGTAAATAAGGCAATTAAAAAATATTTTCACCACTCCATCAATTACCAGAAGGATGATTGGGTGCAGCTGCTTCCATTTTCCGAATTCTTATACAATAACTGGACACATGCTGCAACAGGAATATCACCTTTCTATGTCATCTATGGATACCATCCCACATTCTCAATTGGTGCCCCATCAATGCTGAAAGTTCCAGAAGCTGAATAACAGAATAAGAAAATGCTGAGTACACATTAGGAGTTAGAAGCAGGTCTCAGATTATCACAAAAGCCAATGAAGTGCCATCATGATCAAGGGAAGACCCATAATAAGGCCCTAAAGTTAGGTGATGAGATTTGGCTAAGCTCCAAATTTCTTTCTACATTATGCCCAAGCCGCCAACCAGATAACAGGAATGTAGTGTTTTCAAAACTAGGTGCAAGATGTCTGAATCAGAATATTAGTTGGAACTACCAGTTTCAATGAGACAAGTGCATCCAGTGTTCAATATTTAATTACTCACAAGGTGCTAAGAAGACACAATACCAGGACACCCAGAAGAGCCACCAGCACCAGTATATGTAGGTAATGAAGAGGAGTTTGAAGTGGAAATAATTACTTCTAAGTGGACTTTCAGGGGAAAGGTTCAATATTTGGTGCACTAGAAAGGTTATGGGGTCAGAGATAGATCTTGGGAGCCATTATAAAATATATATAATGCTAAGGGGAGGGTAAAGGAGTTTGAGAAGTAGTGCAGGGGGAAGGAAGGGTAAAAGATGGGGTAATTTTAGGATTTGAGTTGTTCTTATGGGACAAGATTTGTGGGCCATTCCCAATTGGAAAAACTATATAGTAATCTAGTTACTCCTTAGTCTCCCATAGTTGTAACCCTCACTTTTGTAAGCCCCAACATAGTCAGCATTAGTTAGTATCCCTTATTTCTTAAGCATAGTCAGTCCCATTTTACGATAGTTTTGCATTAGCAGTGGTCCACCCTCTAAGTTATTAGCAATAAACTAAGCACTTAAATAATACAAGAGAAGTTGGGCTTGAATATTCATTGAAGTACTATATCAATGGTGTCAACAACTTTGATTCTTGTCATACAATCTCCAATACTACTATCAGTACAAGAGCCATAGCCAAGAGTGTAGGACTTAGTACCAATATAGTCAGTTATAAGAGCACAAATTTTACAATCCCAGTTATTCCAGTTGGGATATTCAGTTTTTAATTTGTTGACACTAATTGTTAATTTGGAAATACCTGCTAGGGCTTTATTATGGCATTTGACATCTTATGATAAAATGGGTGGGCCATGGGCAGATGTAGAAGCCATAGGGTTGGTGAAGGACATATTTGGATAAGTTTCAGTCTTTAGAAAATTGAGGAGGAAGTTTGCTGAAGGAAGGATAAGTGGTTTTTCAAGGAGTGGATGATGTTGAGGGTGTAAAATATGAAGTTTCAGGTCCTTTATATAAAGTGTGATAAGTGTTTTTGAACATAAAATAAGGGAAATGACCAAATTTTTGTATTTGCTGACTAAATGGAAATGAAATTTTTTTGCCACCTCAATGTAATGGCTATGAAAATTTAATGTTACACAAAATTTCAGAAAGTATTCCAATCTCCTGAGTATATGCTTACTTTTTAAATGAGAAGTCCTAAAAAGGGACCATAACCTGTAGTTGTGCATCAGTAAAAAACTCTGAGAAGAATCACTATGCATTATTTTACCAGTAGTTGTGTGTCAGTAACAAACTCCAAGAAGAATCGGAGTTATTCAGATGCCTAATACTCAGATTTAATACTAACTCACTATGGTAGCTAAGTATATTTACAACTATGTACATAAAAGTGGTGAGAGCCACTGTCCAGTTGGTTTGCGATTCTATTTCCTGGTATGAATTGATAGTCAAGGTACCAGTGGAGCTGAATTTGCAGTTTTGGATTCACTTGTTTAAGTTGGTGGACAGAATCTGAAATGGAGAAGAAAATTTTCTAGTTAGAAGTGGAGGAATAGGAAGAGGATAGTAATCTTATGAAATATTTATTATTGTAAAAGATTGTTTAGGAGTTGTATAGGTAGTATAATGAGTTTTTAAGGGCTATTCAGAGTCCTACAAGAATTCCAACTAAATCTTCCTCAAAGACAGAATACATATTAAAATTCCCAAGTCTTTCTAAAAATTGGGGAGGTTGGCCAGGTCAAAGGCGGCTGAAAATACACCCTCCTTGGACTTAGATACATCATTGTAAATGTAGTAAGCTTTTGGTGCAGGAGAGGAAAGTAGTGAGTGAATATTTGCACCTTTCTTTTCATCAGAGTCTTTAACCTGGTAGCTGAACATGGGGGTATACCATGGAGGGAAAGGTTGAGGGTGCCAAGTGTCAAAATTTTTTAGGGGAATTGAGGATAGAGACTTAGATGTTGAAAGGTGGTGAATTTGGTGAAGACAAAGTTTGGGGGGACAAGATTATGGAAAGTATTTAGAAAGTGTAGCAATTGTGTTTGTGGATCAGAGTGTAAGTATTGGCACCCATGCTTAGTTGACCTCTAATTCAAGACACTTTTTGGAAGTGAGAGAGGGAGAGTCATGTAATAGTAAGGGAATTGCAGTTGAATGAAAATAACACAGTGCTCTTTTAAAGGCTTTTTTATCTACCACCTGGAGGAGCCTGGTTGTTCTGGAGTTATTTTTAGGGCTGTGCCACGTTATGGAAGATTATTCAGTGTGTGCATAGATTAGAGAGGAGGAGAGAATTTTATATTTTGAGTGGAATTCCCTATCCTGATGAGGAGAAGAGATGGATAAGGGAAGAAGATTGTAGGCCAGAGGCTAAAATATTGTTCCAACTTACCAGAAAAATTATGGGCACCTGATAGCAGGTTACAATCCCTATATTTGACTTAACTTAATTTCAACTCAGCTTTAATTCTTCTGGAAAGACTGGACACTGAGAAATGAGCACCCTAGCTTTTGAAACATTAAATCAAATTTACTTTTAAATCAAAACTGAATATAGGGATAGACACCTTCTAGCAGGTGCCACTTAATTTTTTGTGGTGATTTTGTTTGAAGGAAAGTGTGGAGTCAAGGAGAACCCCTAACAACTTTATGGTGAGGGACAGGGGAAGGAAGTGGCTTTCAAATGACAGATGTGGGGGAGGCTTTAAAAAGAAAGAGTTTTTGGTCAGTAGCATCATTTTTTTGAAAAGGTTAAATATTGCAGCATGCTTCACTCCCCAAGAGATAGCTTTAGATCCTAGTTTGGAGTGTGAGGTGGCTATTATGTAAGTAATTTTATCATAAAAATTTATTGTAGGCTAACAAATTAGATAGGAAATTGTGAAATATGGAAGAAAAACTACTGAGTAATGCTAAATGGTAAGAGGTAAATTAACTGGGTATTTATTTCTCTTACCCCCTTTTTAATAGGCAAATATTTTTTTTCTGAATATATGTAAGCTTTTTTGACTTGGTTTTATGTGTTTGAAAATACATACATTGGGAGGCAAAAAAAAATTTCCACCCCATGAATTTTTTTTTGACTCTCATTTCTCTCAAAATACCATTTGGTTTTATTTGCAAACATGTATCATAACCAAACAACATATCTAGATTCTAAATATATAATCATGATATCAATAAAACTCCTGCCATTTTCACCAACAACTTGGCCTCCTAGAGGCATCTACTACTTCTTGCATCCTTTGTGGCATAGATTTAATCAAATTATATAACATATTTCCTGAAAGGTTCTTCCAAGCTAAGTGTAAGGCTTTTGTCATTTCTTATTTTGTTTTTGTATTTTAAAAAAGATTTAAATTTGTCTTCATTACTGTCAAAGATTCCCAATTGTGTTCAAATCAATTGATTGGGTGGGCCATTTAATTTTCTTTAAGTTCACTAGATCATGAAATTCTTGAGTTTTTTTAATGTGTGAATAGGAGTGTTGTCCTCCATAAGAAGAAGCTTACAGTGAGGATAAATTGCTTCCAAAAAGTGTACAAGGGACTTGTGGTACACTTCTATCATTGTGTTTTATGGTTGAAATTTCAAAGAGAGGACAACAAGGGGGACTTTAGTATTGTGGAAAAAGCCCCCCCAATCCATGATAGATGAGAAGCCACTTTGGAAGACATGTGGTCTTGATGGTACCAGAGGCTTAATATATTTTGAGGACTGAATGAGCTGTGGAAAATGGGAGGGAGAGATTTCAGGAAATAAGAGACTTGTTGCAGCCCCCAATCCATATGCCAACAAAGATATCTTTTACTTCCACAGATAGGTTTTGCTTTTTAGTACTAAAAGCTGTCATTGTGAAATTAAAATAATGACTTAATTAAGTGAGAATTACAAGAACACCTTGAGATGATAGTGGTATTGAGGAAAGAAAAATGGTGGGGGAAAAAATCAATTAGGTGGTGGAAAAACTTGTTGCTGGCCACTGCAGGTATGTATATATACACACATACAACCAAGTCACAAAAACTTGCAGAATTTCAGAAGAAAAAAAAAGCTTCATTCAAAATAAAATGATTTGCCTATTCAAAAGGGGGTACCAAAAATAGATTTCCAAATAATTTTCCTCTCACCATCTAGCATGACTCACTGAGTATTTCTTCTGCCTTATTGCACAGTTACCTATTCCATTTTTTACCCTACCCTAAAGCTGTATGTTATAAATAGTGCTGTACTTCATTTCCCATAGGGTCACATGACATGTGACACTCAAAGCATAAAAAGCTCATTAAGTCTATATTCCAGGGCTTAATTATCTCAACTAAACCCATGCATGTAGCATAGAAGCAAAAAAATTTTAGCAACTATTTTTCCTTTGTGTTCTGAATCCAGATTTGCTAACTTGACTACACTTTATCTAAATACTAAATCTAAATTATTCAATATATTCAATTAACCTCTTATGCTTTTCAATATCAGAAGATTGAAGCACTATTAGAGATATGGTCATTGTGATATTCTAAATGTGGGTTATTGTGTGTCTGAGGGTTGTTAAAGGGTCTGTGAGTAAGACCAGGAAGTAATGTTAGAGGGTTTGTGATATAGTAATAAATCTTACTAAAAGTTTCAATTCAAGTTTGAATTGTCTAAATAAATGGTGTTGGTTTTGATTCAACATTCCTTACAATTAAATTATAATATTTTTGTGGTAGTAGCTGAATTTATAGTAATATATATTGGGCTATTATTTTTTCCTTCCTTTTCTTAATAATCAATTTTGAATCAATTGTAAATCCTCAAATTATTTCCCTTGATTATTAGGTTTCCAACCCTTTGTGAGATTTCTTAGAATATTAGTATCACCTTTAAATTTATATTAATATTCCCCCCAAACATAACTAAAAACAGGATAAGTTCCTTTGAAATATCTTTGAACCAATTCTTTAAGGTATTCCTCTACTTCTTGAATCAGCTTCAACTCTTCTTCACAATCTCATTTACTCAGGAACACTCTCAAACTTGTGTGTAGGCTGTCCAGTGACACTTAGCTGGGTGAGACTGTGAGAAATTTAAAACAATAAAAAAAAGAGAGAGTACCCCCAACCTATCCCCAACCATTTTGAATAGGCAAATCACTTTTTGGTGAGAACAAAATTGATTATTTCATCAAAAGTTCAACAAGCTTTTGTGAATTGGCCTTATATACAATTACCCATTAAAATATGTTGTAACTTACAGCTAGATCCAAAAAAAATTGAGACAGAAATGAAAATTTTAAAAAATTTTATTTCAGCCTGAAGTTTGATCTAAAGAATTTTTTTGACATCTTAAATTCATTTTGTAGAAATTGTGTTGATTTCTCTGAAGTTTCATTCCTCTTCATCATCTGAGTTGAAAGAGAAGTCAAAGAGACTGTCACAAAATAAATTGAAGTTGCCAAAAAATTGTGCAGATCAACTTTTGGGTTGTTACTAGAGTTTCTAAAATTTTAATTTTTGTCTCAATTTTTTTTAATCTGACTGTACTTAACCCACAACACCACCAGTAGTACCAAAGAATTTGGGTAAATTTCAGCATTTGAGTTCCCAAGTCTGAACACATTAAGCAATAGTGAAATTATAGAGCCATTATACACACTTTTTTTAGTTTTTATTTCTTAAAAGACTTAATACATTGAATTAATTAATTTTTACTGAGCCAATAGGATTACTTTAGATTTTCATTTCACCACTTCACCAGATTGATACAATCAGTGAATTGAAATATAATTTTGTCACTCAACCTCCTAATAAAATCCTTAAAGCCTTTAAATCTTTGTCCAAAAAATGTTTCTCTTCAAGTTGAATCTCATAAGGATCTCCAAAAAGTACTTAGAAAACTTGCAAAATAAGTGAGGGTTGGATAAGACAGAAGTAAAATATCAATGGACTGTGGATCAGTGGAAGTGGAATAAGCTGATGGCATTCAGAAGGATGTTTTCAAGATCAATAGTCCCATAAAAATACCTAACCACTTATTTTCTTAACACAATGGGAGAGTTACTGTACTTGACACTGACTAAAGGACTATCAACATTAGGGAAAATCTGTGCACCAGATGTCTGATGGCTTTTTTGGCTTCATTCATGAATTCTGCTTGTGATCCTTGTTGTTACCAAGTCCCAGTTTTCCCTCCTCTCACCTCTCCTCTGAATTGCCTTTCTCTCTGCTAACTGTTCACCCTTTATCTCTTTAAATCTTTTCCTCTATTTCTCCTTTCCCTGTTCTTTAACTCCTCCCTCCTTACATGCTCTCCTCTCTCACTTACCTCCACTTACTTCTTCTCCCTGTACCTCTACATACCTTATCTCCCATTTCTCTCACCTCAATTCCCCTTACTCATTGGTATTCCTAACTTTTTAAGGACTGAATTCTAGCTCTCCTATTTCTCAATAATTTTTTGGCCCTTTCATCAAGGTGAGTCTTTTATTTCTTACCATTTCCTTAAGTTTCCCACCCCAAATACCTTTTTTGTTCTTGAAATAAATGTGCATATTAATCTCTTCAATAGGTATTTGGTGAAGTTTTTAAAATGCTTTTAAAGCCACATTCACAACTATGCACAGTTAAATAGTAGGATAAGATACATATTTCAAAAAAGTAAAATTAGGGACTCAAGGGGGGTAAAACTAAGTAAAAGATTTACATTTTTTTCAATGAAATGATTAAATAGTAAGATTTTCAAGAAATTGAGTGTCAATAAAACACTATGGCTCAATACTTCATTTTCTTTCTGGTTAAAATCTCTAGTTAGATGAAAGGGAGGTGAAAAATAAAGATGGGACTGGTGGGGAGGTAGTGGGTAGACTGGGTAGTAGTAGAGGATCTTAGAGAGTTTGATGGGAGGTGATCCAGGTATGAGGTAGCTCTGTGGAGTGGTAACGGGTAGCAGGGAGCTGGAGAGGAGGTGAGAGAGGTTTCAGGGAGAGGTGAAACATGGTAGGGTGTGGTAGAGAGATGGAGGGGAGATGAGCAAGGTGTCAGGAAGTGCTGTGGTGTGGATGGGAGTGTTAGGGAGCTGGATGGGAGATGAGAAAGGTGTCTGGGAGTGCTGTGGTGTGGCAGGGAGTGGTAGGGAGCTAGAGGGGAGATGAGAAACGTGTCTGGGAGTTCTGTGGTGTGGTAGGGAGTGGTAGGGAGCTAAAGGGAGGTGAGCAAGGTGTCAGGAAGTGCTGGTTTGTGGTAGAAAGACCTAAAATTTATAGCTGGAATAATTATTCATTCCTAATATTCAAAGGAGGGGAAATGTACATTATCTGAGCTGCTCTCAGAATAGTCATTAGGTATGAAAAAACTAGCCACTTAAAATATTATTAGAATTGCAAAGGGGAAATGAGTGAAGGGAAGAAAAATAAAAAGGAGGTAGTTACAGGGAAGGGAGGCTTAGGGGAGGGGAGGTAAAGTAAGGGTAGGCATGATAGGGGTTAGTAGGTGTAGAGTGGATATAGAATAGGGTGATTCAGTCACATAGACTGAAGTCAGGACCAGAATCACAAAAAGGGATAGAAAAAAGAACTAGATGTCTAGTGAATACTTTTTTCCCACTGTGATCTTTCTTCCTAGAGTCCAGTAACATGCTCCCTAATAGCCATTATGATAGAAACCCTGTGAGAAGTACCTCAGACACACTCCTCCATCTCACAACCTGAAACAAAGATCAATGGAGGAAGGGTAAAGCTTTTGGAATACTCGCACTGGATGTCAAAGGCACCTTTCCCTCAGTAAGCCTCTCCCACTTATCCTCAATAATGCAATCTCTTCCACTCCCCCCAGAATTTATCACCTTGATTATCAATTCCCTTAAAGAGAGGAAAACAAGCATATCTTTTTCTTCTTATAAATCCCCCACTTTCTTTTCTCAAAGGCTCTTCTGAAAGGATCCTCCCTCTCCCCCATTGTGCATGTCACATAAAATTCTAACCTTCTATTCTTCCTATCAAGTTCAAACTCTGATTTAGCATTATGTTAAATTGAGGATGTCATGTACCTCATTGCTGATAAGGACTCTGACATAATAAAAACCTCACTCTCCCAACTAGGATTAGAAGATATTTCCTGGGGAGTCAAGTATGGTGCAGTATTTGAAATTTACAAAAACAGAACAGATGCTTATGACCAAACACTTGTTCCATTTAAATTCTCCCCCACATTTGTCATTTGGTGGCTGCTCCCTTCTTTTGTCACTCACCATGGAGTGGTTAGGGGTTCTCCTTGACTCTACACTCTCCTTCAAACAAAAATGGGAATAAGATTTTAGCCTATGGCCTACAGTCTGCTTCCCTTATCCATTGCCTTTCTTTGTCAGGATGGGGAGTTCCACTCAAATAATATAAAATACTAATTTCTGCTCTAATCCATGCATGCACTGAATATTCTTCCATAGTTTGGCACCACCCTATAAAGAAATCCATAACAACCAGGCACCTCCAGGTGGTAGATAACAAAGCCTTTAAAATAGAAATGGGCTTTTTTTAATCCACTCCAAATTTCTTGCTTTTAAATGACCTACTACCTCTCACTTCCAATCAGTGCCTGGACTTATAGGTCAACCAAGTATGGGTGCATCTACTTAAACTCCGCTACACAAACCCAATGGCTAGACTTTCTAAGTCTTTTCCATCATCTCATCCCCTCAAACTTCATCTTCACCAACTCCATCAACTTTCAAAATCTAACCTTCTATCCTCACTCCCCTTAAACAATTTTGACACTTGGAACCCCCAACCCCTTCCTCTATGGTCTATACCCATGTTCACTGCATATGTGGGAGACTCCAAGGAGGAGACAGGTGCAAAAATTATTTCACTACTTCCCTCTCCTACACCAAGAACTTACTACATTTAAACTGACAGATCTAAGTCTAAATAGGGTGTTTTTGCAGCTTCCTTGTACCCTTTTGAACCTCTCCTGGTTGTAGCAAGACTTGGGGACTCCAATATGTAATCTGTCTTTAAGGCAGAGTTAGTTGAAATTCTTCCAGGACTCCACTTATTCCTCAAAAACTCCTTAAAAATCTTTTTAAATGATTATTCCATCATGAGATTACTATTCTCTTCCTCCCCCTCTACTTCTAGCCAGACAATTTTCTTCTCCATTTCATGTTCTGTCCACCAATATAAAAAAGTGAATACAAAAATTCAAATTCAGCTCCAATTGTTCCCTGGCCATGAAGGCATCACAGGAAATAAAATTTCAGACTAACTGGACAATGGCTCTCACCACTTAGAAAACTATGCTATTTCATTCTTCTCACTTTCACCCTCCCTCTTCTACTTTAGCCTTTAAATCCCATCCAAAAATACATGCTAAATCCAATTTACTCTCTCCTCTAAAAAATGCTACTCTAAGTAAATTGAGATGTAAATTTTACCCTATATTCATATTCAAAATGCTAACCAACCTTTCAAGAACACCAGCTACTTTTTTTCAAAAAGTGCCATTCTTGAAATTTCCCTCTAAATCATTAGTTATTCTGTTTTAAAGCCTCTGACTTTCCCCTGTGTATTCTCTTCTCTGTAAACTCTATTGAAACCCCAGAAAATGTCCTCCTGTTCTTCCCAGAGCATGCTGAATCCCAGGGACTATTCTTTGAGTAAGCTAAAAAACTTAAAGTTTCCTTTAGCACTTCTGCTTTACTTTTTTGCACTCCTATCATCTTAAAATTAGCCTTATTTATTATTAAAACACAAATTTTCCCTTACAATTTGGCTTCATCTTAATAATTTTTCCAACTATTAGCTTTTCCTTACTTCCATTAACAACTCTATACTCTGATAACCTGCAAATTTATACCTAGTGTCAGTTTTCTGATTCCTTCATGACACATGCTGGGTTTTATATTGTAAGAAAATAAAAGTAAATTAAAATTAAAATTAATGAGATAAATGGTGTTCACAGTTTTGAATAAAAAAATTGCAAATATTAGGATGACACTCTCACTGGTAATTTTAGTTATTTTTCTATGGTTTCAAATAATATACAGCTATCTGAAAAAATATTGCAGTGTTTTTGCCTTCCATCCCCCACCAAAAACATGAGTGTAAGTCACATTTGGTGTGGGATTAGGGTGAAAAGAAAGTAAGGTTTTTCCAAATAGCTATAAGAAAATAAGGGTAAATATAAATAAATTAGGGGGTTTCAGTTCTGAAAAATTCATACTTAACCTAAGTGCAGATTTCAAAGAAAATCAGCACATAATTTTTTGAAAAAATTCCTATATTTCAAAAATTTGTGACAGTTATGATCTCAAATCAGCACTGTTTTCTTGTTTTTTTTTCAAAACCAAATTTTAGCCACATAATCCCTTCATTTCCCACCCCATCCCTGTCACATGCTACATCCTGACCTCCATCCCCTCACTGAGATCTGAAACATTTTTTTGCAAAATTTTAACCAGGAATGTTTTTCCCTTATTTTTTGTTTTCAACCTCTTAATCTCTTTTCTTTTGAAATACCAGGTTCATAACGCCCCCCAGAAAATCCAATGCCCAAAAAGAAACTCAAAAAATGCTTCATCACAATGGTCTTCCCATAAAGCAAGCCCCTCACCAGAGAAATAAAATTCTGGACAGCTAAAAAAAGGAAGATTATCTCATCATCATCAAATTCCTTAAAATTTAATCGAATTATGATGAATGTTTGGGATGTGAGAAATCCACCGGAATTAGATGTCCACCTTCAACAAAGGTCAATTGCTTTTTATTGATGAAAAATGAAGTAAAGAATAAAATGAAAAGGAGAATCTAAATCAATGCTAAGCAAATGAAGGAGAGGTTCAAAATTTATCAATAAAAATATAAAAAGGCTCATTTTACTTCCAATTTCACTGGCTTTGGTATTTATGATGATTATTTAAAGAATGGAATCACTACTGTTTTTAAAAAGCTCAATGTCATGTCTCCTTTCTATGAGGATATGGATATTTATTTTGGTTCCTGAGTTGATTTCAGCCCTTGGACTCTACATGATACTACCCAGGTTATGCCCTCTGGTTCTCAACTATCTAATAATTCTAGCAACACACCTGTATTTCAAGGACATCAATCCCCTATAGCTTCTAACAATAGCTCACCTGAAGATGATCCCAACTATCAAGCAGAAAATGTATTTTGGAGCAGATCTGAGTCCTCAGAGCCCCAATTCTTTGATGTATGTTTACTTTTTCTTTTTTCATAAATTCATTGCTAAATTGATCATTCTTTCTCTTCTAATCTCCTCCTACTCAAACTCAAATTTAAAAAAAGAATAATGATTCTATCAATGACAGTCCTGCTTTGGAAGCTGCTTTAGATTAACTTCCTGAACCCTCTAGCTCAAACTCCAAACTAAATTGTAAAACCTCAACATCTATAAAATTGAATAATCTTTTAAAATGTTGTAGTACTTCAACCAGCTCTTTTTCCTCCCTTGAAAATTATTTTGAGAAAAATGATATAAGTAAGATTTGGTCACTATATATCTTCTTCAATAACATATTTATCTATTTTTTTCTATTTAATTTTCTCAGAATAATCCTCTATTGCAAAAAATTCCCTTAATTTTGAGAAGATGAAGTTTGACAATATACTAATAAAAGATCAATGGGCCTTTGATTTTGAGGAAAATGTTTTTTTGCTTCAATCAAATTTCCAAAAGGCCAGATTTGATACAGAGGAGATGGAAAGAGTTTATCTTTTCTCAGAGAAAACAAAAGACTGTGATTTTTAAAGAGAAATGGCAAGTCGTGATTTGAAAAAGCAAGAAAATTAAAAAAAAAGAATTTATTATGGAATTGGTAAAAAATGGCCAATCTTATGAAGACATTAAAAAATTACTTGACTTTTTTAATTGATTTATTGTTTTTTGGTTAATTTTTGGGGAATGACTTTAATAGTTACTTTTAATCTTATCAAAAACAGTTATATCAAGAGATTCTGATTACACCATTTGTCCTTACTGGACGCTAAAATATTGCACTTTTTCAATTTCAGATGGTAAAGTGATAATGACACCTGTGAAAAAATACTCATCATTAACATAATTCTATCACCTCACCACCAATCTGCATTTCTAAATAGAGAAAACACCACACAATATGGGGGGTGGACTTGCTAGCAAGTCCGCAATATGGGGGGTTGGTCTTTCTAGCAAGTCCGCAACCTTGAAACCTAATTCATATCTTTTTGAGCCCAAATTGAATTAGTGATGAAACCACCAAGAAAAAATATTGACATTCTGGTGAACTCAATATGAATACAACTTGAACATTTAATGAAACATAGGTAATAATACTTTGAACCAATCTTGAGATATGAAGAATGATACCTTATATAGAAATTTTAATACAGTGCAGACCACACTGAAATTAATCTGAAAAATACATATTTTAAACTATTTAAGCAGTTTTTTTGCCATTTTTTAAAAAAAGAACACCAATGTATAGATCCAGAAAGATACCATCTGACATTATTATATAAGTTTCTTTGGCCAGAAATACATGGAGAAACTACAATTTGAAATATGTCAATTTGTTCATGAAAGGTTATTTTGTGCATTTATATTATTTATTGTATTATTTTCAAGAATTGAAAAAATTATATACTGATTTTATGACTAGATAATATTGAATAATATAAGTCATAAAAATATCTAAAGAAGGTGAAAAAATCTTAAAAATGATGTTACAAAGAATTTACTTAGAGATATAATTTTCAAATATAATTGACATACTATATTTCACTAGTAAATAAAAAAAATATGTACTAATATTTATTAAAAATAATTTCCCCTCTTCTTCAAAATTTTCAAAATGTTAAAATGCAGATTTTTATTTGATTTAAGTAAATGAAGAGAATAACAGGATAGGAGTTGTGGATTTTTAGGATTCAACAAATTTCTGTGCCCACTCTTTGTAACATATTTTATATAATTTATATTATTTGTATATTTGTTTTGTATTACTATCTTCTTTTATTGTCTTTTTTTACTCCCTCTCAAGAATACCCCACTCTTTTCCCTTTAAAATATCTCTTTATCCTCACCTCATCTTTCTCCCCAACCTTTTCACTCCCTTTTTCATCATTTTCAACCCCTATCCACATTTGCCTCTCCTTCCAGTTGGCTTACCTCCCCATTTCTCCCTAACACTTTATTTTTATATACAGAAATAGGGACTGAGATGAAATTGAGGAAATTGTGGTTCAAGGATTGTGGAGGCAAGTTAAAGGGGAGGAATAGGGCTACAAGGGTTGGGGAGGCTAGAGAGAGGGGTGAGGAAGGGTATATGGGGTAGAAAAAAGGTTGGGAAAGATTTGGAAGGGAAGATTAAGGGTTCTGAGGCGTTTTGAATGAAGAAAAGGGTTGGGGAGAGGTTGTGAGGGGTGAAATCACCAGGTAAAAAGTTAGACAACTTGCAGTCAAGTGGCTTTTCAGGTATCTTAAAGTAACATCAGAAGTAAACTTTGAAGGAAATTTTTTGCTTAAAGTAGTTACAAGCCAAACCAAAACTGTGAATGTCACTGTACCAAGGAAAAAAAAATTAGAAAAATTATATCTCAATGCTTATTTTTGAAGCTGTCTATCTGATTTGAACTTGAGTAATTTTCAAAAAATTTGCCTTAGTTCTATATTAGCTTCATTTTCCAGGAAAGAAGTCATTCATACTAAGTTCCTTTACAACATTTATTTCAGCCCATGCAATACCTTTTCATAATTTTCTTTCTGCAGGCTGGAAACAAAGACTTTACCAGGACAAAATTCAATGAAAGAACATATAAAATTCTCATACCCTGTTTTTGTGAAGGAAGTGTGGGTTTAATTTAATCATTGAAAATTTTACTACATGAAATAATATAATATTATTAATTTTACCATAATTTCAAAATGAATTTTAGAAAATAACGTGAAATTTTTTAAATTACTTGATGAATTTTTTATGGTATAAGAGTTAGAATCTCAATTTAAAAATAGACTTATACTTGAAATTTTATAAATATATATATATATAAAAGAATGCACTCATTCAGATTAATCTGAAACCTGTAATCTTTAAAATTGAATCATAGTTTCAGGAATATACTTCACCATAATCTAAAAAAAAATAGATGAGTTGATCATTTGAGGTTTTACCCTATAGTGATAAACAAAAGGTTTTGAAAAAAAAATATGAAAGAGCAGATAAAAATATAAATAGGCAAGAAAAAAGTATACTTTCACCAAACATAACTAGCTAATCAGGAACCTTATAGTACTCAATCTGATTTTATTTAATTTTTTTAATAATTATTTTAGTTAAAGGGTAATTTTAGAAACTTAGGGAGGGGAAATTTAAAGTATTTAAACAGATTACATGTATGCTGTATTCTATGATGAAAAATACAGATTAAAACTAGAATTCTTTTTTGTTAAAAACAGTACAGCTGCAGTTAGTATAAATAAATGAGACAATTTATCCTTCTGTAAAAACTCAAGCTGTTCTGCTTTCAAAATAGCTTGACTTTTACAATAGTAAAGTTCTATAAAAGCTGATAAATCTTCCAAAATGACCTTTTTCTCAGTATCAAAAATGAACTACTCTGTCACAGAAAAATTATAATTGTGTGTTTCTTCTAGAAAGACTTTTGGAAATTACCCAGTAAAATATTCTTCAACAATATCATCCATAGGAAAACTCCTGGGCCCTGAAAAAGGCTGAACAACTTCCATTTCTGGGGGTTTAGGGACCTTCAATTTTTGATCAACCTTTTCCTGATAGCTTACTTATATGTTTGAGATTTAAAACTTGAAAGAAATTTAGACATCCAGCCTTTTTTAAGTTTATTTAAACGTCAAGTAAAACAAGCACTCCTCCATAGGATTAGAGTTATGACACTACTCCCATACTGTCTTTCCTCAGTATCAGAGTGAATACAGAAATCTTTAAAAAATTCAGTAATTTCAGGGAGCAAAAAAATATGAATAAATTTTGATTATTCCATCACACAACTTAAAAAATGTGATGTTAATTTGAAATAACTGTTTTAGAGCTATATAAACAATACTATTAATTCTCTTCCTTTAGAAAGTTTAACTTCAATTTTTTCAGATTCACCTTTTCTATCTTTTAAGAATAGGTTTATTTATCATTAGCTATATAAGAAAATTTATCAGCTTCTCATGTGCTGCACCTCTGAAGAGATCTGAAAACTGCCTCATCTATAATATTTTCATCTAAAATTGAAAAGTTCACCAAACCCTTCCCATAATAGCATTTCATCCATCCAATCACAATATAATTTACTATAAAAGATATGTAAAACATGAGGCAAAATGCTGCTACATGTTCTCCTACATATGCTAACCAATATGTTTCAATCCAACATAGTACCTTAATGATATGTTGGCACACTTTTGTACATACAAAATATCTACCATGTCATCATGAAATGATGCAGCGCATTTATTCATATTGCCAGGACATGGTAAATTTGCCTAAAGATGAGGTGGCATGTTGCATCATCTTTTACTTTCTGGCAAATAGTGAAGGTAGTGGGTAGTGTAGTTGCTTACATGCATACATGAGGCAACATGTCGCCTCATGTATGCATGTGGGCAACTTGCTTTCTCACATTGTAAAAATAAAAATTATACAAAATAAAATTGAATAGTGTAATTGCATACATGAGGTGACATGTTGCCTCATGTATGCAATAACAGCAGCTCAGAAAAAAAAACAGGAAAAAGATGAGGCACCATTTTGCCTCATCTTTTTCTTGTTGGTCAAAGGAAGATGCCACATACACTAGGCCATATTTGCATAAAGATGAGGTGGAATGTTGTTTCATCTTTTGCTTTCTGGAAAATAGTGAAGGTAATGGGTAGGGTAGTTGTTTACATGCATACATGAGGCGACATGTTGCCTCATGTATGCAATTATAATATTATGTTTTTTTTTGTATTTTTTTAAATGTGAGAAAGCAAGTTGCCCACATACATACATGAAACAACATGTTGCCTCATTTATGCATGTAAACAACTGCCCTACCCATTACCTTCACTATGTGCCAGAAAGAAAAAGATGAGGCAACATTCCACATCATCTTTTTGAGAAAATATGTCCTAGTGTATGTGGCAACTTCCTTTGACCAACAAGCAAAAGATGAGGCAACATGGTGCCTCATCTTTTGCCTGTTTTTTTCTGAGCTGCTGTTATTGCATACATGAGGCAACATGTCGCCTCATGTATGCAATTACAATATTTAATTTTATTTTGTTTAAATTTTATTTTTTACAATGTGAGAAAGCAAGTTTCCCACATGCATACATGAGGCGACATGTCCCCTCATTTATGCATGTAAGAAACTACACTACCAACTACCTTCACTATTTACCAGAAAGTAAAAGATGAGGTAACATTCCACCTCATATTTATGAAAATGAACACTAATGTATGTCACATATGCCTTTGACCAACAAGCAAAATATGAGGCAACATGGAGCATCATCTTTTGCCTCTTTTTCTTCTGGGCTTCTGTTATTGCATACATGAGGCAACATGTTGCCTCATGTATGCAATTAGAATATTAAGTTTTTTTTTATTTTTTTTCAATGTGAGAAAGAAAGTTGCCCACATGCATACATGAGGTGACATGTCGCCTCATATATGCATGTAAGTAACTACCCTACCAGTTAGCTTCACTATTTTACAGGAAGAAAAAGATGAGGCAAAATGCCACCTCATCTTTATTCCTATGCACCCTAGTGTATTTCACATCTGCCTTTGACAAACAAGCAAAAGATGAGGCAACATTTTGCCTCATCTTTTAACTTTTTTTTTCTGAGATTTTGTTATTTCATACATGAGGCGACATGTTGCCTCATGTATGCAAAGTAAATATTCAGTTTTTATTTGTATTTTTTTTTCAATGTGAGAGAGGAAGTTGCCCACATGCATATATGAGGCGACATGTTGCCTCATTTATGCATGTAAGCAACTAACCTACCCATTACTTTCAATATTTACCACAAAGCTAACAATGAGGCAGCATGCCACCTCATATTTATGCAGATGAACCCTAGTGTATGTCACATCTGCCTTTGACCAAAGAGTGAAATATGGGGCAACATGGTGCCTCATATTTTGCCTCTTTTTTTTCTGAGCTGCTGTTATTGAAAACATGAGGCAATTTTTTGCCTTAAACTTTTGTTGAAAATTTTATCTGATTCATTTTAAAACTTCATTCTATGAAAAAATTCAGAGTATATGATAAAAATATGCTAAGTAAGAATGAAAAAATTGAAGTAAGTAAGTGTTATTTTGAGAGGCTTGTGCAAGGCCTTGTGGCTGCCAAAAGGGGGGCAGGGTGGGGCACCCCAGGGCATGACTGTAGAGCACTTCAAGTTGCTGAAGTTTTTTGTAAATATATATTGTTGAGTATCTTTATGAATTTCTTTATTTGTACTGGAACTTGAGTTCAGTGAATTAAAATCTGGTTTTACTATTTAAAACTTTTTAAGAGAATTCCAGAGGAAAAATATAATATAATATTTTTTATTAAAAATAAATTATTTTATTAGATAGACTTAATCTCATAAACTTACTAACACTTTTTTGACTATAAGAAGTTGAACCTGTGCTATGGATTTTAAACAGAAATCAAGTAAGATTACAAGGCATTTGAAATAATAGATTTTTCATATACTTTGACTGAGATCCACTTTTATTTTAACTCATTTTTGTGCAGTTTTTTAAAACAGGACTTTAAAGTAAGAGCATATTCCAGGCCCTTCAGATCCTGCATTTTTATTTCAATACTAGATAATAGAAACATGAGAAAATTACTGGATGTATTTATGTGTCCATAAGCATTTTTCACAAGTCAAAAATTTGGTTTCTTCTTTTGTAAAAGTGGAAGTTTCAGTATTTTTTTACTTTTCAATTTTTCCTAATCTATTCTTTTAATTTGGGAGAAAACCTTAATTAATATTTTAAACAAGTGGAGTTCAAATTATACATGAAAAAACCAATCATTAATTTTTCAAATTTTCATTGGTCAAGTGGGACCTCTTGTAACTTCAATCTATGTACAAATTATAATTCAATTAATATTAGCTTCTGACATATTTCCTGATGGTTTATCTCAACTTAGAGTGATTGAAAAATCTCTGAAAATTATTGGAAATCTGTTCATCATTCAAATCATGTGACTTACTTTTCCAAGAAATGTTTTTAGTATTTTATAAATAGTAATTTCTTCCTGAATTATTGTCTTTCCTCTCATAATTAATTTATATTCAAGATGTAATCATTGTATAATTCCTCTCCCATCTGTATTAGCTTACTTCAATTTCACATATCTGACTTCAGAAGCTTCCCAGGTTTTATTGAGAAACCTTTATCACTTCATCTCTCTCATACATAACATATTATCAGGGCTAGGGCACATTCAACTCATATTAACATTAGTAAACAGTGCCCTTCTAATTACCACATCTTCTATGTAATAATTGGCCTCTCAGGATATCAAACTTTATTTTCTCCTGTTGGGGGTTTAGCTTCTAGGGCAGGATTAATCCTCTATATGAGTTGAAGATACATTATTACCCCAAAAAGATACCAACTTCCCCCTACTAATTAATATTTTGAATTTCTATCTTTCTAATTTCCTAATAACTATCTCCCAAGGACTTGAGTCACTCCCCAACATAATTAATCTTATTCCTGACTATAACCCATTGATTAATTTGGGCTGTCCTGTGAAAGATATATTCAATCAAAACAATTAAATATCCTTTATCTCCCCTGATTCTTTATTTCTTATCAGACCTTATCATTCTATAAAAGACATCAATGAAGATTTTTTAGCACAGAGGAAGGTGAAAAACATGTCAATGAGAAACTTTTCACCTTTCAAAAAGAAACTACAACAAAGAATGTGATAAAAATGGAAAGAATACTCTATTCTCCCCACATGGAGCAAGTACTGTCAGATGCAGACAAGGGGGAAGAAGTTAACAGGAGGGATCAATGCAGGGGATAAATATAATAGAGGTAAAAATACTTGTATATCATTTCAAAAACAAACATACCTAAAAATAGGTCAATCAGCAACTGTGCACCTTACAACAACTACAAAAAAGCATGTGATGAAATAAGAAGGTACAAAAAAGATGAGTTTCTGTGGCTAGGATTAAAAGAATAAGCAGAAAGTAAAAGGAAAGAACCTGGAAAAAGGACTCTATTATCCCCAAAAAATTCAAGGAATGTAAGTTTCAGCCAAGGGGGAAGCAGTGTACAGGAGGAAGAAATGGAAGTGATAAAGAGAATAGAGAAAAAAAAAATTGATTGGGAAAATGGAAACAGCAAGAAGAGGCTTGATTATATGACAAATTGCACCATATAAAACAATAGAAAACAACACAATGTTGACTAAGACTACTAAACTACAATACAGAGAAAGAGAAAGGTTCACACTCAAAGACAGAATTCACACAAAAGGAATTTTTTTTCAAAAATACCATCTTTCCCCTCAAATTATTCCTCTCATGACTCAAGTAAAAGAAGAAAAAAGAGAGTACAGTTTGCATAGTGATACCACCACTGAGAACAGACCTCAAGCAAAAATTGTCTTATGATGAAATTTGTTGAGAGAAGGCAAAAGAAGCTCTAAAAATTTTTGGGCCATCAGGAAGTTCTAATCCACTAGGTGTTGGACCCAGCTCATATAATGAAAAATATAGTTCTGATGTAGATAGTTCAAGTAATTATAGCTGAATCATCATTAGATAAAATTTTCCCTAATAAATATCTTCCTTAGAGTCTGCATTTAAGGAATTTTCTGCCTGTTTTAGACCTTAAATCAAATGGGGATCAGTTGCAACACCAAATGATTTAACTTCTTATTTGGATCTTAGTACTAAGGATTTAATGATGGTTCAAAATTTTATTTTTCATACACTCATTACCTCATGGTTCAACTGTGTTTGACACCATTTAGGGAAGACTGGAACAAATCTCAAGGCAGAAGAATGAATTTTGCTAAAATAAATTATGATGTGGTTTCTTTGTTTCTAGTTGTGAATATAGAAAATTCTGAAAGTAAAGAGAAGAATTTAATTAGGTGTATTTCCATTTTTGTATCAATAAAAAACCTTTTAACTTACTTTTAAATCAATGAAGATGAAATTATATCTCTTCATGATTAGCTGAAGGAGTATAAAAATTCCATGGAAAATTTTGGCCACAAATTCACATCAAGCCTAATGTCCATTTAGCCTAAAATTTTCCTGAATTTCTGAAAATATTTGGCCCAGCATCATCAGAGGAAGCTTGGGATCATGAGAGTATGAATTAAATTTTAAGATCTATCCCACACAATATTAATAAACTCATTTTTTCATAAATCTTTTTATTACCCATAATTTTTTACATTATTTTTTTGTTTTTATTTGAAATGGACAAAATGTTAATGGAAATGTTCATCATGATAGTAAATATTCAATCTCTTCTTGAGATGAATGACAATTGATTTAAAATACAAATTAAAGATTTTTTCAATATAGAAAAAGGAAAGACTTCAAAATAAACTGTTATATTGCTCTGTGAAGAATATGATTTATGGCCGGAATATTTAAACAAGATTTATAGAAAAATGTCTTTTTTTAACATTTTTTAAAAAGATAAATTCATTGGTGCTTTAAAATTTCTAGAATCTAAAATTACTGATCTCCAATACTAAAACATTGGTGGTAAATACTTCTCATTATACTCAAAACAACAAGGTTATGGGAATATCAAGAGGCAAAAAGATTGGAGTTTTTTTTTGAGAATGTGGAAGTCACTGAATTTTACCAGATCAAATCTTTATTCTAGTTGAATTGTATGATGCTGTTGAAAAAAAAATAGAAAATCCTTTCTCAAAAGCAGGATTCAAAACATTTTGGTGCTACAATTGATGGTCTAAAAATGTTATTATTACTCATAAAGATATTATTGGACATGCTTCAAGAACTCTCAATCCAAGTGGCTTTGGTGGTGTTTTATCAGATACTGTCTGTATAATGTCATTAAGGAATATAGCCAGTGCATATTAGTCACCTTTATAATATCCATTATGAATTCAATATATGTATTTTAGACACCAAAGTATGATCTATTGCCTGTTGGAAATTATGCAAAAAGCACTATATGAAGAATTCAAATTGGTCCTAATGATTCAGCTATGAGCTATGTGTCATGATGAAAAATTGTCCCACCAAAGTTCCAACACAGGTTTGACTCAGGTTAGACCACAGGTACTAAACAACCACTTGACAGCAAGTTGTCTAACTTTTGACCTGGTGAATGGGGATCAAAAAAGGATGGAATTTAATGGGACTGGTAGGATAGCAAAAGGGGTGGGGAGGGAAGACAAGCATGTGTTGATAGAATTGAAAGGGATGGGGATTGGTGCAAACAGAGTGTGAAAATAAGAGGAGGAACTCTGTTCTTTGGGCAAAGAACAGAGTTCACTTCCATAAAATATTAGCCAAAACATAGTTTTCAATTCTGTAAAAACAGTTGTAGGTAATAGAAAAAGTCACTTATTTTTTTTATATGTAATCTGAAAGTTTTTAATAAAATTATTGTATTTAAGAATTGTGATATTGTCAATTGATTTTTATTGATCAACTTAATTTAATAAAGTATTATCTAAATAAGTTGCTTCAAAAAATACTGTGCATTGAGTAGACTCATGGAACAATTTTTTCTGGATTCCATTCAGTTATCCTCACACTTTCACTATGTTTTCAATAAAGATCCATTATTATTTGTGTGATACTTCAAGTGAAAGTTCAGTATTACTTCAGTCTGAGTTCCATCTGATTTCCATCTGACTTCAAGTTGAAGACTTGCTAGCAAGTCACCCCCAAATATTGCGTGGTGAAAGTCAACAAAATTCTATATCTTTTTTAAAAATTTGTAAATAACCTCCCCTGCATTTTATTGAAGTAAGGGGTGCAAGTCACAAAAATTTAATATAATTAAATAAAATAATAAATAAAAAAATAAGATAAGTCAAATTTACTAGTTTTAAAGTAATGACAATTCCTTATTCCAAAATGCAGATCATTTCTAGAAACTACGTTTTGAACTTTACACAGGTATAGGCTATAGGAACCTCATGAAACAGATTAATGTTTTCATGATTACTATTTATACCTCACAAGGCTGTTGACCTTTTACTTTAGTTTAGTAAAGTGAAATTTCAGATTTATTTATTAAAATTTTTTAAAATAATAATAAATTTGATTACTTTACAAATCCTCATACTTTTTTGATCTATCTAAAGTTTTATTAAATTTATTATTTTTACCTTCTTTTTTTACCTAGTTGATTTGTTGGATTAACATCTGACTGATCTGATAAGAGCATCCAAAATGAGTGATGGGTTAGACATATGAAAATGGTAGGAAAAATAAAAAAGCACACTCTGATGAAAGGGCAGAATAAAAGGTAAAGAGAAAGGTATTTTGAGAAATCTGAAAGGATAAATGTATGTTGTAAACATTATGATATGCATTATGAAATAAATAAAAGTGAAATTGGGAAAAAAGGCTCAACTTTAAAGGTCAATATCTCAGCAACCACTCATCCAAATAAAAATCTGTTTGTGAGAAATGAAAGATAGCCTTCAGAGGAATATTCAGTTAAAAGGAAATTAGATTTGAATAAACCTAATGCTAATTCTGACTCTGATTTTTCAAAATTGCACAAAAACTTGAAAAGTTATGATGAAAATTCCAATAAGAGGGAGATAAAAGCCTAGATAATAATCAGATATGTGTTTCAGAAGCCTTATTCTCTAATTATGCAATATAAAAAAATATAATAAACAAAGTGAAATTTGGAAAAAAGGCTCAACTTTAAAGGTCAATGTCTCAGCAACCATTGAAGCCAATTCAAACCTGTTTGTAGGAAATGAAAGATAGGCTTCAGTAGAATCTTCAGTAAAAGGGAAATGATAATTAAATAAACATAACCCTAATTTTTTATATAAAATTATGAAATAATAAAAAGTCAAATTGGGAGAAAAAGGCTCATCTTTAAAGTTCAATATTTCAGCAACCACTGAACCAAAATCAAATCTGTTTGTGGCAAATGAAATATAGCCTTTAGGAGAGTCTTCAGTTAAAAGGGCATTAGATTCGAAAAAAACCTAACCCTAATTCCAACTCTGTTTTTCAAAATTTTACAAAAATTTGAAAAGTGATAATTAAAATGACAACATGAGAAGTTTATTAAGTCCACTGTTATCCAGAAAAGAGTCCTACATATATTTGAGTATTAAATTTTCATAGAAAGAAAGAGATATCATATAGGCATGAAAAAAGGAGATGAAACTTGTCAGCCTTTATATCCCCAGGACTGAGTAAAAAGTACTTATAAGTTATGTTAAACACATGAACTATATATGGGAACAATAAATGAGAGTACACAAACAGTATACATAAGTAAAATTATGATAATACACAAAAAATGCCATTATAATACCTTATATACATGCATATATCCACCTTTTATAAGTCTTATGTACTTAATATTAAGTTGGAATATGTTAGGGTAACCTTAAGAACCTTAATTATAAGGCTACATAATTTTTAAGTATACTTAAAGCTGTTATTTTCATTGTTTTATGCAAAAAACAAGAAATGTGCTTTATTTCACTTAAAAGTTGATTATATGCACTATAAATTTAAGAATATTAAAAATGCGCTTTGACAGTTCAATTTGTCTCAGTTAGGACTATTTATTTGGCTACTTAAATTCATAAAAATAACACTTTTCAAATTTGGTGTTTTTTATGCCAGAAATGGCTTCTGTGTACTGGCCACATACTGCCAGCATTTTTCCCATGTGAATAGCTTCATTTTTAGCAAAGATAGCTTTCTCACACTATAATTACCCCACATTCTACGCCCACTGTGGGGAAACACACTAAAATAGGGGACAGGCGCTTATTTAGTGTCCTAGCTTAATTAATAATGCATTGACCCTGTTTATATGCACTAATTTCATTAATAACCTCACTCTTGGCATCTTATTTCATCACCACGCCTAAACTCACCTAAATTTAGTCAAGGATTTACCTGTGCAAGCGCCTGCCAAGGACTGCATGTAGTTACCCCACATCTCATGTTCTTTTTTGAGTTTTTGGGTAGTTTCTCAGTCAATATTGGTCATTTTTGAATGGGAATTTCACATAGTATAATGTCAGGATTAGCCCCATCATTTCTACAGTGAATCCCCCTTATCATTAAGCTATTATTAACCTTAAAAATTCCCTCTTTAGTCTTTTATATTATTGTTTAATACACATATACTCTCTTTTTATCTTATTCTTTAATTTTGATGGATTTTCCTTATTATTAGAGGATTTTGACAGTTGTTACTCTTCTTATTATGTCATGGGTTACTGGGGATATTGATGGGCATGTCTAGTAGTTGGTTTGAGGCGTCATTAACTGTGTATTGGAGTATTACATCAAAGGATTCATTAGGGAACTCAGTGTTTATAAAAGGAGGAGGTTTTTGGGTCTTGTTTCTACATTCTTTATCATTACAATTTGAACATATAACCAATACAATTACAATACATATCAATAGTACTTATAAAGTCTTTTAATAGTATCTGAATTTATTAAATCTATTTTTCTACCAACTATAAAGATTGTAAGCCATAGATAATTAGTGAGATTAGAATTACTGAGACCCTAATATTGAGTTATAGTTTTCTTATTGGATTTGTACTACAGTATTCATATAGGACCATTAATATATTCTAGACAACTGACCATTCAAGCTAGTTCACGTCTTTGTACTTGACCTCAGCCTGAAAATTGGGGGCCTTTCCTCAATAATTCTGCTATAATCCAGTAAGTAAAAAATTCAAAAAAGAGGCTACAAGTAAATAAAATCCCTATAGAAATATTTGGATAATTACAACAGATTGGGGTCACTTATATAGTGATTTCAGAAAAAAAAGCCCTGTTATATAATAAAATTGTGATATTTAATCAACAATTTTACCACTAATTTAACATATAATTGTTATTAGTGGGTCTGTCAATAGACCAATTAAATTTGTGATCTTTGCAGATAAAAATTTTTACCACTAATTTAACATAAAATTGTTCTTAGTGGGAGTCTGTCAATAGACCAATTAAATTTGTGATCTTTGCACATGATAACAAATTAAACTGATTAATTGTTTTCTTTTAACAGGACTCTTCATCCCTTTTTATTGGTTTGTAAAATTCATTTAATATTTAGAAGGAATCTTACTGACAAATTTTCTTTTTTAAATATAAAATCATGGCTACATATTGTAGACCAGTTAAATCAAGTGACCACATAAAAGCATATTTGACTTTTGGCACTTAGAAATTCACTTCATACCTATAAGTAAGCGATATTATTGTCTTCAGGTATTTATAAATACTGATAAAGACTCCTTCATTGAAGTTTTAATATCTAAATTTCAATTTTTTCACATAAATTCCATGTACAATATGTGTGAAAACAATGACATTGTAAGTAATAAGGCAAAACCTTATAACTTAACACCTAGAGCTTAAAGACCTGTTTCAGGACATTCAAATGGAGGGACAGGAATCTCCTATCATAAACAACACCTCACCAATGTCCTTGGAGGAAGGGGAAAGACTCTTAAAACAAGTATCAATAAAGAAAACCAAAAACACATTACAAGAGCAAATTCACTCCCTCTCCACCCTACTGAATACCCTCACCATAAGAGTCAACAACATTGTAGACCAGATAAAAAATCTGGAGAAAAGGGCAGCACAGTTTTTTGTAGAAGTCAATCAAGCTCTAGTGGATATAAAGGCTCAACCAAAAACAGTGGCACCAAAAAATTCCATAGCAACACCTCCAGTCCAAGAGGAGGACCAAAAAATTACAGTCAGCAAATGGAAGTGGGATTGGTACGCCCAAAATTACAAAAACCCTCCCCAACAGCAGGGCTCCAGCAGTCACCCTTACAGGGGAAAGGCAAGGAGAGGCAGGGGAAGTGGGATAAGACCTTGGTAAGTCATCCATCTTCTCATGATCAATTATATCATCCTAACAATGAATTACTTATAGGTAATGAGATTGATAAGGAATTGTTAGATATAATTGATGAGCATCTAAAGAATTATTCATTTGATAATAATATGTTGAACTTGTCTTCAAATGAGGACTATGTAAATAGTTTTATTGATCACCAGGATAATGCTATCAATATAAAATTGGAACCAAATGAATTAAATCTTGAACCTGATGATGAGTTTTCTGAGTTAGACATGGAAAAAATTGAATATTTTTTAAAAGAAAATCCAATGGAATCAAAGATAATAAGTAAATTATTATTAAGAATTGAAAAATTGGAAGAGTTCTCTAAAGAGTCAAACAATAATACAGAAAGTGTATTATTAACACTCACAAAATCATTGAGTACAACAGCCAATAGGTTGAAAATTATTGAGAATTCAAATAATGAATTAACCAATGAAAATAAAAGATTGAACTCTGAGATTAGGAATTTAGAAAGTAAAGTAGAACACTCTCAGAATATTATGGCTACCATAGAGGGACATGTAAAATTGTCTTTTTCAAATGTGAAAGATACCTTAACTCATGTACCTGTAATAAAAGATAGGTTACAAAGAGTAGAAATTCAAATAGCTAACATTTTTAAAAATACTGATAAAGTAAAGGATAATACCTCTTATGTGGAGAGAGTACCAGTTTTCATGAAACATTCAGATGATAAACAAATGATTGAACATGAACATAGTGTCATGGGCTCTGAGAACTTAAAATCAGTAAAGGATGAAATTAATGATCATCTTTCTAAAGTAAGTGAATTACTTAATAATCCTCAGGTTAGGGAAGCAAAAGCTAGCCAAAAGAACTGGCCTAAGTTAGATCAGTACCCTTCTTTTGATGGGGATTCAAAATCTGATTGGCAACAATTCATTCAAATAATTGATAACTTAAAGTTTTCATACAAATTACCTTATGAAGAAATTAAATCAAAATTAATATCTTTATTTACAGATGTGGCCTTATTATGGTTTTGAATCTGTATTGAGTGAGGGAATTAACTACTCCTGGATTGAATGGAAGGCACTAATTGAAAGGCAACTTGGTGGCCCAAAATTCAGAATCACTCAACAAAGATTGTATGAAAGAGCCAGATATAATCCAAATGCTGGAGATAAACCCATGGTCTTTTTAATGAATTCAATAAAAATCATGAAAGCTATGGATCCAAAAATGGATTATGATGAGTGGAAAGAGAAAATAATATACAAGTTGCCTATATCAGTTAGAGACATTATTTTAGCTAGAGCTGAAACCATCAGAGATAACTCTAGGTTCATTAATATATGCAATGAAACATTATTAAACCACAAATATGAAACCAAGTATAATAATTACAAACAAAGTGTTGACGTAGTAAACCTACTACAAGTAAGTTACCAGTGGGGAAGAAAAAACCTTCAGCTCCCCTTGTCCCTAAAAGACAAGAAAATAACACTTTTTATAAATGTGATGAACCTTGGGTTAAGGGTCACACATGTAAGAAAAGAATTAATGTTATTGAAACCTCACAAAATTCTGAGCCAAGTAATCATGAAGATGAGAACGTGGAATCCAGTGAGGATTGTAAAAGTAAAATTTCTTACAGTGAGGATGAATTTGAGATATTTGTATTAGAACAGGATATTATGTTCCTGAATGATGCTATACCTCATACAGATACATGTTTAACTTCCATTGAAGAAGCTGAAATAATTAAAGATGTATCTCATGATACTTACAAAATAACACCTATCAGAGCACCTGTTATTATATGTGGAAGAGAAATTAATGCCATTCTTGACACTGGGGCTGCAGGTATTGTAGTTTCTATTAATACATTAATGAAACTTGACGGTAAGTTTAAGCAAAAACTAGAACATGTACAGAAAAAGAACTGGAGGGGTTTTCGTTCAGTTTTAAATCCAATTGGCAAATACAAAACTGCTGTATTCTTTAAGTATAGTAATGGATAGGTAAGAGCAGTGTGTGAATTTGTTGTAATGGATAATAATTTTTCAGTGATTGGTTTATTATTGGCAATTACTTATTGACAAAATTTGGCATTAAACTAGATCCTGCAAACAGTTGCTTCAGTATAGGTGTGAATGGTAAGAGAAAACTCAAGATATGTTCTGAAAATTCAGTATATTCAATTTCTCCTAGAGAGGAACAACTGCAAGGTGGAAGAACCACCACTGAAGTGGTAGAGTTGGACAATGAAATCCAAAAGGCCTCTTTCAGTCCTCAACTCTCAAAAATTGAAGAAGACAATATTTTGAGGTTGATCAAATCTTATCCTATGGCATTTGCCCATGGTTCAGATGAGCTAGGATTGGTCAAATACCATGTGATGAAAATCTCTTTAAGTTGTGACTTGGATAATATTCCTGGCAGCTTGAAAAAGAAACCTTATCCAGAATCTCCTGCAAAAAGGAAAGATATTGAGGACAACATAAAAATGTTGTTGGAAATGGGTATTGTTGAAAAATTAGATACAACACCTAAGTATTGTGTTATTTCACCAGTATTAATCTCTTATGAAAAAGATAAGGCAAGATTATGCGGTGATTATAGAGCTCTGAATACATACACTGTAGATGATATTTATCCTCTACCAAGGATAGCTTCTATCCATGCTACCTTACAAGGAGTAAAATATATTTCCTTTCTGTATGGAAATAAAAGTTACCACCAGATCCCTGTGGAAAATAATTCTCAAAATTACTTATTAATAACCACACATGTGGGAATATATAAGTATGTGAGAAGGCCATTTGGCCCAAAGAATGCGCCTTCAGTCTTCAAAAAATTGATGGATATTGTCTTTCATCAAGAAATGGTTGAAGGATGGCTTTTGGCTTATATTGATGACATCATAGTGTTTTCAAAAACATATGATAAACATTTAAATCACCTGAAGAGAGTCTTTCAAAAGATGGATGAAATTAATATGACAATTGCATTAAAGAAATGTAAGTTTAGATTTCAATCCTTGAAAGTACTTGGACATGTTGTATCTGGATTAAAAATTTGTGTTGACCAGAGTAAGGTGGAAGCAATCAAAAACATTGGGATACCTAAGAATGTAAAAGAGACTCAAAGTTTTTTGGGTATGTGTGGATATTATAGACAATATATTAAAAATTACCAATCCATTTCAGCTCCTTTAACAACATTAATCAGGAAAAATGAAGCTTTCATTTGGAATAATGAAAGACAACACGCCTTTAATAAATTAAAGGAATGTTTAATGTCAGCTCCAATATTGGGACTTCCAGATTTCACCCTACCTTTTATCTTGTACACTGATGCAAGCTTCATAGGTTTAGGTGCTGCTTTACAGCAGAAATAGATAATAAAAGGAAAATTATCTGAAGTAGTTATCTGTTATATATCCAGAACCTTAAGAAAAACAGAATTAAGGTATGATGCCACACAGCTAGAATGTTTAGCCATGGTGTGGGCCTTGGAGAAACTTCATTACTATCTGGAAGACCAGAAGTTTGAACTAATAACAGATTGCAGTGCAGTAAAATCATTTCTAAACATGAAAACACCTAATGGGCACATTTTTAGGTGGCAACTAGCTGTACAAGAGTAAAGAGGAAGAATGAAAATCACTCATTGAGCAGGAAAATTGCATTCTAATGTGGATTTATTATCCAGAAGTCCTTTGCCGAATGATACTGACAACCCAGCTTATGTACCTGAAAATGAGGTTATACTTATATTTGGGATTTATATAGTGGATTTAGAGGAGGAGTTTATGCAAACTATATTGGAAAATTATTTATCTGATAAAGATTTTACTAAACTATCTACCATTCTAAATGATCCAACTAATGCCTCCATGAGTGCATTAATTAAAACCTTACCTCCAAAGTATAGAAATACGTTGGAAAAAGGTAAACTATCAATTGAAGATGGATATATATATTACAGGAAAAAGCTAAGTAATTTAAAAGTAATACCACCTTCTATGAAAGATTTAATGTTGAGTACTTGTCATGATGACATCTTAGCTGGTCATTTTGATTTTAACAAAACATTTACCAGAGCTAAAATTACAGCCTGATAGATAAACATGAAAGAAGATGTACAAAAATACATTGAAACATGTGATTTTTGTCAGAAATCTAAAAGATTAACTGGGAAGAGAGCTGGGTTGTTACAACAAATAGAGCAGCCAAAAGCTCCATGGGAAATTATAAAAATGGATTTTGTCACTGGCTTGCCATTAGCAGGAAAAGAAAGTTTCAATTCTTGCTGGGTAAATGTGGATAGATTAACCAAAATGTGTAAATTTATTCCTAACCATAAAGAGGTATCTTTAAAAGACTTTGAATTACTATGGTGGACTCAAATTTTGAAAACTGCTGGGTTCCCCAAAGCCATAATCTCTGACAGAGACCCTAAATTTACTTCAGAGCTCTGGACATCTTTGATGGAAGTATCAGGTTGTCAATTGAAATTGTCTACAGCACACCATCCACAAACTGATGGCTTAGCTGAAAGAATGATACAAACTCTTGAAGACATGATCAGAAGATATTGTGCCTTTGGATTAGAATACAAAGACAATGAGAAATTCACACATGACTGGGTAAAATTAATTCCAGGACTTGAATTTGCTTATAACAGCACAACTCATTCTGTAACAGAGAAGAAACCATTTGAACTATGGCTGGAATACATACCAAATACCCCAGTAAATCATTTAAATAAATTACCAAGGTTAGATATACACCCTGGTACCAAATCCTTTATTCATATGCAACAAATGTGTAGAAAACATGCAGAAGAATGCATTCAAAAAGCATTTGAATATGAAAAGAAAAGGTGGGATAAATCTCATAAAGAATTTGAATTCAAAAAAGGAGATGAAGTCCTAATTTCAACACTACATTTTAACTTACAAGGTAATGTTAAGTTAAAGGATCCCTTTGTAGGACCTTTTTTAGTAAGCAAAATGGTTGGTAATAATGCAGTGAAAGTCCTATTATATGCGCCATATGATAGGAAACATCCAGTTTTACCTATCTCATTATTGAAACCTTACCATGCAAATGATCCAGACGTATTTCCAAAAAGAAGGGGACGGCCTAAAAAGCAACCTGAAGAAATTGTGGAAAAAGTTGAGATTGAAAAAATACTCAGGAAATGAATCCTTACTAAGGAGAAAGGAACTGAGTATTTATTAAGATTTAAGGGGAAATGAAATAAATTTGATAAATGGATACCTGAAAAAGAAATTTTAAATTTATCCTCTCTTCTTAATAAATTTAAACAGAAATAAATTTTTGTTCAACCAGCTAAGGGGTTAAAAAACCAGTACTCATAATATTTTATTATGTTTTATTTCTATAAAGAATAATCTTTAATGCTACAGAATTAATCTGAATACCTGAAAAATTACAAATAAATAAAGAAAATGTATAACTTATCATTTTTTTATTGTTTTTTTGGGTGGGCGAGTTTCAGCCTGTATATCCCCAGGACTGAGTAAAAAGTACTTATAAGTTATATTAAACACATGAGCTATACATGGAAACAATAATTGAGAGTACACAAACAGTATACATAAGTAAAATTATGATAATACACAAAAAATGCCATTATAATACCTTATATACATGCATATATCCACCTTTTATAAGTCTTATGTACTTAATATTAAGTTGGAATATGTTAGAGTAACCTTAAGAACCTTAATTATAAGGCTACATAATTTTTAAGTATACTTAAAGCTGTTATTTTCATTGTTTTATGCAAAAAACAAGAAATGCGCTTTATTTCACTTAAAAGTTGATTATATGCGCTATAAATTTAAGAATATTAAAAATACGCTTTGACAGTTCAATTTGTCTCAGTTAGGACTATTTATTTGGCTACTTAAATGCATAAAAATAACACTTTTCAAATTTGGTGTTTTTTATGCCAGAAATGGCTTCTGTGAACTGGCCACATACTGCCTGCATTTTTCCCGTGTGAATAGCTTCATTTTTAGCAGAGTTAGCTTTTTCACACTATAATTACCCCACATTCTATGCCCACTGTGGGGAAACACACTAAAATAGGCAACAGGCGCTTATTTGGTGTCCTAGCTTAATTAATAATGCATTGACCCTCTTTATATGCACTAATTTCATTAATAACCTCACTCTTGGTGCCTTATTTCACTACCACGCATAAATTTGCCTAAAATTAGTCAAGGATTTACCCGTGCAAGCACCTTCCAAGGACTGCATGTAGTTACCCCACATCTCATGTTCTTTTTTGAGTTTTTGGGTGGTTTCTCAGTCAATATTGGTCATTTTTGAATGTGAATTTCATGTAGTATAATTCCAGGATTAGCCCCATCATTTCTACAGTGAATCACCCTTATTATTAAGCTCTTATTTACCTTAATTCTCCCTCTTTTGTCTTTTATATTGATGTATAATACGCATATACTCTCTTTTTTACTTATTCTTTAATTTTGATGGATTTTCCCTATTAGTTCAGCATTTTGGCAATAGTTACTCTTCTAATTATGTTATGGGTCACTAGGGATGTTGATGGAAATATCTATTAGTTGGATGGAGGCGTCATTAACTGTGTATTGGACTGGTAAATCAAGGGATTCATTTGGGAACTCAACGTGTATAAAAGGATGAGGTTTTGGGTCTTGTTTTCTACATTCTTTATCATTACAATTTAAACATATAACCAATACAATTACAATACATATCAATAGTACTTATAAAGTCTTTTAATAGTATCTGAATTTATTAAATCTATTTTTCTACTAACTATAAAGATTGTAAGCCATATTTAATTAGTGAGATTAGAATTACTGAGACCCTTATCTTGAGTTATTTTAATACTTATTGGATTTGTACTACAGTATTCATATAGGACCATTAAAATCTTCTAGACATCTGACCATTCAAGCTAGTTCACATCTTTGTACTTGACCTCAGCCTGAAAAAACTTCCCTTGATTGAAAGGTGGGAAAAAAAAGAGTGAGAAAGAATGAAGTTGGAATTTGGGGGAAATTGAATATGGAGCAAGTGAAATGCTTAAAGAATGTGAAATGTATGTGTTTCAATGACATGGAACCAAGAAAAAGTGAAATAGGAGAAAGGGATAATAATGAAAATGACAAGCAGGGATTAAGAGTAGGATGATGGAGCTAAAAAAAAGAAAGAAAAGAGGGGGAAAAAAAGTTAATTTTACCTTGCAAACTTAAAAAACCCCCACTTACCAAAAAATGAGATAAAAAATGAAAAAAAGAAAAAGAAAAAAACAAAAAAAAGGAAAAAAAAGGAAAAAAAAGAAAAAAAAAAGAAAAAAAAGAATAAAAAAGAAAAAAATAGAAAAAAAAGAATAAAAAAGAATAAAAAGAATAAAAAAGAATAAAAAAAGAAAAAAAACAAAAAAAACAAAAAAAAACAAAAAAATGAAGAAAAAATGAAAAAAGATGAAAAAAAAAATGAAAAAAAAAATGAAAAAAAAAATGAAAAAAAATGAAAAAAAATGAAAAAAAATGAAAAAAATGAAAAAAAAAATGAAAAAAAATGAAAAAAAAATGAAAAAAATGAAAAAAAGAATACAAAAGAATAAAAAAAGAAGAAAAAGAAGAAAAAATAAAAAAAAATAATAAAAATAATAAAAAAAATAAAAAAGATAAAAAAGATAAAAAAGATAAAAAAGAAAAAAAAAAGAAAAAAAAAGAAAAAAAAAAGAAAAAAAAGAAAAAAAAACAATAAAAAGAATAAAAAAGAAAAAACAGAAAAAACAGAAACAAAGAGAAAGAAAAAGAAAAAAAAGAAAAAAAAGAAAAAAAAGAAAAAAAAGAAAAAAAAGAAAAAAAAGAATAAAAAGAATAAAAAGAAAAAAAAGAAAAAAAAAGAAAAAAAGAAAAAAAAGAAAAAAAAGAAAAAAAAGAAAAAAAAGAAAAAAAAGAAAAAAAAGAAAAAAAAGAAAAAAAAGAAAAAAAAGAAAAAAAAGAAAAAAAAGAAAAAAAAGAAAAAAAAGAAAAAAAAGAAAAAAAAGAAAAAAAAGAAAAAAAAGAAAAAAAAGAAAAAAAAGAAAAAAAAGAAAAAAAAAGAATGAAAAAAAAAAATGAAAAAAAAGGAAAAAAATTATAAAAATTAAAAAAATTAAAAAAATAGAAAAAAAAGGAAAAAAAAAGAAAAAAAAATACAAAAAAAATAGAAAAAAAATAAAATGAAAATGAAAAAGAAAAAGAAAAAAAATGAAAAAGAATGAAAAAAAAATGAAAAAAATGAAAAAAAAAATAAAAAAAAATAAAAATAAAGAAAAAAAAGGAAAATAAAATAAAAAATATATAAAAAATATATAAAAAAGATAACAATTAGCAATTATCAAAATAAAAAGGAAAAAAATGGCTTACCTGGAGAGATGAGTTAAAAAAAATAGACTTCAAATTCTTTGAGGGATGTTTGAGGAGAGGAGGAAAAGGATATGAGGGATGAAAGAAAAAAGAAAGACTGAGAAATTATGCAATAGCTGAAAATAGGGGGTGCTGATTTGTAAGTGCAGATTTGCCAGAACTGACACCCCCTATTATAAATGGTTGGTGCAGTTTTTCAAAAAAACTTGAACCCTTTAGACAGAAACTTTGATATTTGGCAGTAACATTATCCTATATGCACCAAAATTTGCAAGTTTTACTGTCAAATGTTAATTTTTCTGTCAAAAGTGTATATGTTTTTTTGAAAACTTGCACCAACCATTTCTTATATAGCTATATATAATTATTGTAAGGACAGAATAGTTGGCTAGGTCACTACTTGGCTGCATTACATCAAGTATATTTGTATAAGTTGTTCATTACACAACAAATTTTGGTTGAATGCAGTTGCATATCCGGCAAAAACTGAACTGACATTTTTTATCAACCTAAGTAAAAATTATCCTTAGCAAGCTGCATAGAAAAAACTCTATCAGCATCTGAATAGAGCCTAATGTTTTAAGGAGGCTTGTGTGATGTATTGCAAGACACCTGCGTGATTTTCTGCCACGTAATTTGTGCGTGACCCGGGATCCCGCACTATGACACGTTTCATTACGAGACATTGCGACACAAAATCAAAACGTGACTCAATTTCGCCCGCCGAGTCTGTTCTCCAGTTCTTTCAGGAGTTCAGTTGGCTGATGCCGTGCAACACATTTGCAACTTGATCACCAAGGTTTCTTGGACTAACTGTATAAACAGTTCATTACCTTCCGATTGACAATAGTTATTCTATTAAAAGCATGTAGATTTCGGTTCAATGATAAGTTCATCCATCGGAATCGGACCGTGTTATTTGTTGGTTCATTTTTCAATTGAATAAACTGACAAATGGGATGTCTCAAGTTGAAAAATAAACGACATCTGGGACAACAGGCCAACCGCTTGGGTTACACCGCATTGTACAAGTTAAAGGGTATCAAAGCTTTAAATTTGAAATTCATTAAAATGATTTTTTTGCCACAAAAACACAACTACAGGGGGAAAAGAAGGAGTTTTCAGTGCATTGAATACCGTTTATTATACATCTGTTTTCTAATAGCAGATTCTCAACTTTGATACCCTCTAATGGCGTCACTATTCATGAGGAATGTTCATAAATATCCAGAGCTGCGGAGCAACACTGATACTCACTTATCATTCTTGATGTTGAACACCAGTATCAGGCTTCTAGCAATTTTTTTTTTTTGCATGGAACGTTGCTAAAATTGAAGCGACACGTTTGTTTTTAACCTGTAGGGTGATAATTCATTAATAAACATTGATCTTGTATATCTTGATCAGTATTTAAACTCCACTTATTGATACTTCTTTTTGTGCGAAATTCACTGATTTTGCTGTTCTGTGAAAAAGCAAGTATTAATCTTTTCTCAATATTTTAAAATTACTGGTAAGTATTGATTAAGACGCATAATTAATCATTCAGTAATTCATTAATTAATTTTTAATTATCAATAGTTCATTAACTTGCAAGCGACATTAAATATCGCTTCAAAATTTTGTGGATCCCGTTAACATCTCAATCCAATAAAACCCAACTTAAACAAACCCATCAAACATGATCACTTTTATATCAAGCATATTTTTATTATGTTCATTGCTCAAGTTATCAAGTGCAACATCTGTTAAACTAAATTTAGATGGAATAACCAAAACTCAGTTTGGTGTGTTGCACTGCAAATTGCATGAAGAAACATCTGATGGCCGCAGATATTTACTTAAAGCCAAAAATCATGATGGATGCGGGGTATGGAGTGTCAATATAGAGGGAACGAAGGAAACAATAATAAATTTCGATGTTGATCCCTCTTCTACTAAGAAGCAATTCATCTTCATTAACAGTAATGAAGAAAAGTTATTTGATGTCAATTCTTCTTTAATATCTCCGGACTCTGCGTTAATTATCTATGTACACTTTGACCTTTTCGGAAATAAACACTAAACCTCTTTGATTTCTGATAGAAATACCTTGAGAAGCTACAGTCGGTCGAATTCTGACTGTAGTGACACGCCCAATCCATAGTTTACCTGAACTATCATTGCGTTTTTTAAGAGCTGATCTCATATTAGTTCTTCTTTAATTTTCTTTTTATTTTTTGATCTATTATTTATTATTATCCGTCCCAATAAGCAGTTTGACTTGGCTCATCTCGCAATAGATAAGACCTATAGATTAGTACTATACTCAATATGGCGCAATAGCTCGTTATTAGCACTTTATACTATTAGACTAGGACCTTATGTCTATAAAAATGGATGTCGTTGTGTTCCTTCTCTTTCAAACAGGCATCAACGAGTAAAAGTATCTTCTCTTATTTTGATATTTTACAGAGCTTTGATATTAGTTATTCCAAAGTGTATTGCTGCTTTGAACAACTGGGTTAAAATCCCTTTTTTTCTAATTTAAAGCAAACAAAAAAATTAGAAAATTAGAAAACTGTGAATAGTAATTTTAGTTTATTAATTAAATATGAAAAAACATATGCAAAACATGGTTTATTGTGTCCTATTGAAGGTTAAATGCATCTACTTTATTTTAACACGGGTTAGTGACCCAGACTATGGTAGCTCTGATTCAATTCTTTATATACAGCACATTTCATAAAGCCTGGTGGTTTTTTGAATTTGTTTTTGACCATTGTGACGCACCAAAACTTAAGCCGCAGCAAAACTAGGTACATAGAGCCTAATTAAGCTCAGGCAATTTTACCACCATCCCGTAGCTACCCACCTAACTGAACCCCACCAGTTGCGGTACAGCACCCCATCTCCCCCAATCAATTTCCGCTTACTCTCTCTCTGCCTGTTATCTCACTCTGGATAGCAGGTAAGCCTTTTCTTTTTAATCTCTTTCTTTTTTTTTCCTGAATCTCTTTTTTCAACTTGTGCATGAAATTTTCTGGTGAGTTCCTTTATTTCTCTCTCTAATTTCTCTGCAACACTAATCTTTTTTTCCCTCTTTTTGTAGAATCACTTGATTGTTTTTTTGTTTCTTTTATAGCCTCTCATCTGTTTCACTTTTTTTTTCAATGGTAAATGTTTAATTTCCTATGAAACTTTTGAAACTAGCTAACTTAATTTTTTTTTGAAAGAAACATAATTAGGGGTATCAAAGTTAGAAATCCTCCATTTCATAATAGCTCTTTTTTCCACCAAATCAATGATTATTTTTTTAAATATGCCATATTGTGCCCCAAAAACAACTTTTTATGAGAATTAATGTAAAGTTTGTGGCTTTCTTTTCGTCTTATTAAATACCTTTTAAATAATTACAAACTTTTAACTTTGATACCCCCTAATGTGAAATTCAAATAACTTCAATTTCTATAATTCTCCCCATCTGCCTAATCTACCATCAAATTATCAATGTTCTTGATTTCTTTTATTTAATATATGATATTTGTTGGTTAAATAATAAATACCCCGTTGAAGTAAACATATACAATCACCTTTTATTTAATATATGATATTTGTTATTTAAACAATAAATACCCCATTGAAGTAAACATATTCAATCACCTGTCCCCAGTGATTGATGCGCAAAACCGGATAGTAACAAATATCAATAATAAATAAAAGAATAAAGAGAAGTAACGTGAAAAAATCAATCAGCTTTTGTTAATGGAAAAGTATAAGATTGGATTGCAGAGTGTTGAGAAATTATCATATTAATAATCATACAAACCTTTTATTTAATATATGGTATTTTTTAGTTAAACAATAAATACCCTGTTAAAGTAAACGTATACGATCACCTGACAGGTATACTAATGTTAGTACCAGTTAAACATAGTAGTAATGTAATACATGTACCTGTCCCCATTTATTGATGCGCAAAACAGGATAGTAACAAATATCAATAATAAATAAAAGAATAAAGAGAAATAACGCAAAGCAGTCAATCAGCTTTTGGTAATGAAAAAGTATAAGATTGGATGAGGATACAAGAAAATTAGCATCTACTATATATAATCTTATATTATCAACATTCACCCTGATTGATTGATCACATCTTAAATCAATAAACCATATACACTAATCAATGTGTTAAGCACATATAGAATACCAAGGAACTTGTTGTCCTAACTACCCCTCTCCTTCAATACCCCCCCTGCTTCAGACATGATTAGATTCAAGCATTTTTTGTCATTATCATAGCCAATTCAAGGTTGATGTTTGTTGAACATATTGGCTAGCATATCAACAGTGGAACAATAAACTATTTGTATCTCATTGCGTTTAAATTTTTGATGTCACCAGTGATAACAAACATCAATATGCTTAGAGCGTTCATTGATTTGAGCCTCCTTAGACAAAAATATGGCGCCACTATTGTCACAAAAAAGATCAGGTTCATTGATGCGACTGATAATCTGAAGTGTAACCATATCAATGTTAAGGGAGAAGAAAAGCTTTGTGATCCAGACAAGCATTTTAGCATGTTCACACATGGAAATGTATTCAGCTTCAGTGACTGAGAGCGTAACCACTTTCTGTCGCTTACTACGCCACAATATAGGACTATCATTGAGTAAGATCACATAACCAGTTATTGAGCATATGGTCACCTTGCAATTAGCATAGTCTGCATCACTGTATGATCTAAAGACAACATCAACCATATTTCACTGATATCTGATCCCAATTGCTTGATTAGTAACAACATATTGTAAAAGTTTTAAGGCCAACTTCCAGTGATAGGGAAAATGATTAGAATTATACTTAGAAAGAGCATTGAGAGCTTGACTTATATCTGGTCTAGTTGAAACAGCCAGATAATTCAGTGAGACAATGAGTTCCTGATAGGGATTGTCTTTGCCTGCTTCAGTTTCTTCAGGTGAGGGATCAAGAAGCTGACAACTGACTGGAAGTGGTGTGGATAGATTTGTAAAAGCATTCAAACCAAATCTTTTTTCTAACTCATCAACATATGCTGTTTGAGATAAAGTAATACAATCATTCAGATATGAAATCTTTATTCCAAGATGATAAGTGGGTTTATCAACCCATTTAACCTTGAAATGCGCCTGCAAGTCTGAATGAAACTTTTTTACAGTTTTTTTACAATTAGAAAATACCAGACCATCATCTACGTGAAGATGAAAAAAAAGAAATGCTTCACAAGTTTGAAAAATAAACAGAGACTTTTCTCCTTCTCCTTCAGCTTCAGTGAATTTTAATTGCTTCATGACTTCAACAAAATTCTCTCTCCACTGACAAGGCACCTGTTGAGTGCCATAGAGTGATTTTCTTAATTTCCAAACCTTGTGCTTACCCCCTATCTCATACCCTTTTACTTGTGTCATATAAACATTATCTTTCATAATACCATGAATAAATGCAGTTGATATGTTGAACTGAGAGATAGACCAATTTTGGGCAGCTGCAAGAGACATTAGGAGCCTGAACGTTTCAGTGTGACCAACAGAGGCATAATTTTTGCCATAGTTGACACCCTCCTTCTGAAAATTCCCCAAAGCTACCCAGTGTGCTTTGAATCTGATTACTCTCCCCAATTCATCCTAATTTTTTGTTAAAACCCAAGTACCCCCAATAACTTTCATGTCCTTTTTTTTATTAACAAGCTCACCTACTTGATGTTCACATAGAGATTCATATTCTCTATCCATAGCCTCCTGCCACAATTCAGAATTGGAACTATTTAGGGCTTGTTTATACATTGGACCATCTGGTGAATAGGTAGCAAGATAACCATAGTAAGCAGGTGGGTTTCATTGCCTGATAGGTCTTCCATGATATGAGATATCTTCTGCTGTAGATGTGTCATCATCTTCATAATTACCCAATTCAGATATGGGAGAAGCTTCAATCAAAGGCGGTTCAGGAGTTTGATGTTTATAGGTAAGTCTCAGTTGTTGTCCCTTAGTATGTCCCTCTTTCACTATTTCATCATCTGATGCCTCCAGAACATCACCAGGGACAGTGGTACAAGTTAGAACACCAGAAAATGTTATAGGTAAGAGGGCTGATGGTAAGGGTTCTTCAGGTAGAGTTGAAGATGACGTGATGATAGAAGTGGTAAGAAGTAAATGAACATAGTCAGGCAATTTGAAGGAGAAAATTTTTTCATTAAAATAATTTTCTGATTCCATGATCTTAACATTGCAGGAGATAATAATTTTTCTTTATGATTTGTTAAAAAGATGGTAACTTTTAGAATTGGGCTCATTACCCACAGTTGCACATTCAGATCCTTGTTGTTGAAATTTAAAAGTTCAATCCTCTTTTGCATTATGACGTATGGCAAGTGAACCAAACCTTTTAAGAAACAAATAGTCAATCAAATGATTTCCCTCACAAGGAAGAAAACAATTAAGGACATCTTGAGGTGTTTTAGATTTAAGTTAAGAGTGCAGGAGTAGATTTAACAGAAAGACACAGCTCATAACACACTCTCCCCAGAGATTAGCCAGACATTCAGAGTCTACCATCACAGTGCACACTTTGTCTATGAGTGTTTTGTTAAATCGTTCAGCTACTGAGTTATGTTGTGGTGTTCTTGCTGGTGCTTGCTCATGAGTAATTTGGCATTTATTTACATGATCAACAAATTTACCAGAACCATACTCTCCTCCCCTATCACACTTTATGTATTTAATCTTACACTCCAGTTTGTTTTCAACATCCGCCTGATATATAAGAAATTTACAGTAGAATTCTGACTTGCATTTCATAAGATAAACAGATGAATATTGTGAACAATCATCTATAAATGTTACAATGTACTTATAACCACTAACAGATGGTGGATTGACAGGCCCTATAAAATCTGAATGAATACAGAATAAAAGAGCAGTGGCTATTGGAAATTTTGACAAAAAAGGCAGTTTAATCATTTTCCCTTTTAAACATGTAACACAGACATAATCTTTATCAAAAAAATCTAGACCTTTATCTAAGAGAAATTTTCTGGTTTATTTCACATTAAGGTGCCCTAAATTTTTATGCCATTGATATATAGTCAGGCCCCTTGTGCAAGATAAGAGAGCATGAATTCTGACATACCATAAGTTCTGCTTCTGTCCTCTATGATTTATTTTAGAAATAAGTCAACCATTTTTTTCCAGAACCTTAGTTTCTCTTGGATCAAATACAACTCTATAGCCCAAATGATTTAACTTATTGACTGAAATCAAGTTTGCAGAAATTCCATTTACAACTAAAACATTTTGTAGAGTAAGCTGTTGATTAATGACTAGACTTCCAGAATAATCAGCAGTTAAAATCTCAGTCCCTGCAGTGTTAATTTTTGCTGGAGGCACAAGTGATTTAACATTTGAAATAATCCTTTTCTCCTTTACCATATGAGAGTTTACACCTGAATCAAGAACAAATCAGGTGTTGAAGCTATTCATTCCAGAAAGATAGGCAGATTCTTCATGTTCATGTTTGATGACTAAAGAGGCTGAATCAGTAATTTCCTCAGCAGGTTTAGCTTTTTCACTCTTTGAATGCAATGAGACCTTAAGTTTTTTTAAATATTCTCATAATTGTGTAATACAATTTTCATCATTATGACCAACATGAACTAATTTTCATTTAAGATTCTTCCTGTCCTTATTATCATGAGAATTGGAGCGTGAAAGATCTTTTTCTTCTTTGACTGAGCCTTCAGAGCATTATCATTTTCACTTGAGTTATCATCTCGAATTCTGTGATTTGCTTCAGATTTAATACTGTCATAAGCTTGTTCCAACTTCAGGTTTTTAAAGTTTTGAAAAAGGTTATGAGTTGTTCCCAACATAGTCTCATGTTAAAAACTTTTGATGAGAATCATTGCAACAACTTTTGAAGGAATAGTCAGTTCCAGATCACTTGATGCACTGTTGACTAATAAATTTTCTATTTCTTCAAATTTACCCAAATTTTCCCTTTCAAAAGAAGAACCGTCCTACTTAAGATACAAAAGTTGATCTAAAAGATTGGAAACAGTGGAAGCATTTCCTTCACCATAATCTGTAAGAGTTTTTTGATAAGCAAAATAGGTAGATTTGGCTATAGAAATTTACAAAGAATACCGTGACCCAACAGCATTGATTAAGATAAACCGGAACTTGGCCTTGCCTTTTCGCCAGTCATTAGGATCAGCATCATTTGGTTTGGTAGCACAGGTAATGTGATGAGTTAAATCATGAGAGTCAAAATAAAACTCTATCATTTATTTCCAGAGAGAAAAATTTCCAGAGGTGAGAACTGGTACCCTTAGAAGTTTATAATTTGACTGATCAGACATCGTCGAAAAAATATAGGGGTGTGAAGGATTTGGAGCAGTATTAGTTTTAGCAGCTTGCCAAAAAGTTTAAGTTGACAAGTTAGTATCAGATGCAGATGTAGATATTTCAGTTATTTTGTTGTTTGGTAAATTCATAAAGAGACTTCAGACTTTTAATCTATTGATATTCTCAAATCCTTTTATTTAATATATGATATTTGTTATTTAAACAATAAATACCCCATTGAAGTAAATGTATTCAATCAAGTTTTATTTAATATATGATATTTATTAGTTAAACAATAAATATCCCATTGAAGTAAACTTATTCAATCACCTGTCCCCAGTTATTGATGTGAAAAACAGGATAGTAACAAATATTGATAATAAATAAAAGAATAAAGAGAAATAACGCTAAGCGATCAATCAGCTTTTGGTAATGGAAAAGTATAAGATTGGATTGCAGAGTGTTGAGAAATAATCATAATAATAATCATAAAAACCTTTTACTTAATATATGATACTTGTTAGTTAAACAATAAATACCCTGTTGAAGTAAATGTATTCAATCACCTGACAGGTATACTATTGTTAGCACCAGTTAAACATAGTAGTAATGCAATACATGTACCTGTCCCCAGTGATTAATTTGCAAAAAAATATATTAACAAATATTGGTAATAAATAAAAGAATAAAGAGAAATAATGAAAAGAGATCAATCAGCTTTTGGTAATGGAAAAGTATAATATTGGATAAGGATACAAGAAAAGTCACATCTACTATATATAATTATATATTATCATCATTCACCCTAATTGATTGATTACATCTTAAATCAATAAACCATATATACTAATCAATGTGTTAAACACATATAGAATACCAAGGGACATGTCATCCTAACTACCTGTCTCCTTCAATACACATGCCAATGAAGAAAATATGCGAAACAACTATGTTTCACTCACACAATCTTCAAGGGAGGGCACTATCATCAATCTCCCTTGTGATCCTGCAATCAACTTTGAACCTGATGAATATCTACCAATAAAAAATAATCTAGAGTATTTTTTCTATGTTCCAAAGAATAAACCCCCAGATCAACCTAACCAAAAATCTGATAAGGCATCTACCATTGTGTCAGTAAAAAATTAGTATATAATTGCATGTTACTTGGGTCATTTCATAATAAATTGCCATATTCAACCACCCTATGCAGTATCTTTTACTATTCACTCCATTTAGTTAATATTCAACCATTGTATTTTGGCTCCTATTCATTAAAACTCAATTTTTTTTTTCCTTCTCATGGCTTTTAACATAGTTGATGAATTACTTGAAATAGAAGAAGAAGACTATATCATTTCATATCTCTTTGACAATAAAAACAAAAAAAGATCAAGAAAAATAAATAAATACTCAATTGAAATCGACTAGAAGGCCATCAAAGACTAATGAATGACTACTTATACTTCATCTGTACATACAACAACATCATGTTTGAGCGACATTTCCATATGACCAGGGATTTGTTTAACAAGATTTGTGAAGACTTACAAAGACATAACTCTTTTTGGTTATGGAAAAAGGTAAGATAGGTTTTTATCAGTAACACTAATCACAAAATTATTAACATAATATTTTTTAGGACTATTGTGGTCAATTAGGCTTATCACCACAGCAAAAAAAACATCTGCTTTACGACAACTTGCTTTTGGGATCTCCACTGATAGCACTGATGAGTATGTACGTATTGGTGAAACAACTGCCCTCAGAGCACTCAAGCATTTCATAAAAGATATAATCAGTATATATGAAGAGGAATACTTACAAGAACCTAATTCAGCAGAAAAAAAAGTTATTTTGAAGGAGTATGAAGAGTGTAGATTTCCTGGCTGTTATGGATCAATTGATGGATTGCACTGGGAGTGGAAAAATTTTCCTGCAGCTTGGGACAGCCAATTTCAAGGGAAAGAAGGTACACCAACAATTGTATTGGAAGCTGTGGCCAGCAAGAGCCTACGCTTTTGGCATTTTTTTTTGGGATTCCAGGTGCTCTAAATGACATCAATGTTCTCCATTGCAGCAACATCTTTGAAAAACTATTGGCTGGTACTCAAGATGAAGTGTGATACAAAATAAAAAATCACCGATACAAAAATGCTTATTACCTTGCAGACAGAATTTATCCATCTTGGTCAACACTTGTCAAAACTATACCACACCCACAAGATGAAGCAAGACAATACTATTCCAAACTACAAGAAGCTTCAAAAAAAGACATTGAGCGTGCATTTGGAGTATTACGGATCCGGTGGGGTATCATTCAACAGCCATGTTGACTTTGGAAAATAGAAACTGTGAAAGAGGTAATGAAGTGTTGTGTAATATTACACAACATGATCTGTAACGCTCCACGTGACACTCAAGGAAAAAGAAGCTCATTAAACCAATAATACAGAGGTCTAAATCCATACTTGAAGCACAGAAAGCAATTCTACATAGCAACTGCAACTTTCCTTTGTGTACTCGCTATTCAACCGCGCTAGTCTAAACTTTAAATCTAAATTAGTCAATCTCTCAATAGTGTGTCTCAGTCTTTTCCTAAATAAGCGACACACAGCGCAATAGTCAATGTAATAGTACACTAAAAGATTCATTAAATGTCTGTGGATTATTAAAAGGGGTAGTGAGCATGGACGGAATGGATAGTGGAAGATTAAAGGGTTGACGGATGTTATTGAGGAGTGTCCAGGTGTAACAGGTGTATTTTTTTAATGGTCTGTGGTGTGCGGAATAGTGGATGGGTATAAGGTCAATGCAAGGAGAAGTAAAGGATATAAAAGGGGTTGGGATTTTGGTTCGACATTCTTTAGAATTAAATTATAAAACGTATATATAGTTAATAGTGGTAAAGCTTTAGGTTAAATCATTATTATTGTATCTTTCCTTATTTTCTCAGTAATCATTTCTAAATCCTAAAATCTTTGACTATTGAGTTTCCAACCCTTTGTGAGATTCTTAAGAATTTTTAATATTACCTTTAAATTATATTAAAGTTCTCCTCAAACATATCTAGAAGCAGTAGCTCTTCCTTTGAGTCATCTTTGAATCTCTTCCTCAAACATTTCCTCTGTGCCTTGATGAAGTTTCTAAACTCCTCTCTCCATCTCATTTCCAGGAACACCCTCGACCTTGTGTGTAGATTGTCTGGTGACAGTATAATTTAATTCTCCGTAGTTCTCATTCTTTGCACTACTACATCCCTATTCAGGTGTTTTTCTCTTAATTCTTAAAATAGCACCTGTTCAACGCACTCCTCCTATGGGCGCTACTACTAGAGCTGGCGCCAGAAGCGGGCCAACAGCCACACGGCCTTTTTCCCGCACTCACTCCTTGGAGCCACTTGACCTAATGGAACGGAAACATTCAGTCCAATCTGTAGAAGACATCCCATAAGATTTTGATGACTCTAGTTATGATGAAGAAGGAGAGGATACAATGCACGAGGCACCATCCGCCCCTGCTACTCACCCTTCTGGTCAACCTTCGGAACCTGGACCATCTAACTCTCTGGAAGACTTCATGAGACTTTTCATGAAGACCCTTTCAAATTCAACGTCTTCAGTGGGATCTAAATTCAAAACTCCTTCTATGAAATCTCCTGATAAATTTGATGGAGAACATCCAGACAGATTGCGGCCATTCTTGCAAACCTGCAAGCTCCTGTTCCATAATGACCCTCGAACCTTCAATAACGACCGATCAAAGGTTGTTTACGCTTCTTCATTCCTAGCCGGAAAAGAAGCAAGATGGTTCAAACCTTATCTTCTCATCCTCTCTTCAACCAAAACCCACTTACTTATTAATAACTGGGAAAAGTTCAAAGACCAACTCTTCACGTTGTTTGGTGACCCTAACAAAACTGACAATGCAGAAATGGAACTTGATTTTCTTTGCATGAGTGATAATGGTAAAGCCTTCAAATATATCTCAAACTTCAGAGCACTTCAAACTCGAGTAGGTTGGAATGATGCTGCCCTCAAGTATCATTTCAAAAAAGGACTTCCTTCGAGGATTGTGGATCAGTTAAATATTCATGGTCAGAAAATGACTACTTTAACGGATTTAATGGACCAAACCCTCGAACTCGACGGCTTTTACCAAGGACAACTTCAACATCTTCAATACGCCAACAAATCTCAAGGCCTAAATTTTAAATCGGGACCGTCTTCACACCCACGGACAACTCAATCCTCCTCGACTCAATCCAAACCCAATAAGGGAAAGGACAAACCTCAACCTAAAAGCTCGACCCCAGGCAATATCAGTCAAGTACTGGATCCTAAAGGGGAACTTAAAGAAGCTGAGAGGAAGAGGCGAGCAGATAATGGGTTATGTATGTATTGGGGGGGGTAAGCACAATATAGAAGATTTTGTGAAGTTGAAGGAAAGAGAAGGTACTAGTTCAAGGTCAAAAAACTAGTAGATAGTTTACTTGTGTGCAAAGCAAACTATCTTATCTCTCCCAGTGCACAGAACCTCCATGTCTTAAGGACTGGAGTTGCCTTAAACTGCTTGAGATTCATTCTTTTTATGAAGGATACCCCCTTCAGTTGTCTTATAGACTCTGGAGCTTCAATTTCTTTTGTTAGTTTATCTTTTGCCGAAAAGTTACAACTGACATTTACAGATATCAATTGAACTCCAATTTATTTGGTCGAATCAGAGGAACCCAAATATTGGGTAAGTAAGAAATTTTTATGGGTTTTCAACTTTCCGAAATTTCCCCCCTTCAAGTGGGAATTATCAGTCTTGGACGCCCCAAGAATGGACGATACCATCCTTGGCCATGACTTTTTAACACATAGGAATCCTGAAATTGATTGGTCACGGGGATTGATCACCCCACGCACTAATTATATTTCTAATTCTTCAATGCAGGTCAATAGGGAGTTAAACAACCCGCCTAAAAATGTCCTGCTAGAGGACATTTCTCTGCCAGATGACTTGCAAGCATCTGATCTTTCTCTAAATGAGCAATTGGCTAACCCTTCTAGCTCAATGAATTCACTCAAAGAGGATTTAAATTGCCAAGAAGTAATCAAATTATGCTCTCTCAATTCTGGTCTTCTCTCAACAGATTCTCTCGAAGATGATGAGGATGACTAAATCAACGTTGAAGCCATTAAATCAACTCTACCAGAAATCTATCATGATTTCCTCGATGTTTTCTCAATCCGCAAGGCCAATAAGTTACCACCTCATCGACCCTACGACCAACAAATAGAGTTAATAGGTCCAGTACCTCCGGCAGGTCCTGTCTATACTTTGTCAAAGGACAAATCTCAAGTTCTTTGAGACTACATTGCAGAGAATGTAGCCAAAGGTTTAATCAGAGCCAGTAAATCTCCAACCGGCTCCCTTGTTTTTTTTGTAAAGAAGAAGGATGGTAGTCTTAGGTTGTGTGTTGACTATAGAAAGTTCAGCACAGTCACTAAGAAGAATGCATATCCTGTTCCTCCTATGTCATTGATTCTTACCCTTTTCAATGGTGCTAATTTCTTTTCTAAAATTGATCTTAGAGGCTCTTACAATCTTATTCTCATTGCAGAAGGTCATGAACCACTGACTGCAATGCGCACTAGATTTGGTAGTTTTGAATCTTTAGTTATGCCTTTTGGATTGTGTAACGCACCATCAACTTTTCAAACTTTTGTTAATGACATCTTTCAAGATTTTGTTGAAAAATTTGTTGTCGTCTATTTAGATGATATTTTAATTTTCTCGAAGACACTGGATGAACATATTCATCATGTTTGACAGGTTTTAAATTGACTTTGAGATCACGGTCTCTACGCCAAGCACAATAAATGTGAATTCCACCTTATATCAATCAACTTTTTGGGGTTTACGTTGTCCACTGATGGTTTAGTCATGGACGACAAAAAGGTCCAAAAAGTCCTGGAATGGCCTGAGCCCAAAACAGTTAAATCCCTCCAAGGATTTCTGGGTTTTGCGAATTTCTATAGAAGATTTAATAAAGATTACTCTAAAACTGTCAGCCTAAATATCCTTAGGACTGAGTATTTCTTATGCTTAAAATAAGATAACCTTAACTAGATTAAGCTTATATCTTAAAAATAAGGTTAAAATAATAATATATATTATTTTATTATATATATATATAATTATTATTCTATTATATAATTTATAATAGTTTAAATAGCTTATCCATGGCCTAATAATACTTATTAAGGTGTTAATGGAGTCATAATATACTTATCTTAAGTGATATGAAGTAATTATTGACATACATAAGCTTATATGTATACATAAATCTCATATTCAGTGAAATATGCAGTATATTATGTATATTTAGGTATATAAGTGGGTTTTAGGCCCTTAATAGCCTATAACTTTTGTTTTTCTGCTTATTTTAGGTCATATGGACGAAATCAGTGGACTCACAACGCCTACAGAAGCATAGACACCTATATCAGGCGCATACACCCAGTTTGGACAACTAAAATTACTTCCTTGGATGGTTATTCACGGATTTATGGGTTGGAAAGATGTTTTTGGGTTAATGTGGATGCTTGGGGATGTTATTGGGGGCTGGGAAATTTTATTTGTTTCCTTTATATGCTTTTAGTTTCATTAAATCTCTTTTTGATCATTTATTTTACCTGTTTCTTTATGGTATCCGCTTTTATCTGGGTTTTCTATTTATGGTATGACTCTGTGTTATTATTAATAGTGATGGAGGGTCCTTACTGGAGGTCTGGGTGTTGAAACTGCTTGAAGTGGACTCCATGGGGAGGTGATGGGCCCTCACAGTGCTGTAATTGCCGGGGATAGCAGTGACATCATCTGGATTGAAGGTCTGTGCACTCCAGTGGATTTGGGTATAAGTAAGGAGGGATTTTGACGGTTTATTATCATCATTCAATTACTACACTTCAAACAAACACTACAATACAATTATTAGCATTCAGAAATATATTAATAAGCCCTTATAAATTGATATTATCTTTATAAAAGCTATAACTATATTTTATTCTTCTATTTTCCACCACTAGCACGCATTTAAATCCAAGTATTGTGAGTTTTATTTGAGTATAACTATTCTATTAGTCTTCCCCTGAGGTTTAATCACTAAATCATTTATTAATAAGTAGTAGGAACATAAAATAACACTATTATATCATACTTATATACTAGACTATACTGACAATTGGGGGTCTTTCCTTATATTTTACTTATTATTTAGTATAAGCCTTGGGACGTGATTTTTACCTTAGTACAGCTCAAAATTAACCAAATATTTGGGTCTGCTGCATATTAGTGGGTCATCATAACTCATTGATTGCGGAAAAGAACCCTTATAATAATTGTACTAATTTTTTACCATAAAAATTAGATATTTACAGTAGTAACTGTACCCAATATAAACCCAATTTCACTTGGTATTTGGACACCAATATAACACCCAATTAAATTGGTATTTTGCTAAAGCTTGGTAAGCTAATTATTCACCCTTATAGAGGTCTAGTTAAACTTATTATTATATTTTTAACAGATTTTTTCGAATTTTTCTTATATTTTATTTAAATAAATAAAGATATAAATTCAGGGTAAGCTCCATTGCTTTTTTATTAGTAATATAATTGCTAATATTATTTGTCTACTAATTCCACAGAGTTTTTTCCTTTTGTAGACGTAAAATATTGTTATTCTGAACAATATGAGTGCTCCCCAGGATAGTGTAAGTGAACAGCCTGCTTATAATACCAGGTCTAAAGCTAACAAAAACTTTCCAGGACATCACCATGGAGGGACAACAGTACCCCCAACCAGAAAGCATGAGTATAGAGGAAAAGGACGCATTCTTAAAAAAGATAACTATCAAAAAGACGTCTCCTCCTCTTCAGGATCAACTGTCCCACCTGGCCAAACAGGTTCTGAAGTTGGAGGAATCAAAATCTCTCATGTTCAAAGAAGTAGAGCAGTTGCAAAACAATTGCAAGGTAGGATTTCAGCAGATGAATCAGGCAATGGCAGAATTAAAGGGAGGCCAGCCCAGTCAATCAAATCAGCAACCCCCTACCCAAGGAGGGTCCACTCACTCCCAGGAGAAAATCCTGGTAGACAAATGGAAATGGGACTGGTTTCACCAACAGTGGACAAGCCACAGTTGCAACAGGGATCCACCCCCTCATCTGACTTCCTCAGCTCACCCTTACAAGGGAAAAAAGCGCCAAAAATCAGGACTGGCAACCATCCCTTGGTAAGTAACTTACCCTCTCAGATTAGACATAATACTGATAATTACAATATAGGTAATTCTATTGATGTTAAATCTGTACAAAAAATAGAGGAGGATTTAAGAAATTTAGGTTTTAGAGTAGATACACCTGACTTGTCTTTTGTCCATAATAACAGTACTATATACAATGATAATACAGTTAATCCTCAGTTGCAACCACCTACTAGTGAGATGAGAAGTTCACAGGAGAGTGAGAGAATTGAAAAGGAGGACATGGAATATTTTAACAATAATCCAACTGTCCATAGAATTGTTTCAGCATTGTGGAATAGAATGACTGATTGTGAGGAACAGACAGTTAAACTCACTAGTGATACAATTTCATCCTTAACATTGAACATTTCTCAATTAGCAACACGTAATAAAGAATTAGAGAAAGAACATTTGTCTCTAACTCTTAAATATGATTCATTGAGTAATAAATATAATGACCTTTCAAACAAATTTTGTGAGTTAGAAAAATTATATGAAACACACTTATTAAAGACTGAATCAAGAACAAAGTTATCTTTTGCACAGACAAATCAAAGTGTCTCTGAGCTGCTACAAAGATTAACTAAAGTTGAGATTGAAACTGCCAATCTACTAATGAACCAGGATAATCATAAGTATAATCAATATAATAATAATCCTTTCATTGGCAAAAGTGAATCTCATTCCTTCCCTGTACCACCACAATTAAAACCATCTGGTGGTAGTGTCAAATCTGAAAATGTAAGTCACAAATCCGTGCAGGAAGAAATACAAGACCATTTACCAAAAGTGAATGAGTTGTTGAATTTACCTAAGATTAGTGAGATAAAATCCAATCAGAAGAACTGGCCTAAAATAGATCAGTACCCAACTTATGATGGGGAAGCCAGCTCTGATTGGCAACATTTTATTCAAAGAATTGACAACTTGAAATTCTCATATAAGTTACCAGATGAAGAGATAACATCAAAATTAATTTCTTTATTTAAGGATGTTGCTTTATTATGGTTTGAAGCTGTCTTAAGTGAGGGTAGAGACTACTCTTGGGCTGAATGGAAACAACTTATTGAAAAACAATTTGGAGGTTCTAAATTCAGGCTTACTCAGCAGAGACTGTATGAGAAGACTAGGTATAATCCGTTGAATGGTGACAAACCTATGGTATTTTTAATGAAGTTAAACAAAATATTAAAAGCCATTGAGCCTCATATGGATTTTAACTTATGGAAAGATAAGATAATATACAAATTACCTATATCTGTCAGAGACATTGTTGTAGCTAGAACATTAAATGTTACTGAATATTCTGACTTTGTTAATATTTGCAATGAAATATTATTAAACCATAAGTATGAATCAAGGTATTCCACTTATAAGCAAAATGTTGAACCTGTAAAAACTCAGAATTCAAAAACACTTCAGGAGAAGCAGAAAAAACCTACTGCAACTGTAGTACCTAAAAAGTATGAAACAAATACTTGTTATAAGTGTAACAAACCTTGGGTCAAAGGTCACAAATGTGAGAAAAACATAAATATTGTTGAAAATCAACGTGAATCTGAAACTGAAACTGAAAAAAGTAAAGAATCAAGTGATTATGACAGCAATATCTCATATAGTGATGAAAATGAAGTCTGTATGTTGGAAGATGATTTGTCCATCTTTGAAAATCCAATATTAAATATGGACTCAAATGAATCTTTAATGAATTTTGAGGATGCTGAAATCATTAAGGATATACAAGCTGATAACTTTAGAATGACACCTATCACGGTTCCAGCTATCATTTCTGGTGAAAATGTTAATATAGTATTGGACACAGGAGCTGCTGGTTCAGTTGTTTCCACTAATACATTACAGAAAATTGATAGTGAATATAAGTTTAAGCTTGAACCACTTCAGAATAAAAATTGGAGAGGTTTTGGATCAGTACTACACCCCATTGGTAAATACAAAGCTGCTGTTTTCTTTAAACACCAACATGGTTATGTAAGGGTAACTTGTGACTTTGTAGTAATGGATAATACAAATTGTAGTAACTGTTTTATCATTGGAAATGATATTCTGACTAAATTTGGTGTAAAATTAGACCCTGCTAATAACAACTTTACAATTGGCATGAATGGTAAAAGGAAATTTAAAATAAATTCTTTTAACACTGTCTTACACATTGAGTCAGTAACAAATTCCCCGTCTAAAGGAAGAGAATCCAATGAGTTGGAACTTCTGGAAACAGAAATTTCAAAAGCATCATTTGGCACTCAGATAAGTGAAACTGAGAAAGATAATATTTTGGAATTAATTAAAGCTTTTCCAATGGCTTTTGCACATGGTACAAATGAACTTGGCCTTGTAAAAGAACATGAAATGAAAATTAGTTTAACCTGTGATATGGATAATATTCCTGCTAGTCTTAAAAAGAAACCATACCCTGCTTCACCAATGAAGAGGAAAGACATAGAGGATAATATTAAGATGTTATTAAAGATGAACATTCTTGAGAAGGTTGAAACTACACCAAAATATTGTGTAATATCACCAGTGCTGATTTCTTATGAACAAGATAAAGCAAGACTGTGCGGTGATTATAGAGCATTAAATACATTTACAGTAGATGATATTTATCCCTTGCCAAGGATTGCCTCTATACATGCTACCCTTAAAGGTGCTAAATATATAAGTTGCCTAGATGGAAATAAAGGGTACCATCAAATTCCTGTTGAAAAGAATTCACAGAACTTTTTGTTGATAACAACACACATGGGAATTTATAAGTATGTCAGAATGCCATTTGGACCAAAGAATGCTCCATCAGTATTTCAAAAGTTAATGGATATAACATTCCATAATGAAATGATTGAGGGATGGTTAATGGTATACATTGATGACATCATAGTGTTCTCTAAAAATTTTGATGAACACTTAATCCATTTAAGGAAAGTATTTCAGAAAATGGATGAAATAAAAATGACCCTTGCATTGAAAAAATGTAAATTTGGGTTTGAATCTTTAAAGGTGCTTGGTCATATTGTATCTGGCTTACAAATATGTGTAGACCAAAATAAAGTGGCTGCAATAAAGAATATTGGCATTCCTCAAAATGTGAAGGATGTAAAATCTTTTCTTGGAATGTGTGGTTATTATAGACAATATATAAAAAAACTACCAATCAATTGCTGCACCACTGACCACACTGATAAAGAAATCAGAAGCTTTCATTTGGAATAATGAAAGACAACAAGCTTTCAATAAGTTGAAAGAATGTTTAATGACAGCTCCTATCTTGGGATTACCAGATTTCCAATTACCTTTTGTATTATATACAGATGCAAGTTTTATTGGACTGGGTGCTGCTTTGCATCAAAAACAACTTATTGAAGGTAAAATGTCAGAAGTAGTAATCTGCTATATTTCACGTACTCTGAGAAGTGGTGAATTAAAATATGGTGCTACTCAACTTTAATGTTTGGCAGTAGTATGGGCTCTTGAAAAGCTACATTATTACCTTGAAGACCAAAAATTAGAGTTAATAACTGACTGTAGTGCAGTTAAGTCACTCTTAAACATGAAAACTCCTAATAGACACATGTTTAGATGGCAATTAGCTGTACAAGAATACAGAGGACGGATGACTATTACACATAGAGCAGGAACCTTGCACTCTAATGTAGATCTATTATCTAGAGTACCTCTGCCTAATAATGATGATAATCCTGCTTATGTTCCTGAGTCAGAGATTATTAACATTTATGGCATTTATATTGTAGATCTTGAGGATGAATTTATGCAATCAATTCTTGATAATTATAATTCAGATCCTGACTTAAGTAAATTAACTACAATATTAAATGATCCATCTAATGCTTCAATGAATGTTTTAATAAAAACATTACCAAATAAGTATAAAGAGGCATTAGAGAAAGGAAAATTTTCCATTGAGGATGGTTTTATATATTACAGGAAAAAATTAAGTAATGTAATTGTAATTCCCCCTTCAATGAAGGAGTTAATGTTAAGTATATGTCATGATGATATATTAGCAGGTCATTTTGACTACCATAAAACATTAACCAGAGTAAAAAACACAGCTTGGTGGATTAACATGTCTGAGGATGTTCAGAAATATGTTGAAACATGTGATTCTTGTCAAAAATCTAAAAGATTAACAGGAAAAAGAGCTGGTTTATTACAACAAATCGAGCAACCAAAAGCTCCATGGGAAATCATTAACATGGACTTTGTAACAGGTTTGCCAATAGCAGGGCGTAAAAGTTATAACTCCTGCTGGGTAATTGTAGATAGATTTACAAAGATGTGTAAGTTTATTCCTACCCACAAAGAGGTTTCTGCAAAGGACTTAGCTTTTTTATGGTGGACACAAATGTTAAATACAGCAGGTTTCCCCAAAGCAATAGTTTCTGACAGAGATCCTAAATTTACTTCTGAGTTCTGGACGTCACTTATGGATGTTTCAGGGTGTCAATTAAAACTTTCTACAGCACACCATCCACAAACTGATGGGCTAGCAGAAAGAATGATACAAACCTTAGAAGATATGATAAGAAGATACTGTGCTTTTGGTCTTAATTTTAAAGACAATGACAAATTCACGCATGATTGGGTAACCCTTATCCCAGGTTTAGAATTTGCATATAATAGTACAGTACATTCTGTCACTGGCAAAAAGCCATTTGAGTTATGGTTGGGTTATGTACCTAATACCCCTGCTAAAACTCTTAATAAGTTACCTAGATTGGATATTCATCCAGGTACTAAATCTTTTCTTCAGATGCAGGAATTATGCAGAAAACATGCTCAAAAATGTATAAATAAGGCTTTTGAGTATGAAAAGAAAAGATGGGATAAAGCCCATAAAGAACAAATGTTCAAAGAGGGTGATGAAGTCCTTATTTCAACGCTACATTTCAATTTAAATGGTAATGTTAAATTGAAGGATCCATTCATTGGACCATTTGTAGTTAAAAAGATGGTTGGTAATAATGCTGTTGAGGTTATTCTATATGCACCTTATGATAGAAAACATCCAGTATTTCCTATTTCTCTTATAAAACCATACCATTCTAATGATACTGCTCTATTTCCAACAAGATCAGGAAGGCATAAACAGCAACCTGAAGAAATAGTGGAAAAGGCAGAAATTGAAAAGATACTTAAAAAGAGACACCTTACAAAAGAAAAGGGAGTTGAGTATCTATTAAGATTTAAAAATAAATCAAGTGAATATGACCAGCGGATTCCAGAAAATGAAATCTCTGATCTTAAAAATCTCTTGAAAAAATTAAATCTAAATAATACTGTTCATTCAGTATATGTATTATAAAAATTATTTTTTATTTTATTATTTCATTCCTTAAGATTAATTAAAATGTCTTAACATTTTTTTTTATTGTTTTTTTTGGGGTGAGGGAGTGTCAGCCTAAATATCCTTAGGACTGAGTATTTCTTATGCTTAAAATAAGATAACCTTAACTAGATTAAGCTTATATCTTAAAAATAAGGTTAAAATAATAATATATATTATTTTATTATATATATATATAATTATTATTCTATTATATAATTTATAATAGTTTAAATAGCTTATCCATGGCCTAATAATACTTATTAAGGTGTTAATGGAGTCATAATATACTTATCTTACGTGATATGAAGTAATTATTGACATACATAAGCTTATATGTATACATAAATCTCATATTCAGTGAAATATGCAGTATATTATGTATATTTAGGTATATAAGTGGGTTTTAGCCCCTTAATAGCCTATAAACTTTGTTTTTCTGCTTATTTTAGGTCATATGGACGAAATCAGTGGACTCACAATGCCTACAGAAGCATAGACACCTATATCAGGCGCATACACCCAGTTTGGACAACTAAAATTACTTCCTTGGATGGTTATTCACGGATTTATGGGTTGGAAAGATGTTTTTGGGTTAATGTGGATGCTTGGGGATGTTATTGGGGGCTGGGACATTTTATTTGTTTCCTTTATATGCTTTTAGTTTCATTAAATCTCTTTTTGATCATTTATTTTACCTGTTTCTTTATGGTATCCGCTTTTATCTGGGTAATCTATTTATGGTATGACTCTGTGTTATTATTAATAGTGATGGAGGGTCCTTATTGGAGGTCTGGGTGTTGAAAATGCTTGAAGTGGACGCCATGGGGAGGTGATGGGCCCTCACAGTGCTGTAATTGCCAGGGATAGCAGTGACATCATCTGGATTGAAGGTCTGTGCACTCCAGTGGATTTGGGTATAAGTAAGGAGGGATTTTGACGGTTTATTATCATCATTCAATTACTACACTTCAAACAAACACTACAATACAATTATTAGCATTCAGAAATATATTAATAAGCCCTTATAAATTGATATTATCTTTATAAAAGCTATAACTATATTTTATTCTTCTATTTTCCACCACTAGCACGCATTTAAATCCAAGTATTGTGAGTTTTATTTGAGTATAACTATTCTATTAGTCTTCCCCTGAGGTTTAATCACTAAATCATTTATTAATAAGTAGTAGGACCATAAAATAACACTATTATATCATACTTATATACTAGACTATACTGACAAAAACTATTTCCAATCTTACTTCTCTTCTTAGAAAAGATATTCCTTTTGTTTTTACCTCTACAGCACAAAAGGAATTCGAAGCATTGAAGACGGCGTTCATGACAGCTCCAATTCTTCAACACTTTAATCCTTCTGCTTTGACAATCATCGAGACAGATGCGAGGGATTATGCTATTGCAGGGGTCATTTCTCAATTAAATCCTGAAATAAAATTGTTTCATCCTGTTGCTTTTGAGTCACGCAAACTCATTTCAGCAGAATTAAATTATGAAATTCATGACAAAGTGCTTTTTGCTATTATCAATTGTCTTAAAAAATGGCGCTCTTCTCTTCTCAGCCTAGATAGTCCTTTTCAAATTTTAACAGACCATAATGCTTTGAAATACTTCATGTCTTCCAAAGTGTTAACCAGGTGTCAAGCCAGGTGGGATGAAATTCTGTCTGAATTTACTTTTTCTATATCCTATCGCCCAGGTAAGAATTGGATTGTCCCAGATATCTTGTCACGTTGGGACGACATTTACCCACAGCGGGGGGATGCATTTGCTGACAAGAACCCAGCAAATGTGAAATCAATTTTCAACAAATCAATGTTAACGACTCATCAACTTAATTTGATGGCAATTCAATCTTTTCAAAATCCATTATCCAACATCCTCAAAGCTCAGTCGAAGGTAAATTATTGTTTAGGGCTAAAAGACAAAATACTCTTGAAGCAAGGGGCCAAAAGATTTAGTATTGAATCAGGTCTATTAGTTTTTGAAGGTAGAGTAGTCATACCCAACAACAATGAAATAAAATTATGGATTTTCAATAGTTGACATGATTCTCCATTAGCAGGTCATTTTGGGGTTGATAAAACCTACCAGTTAATAGTGAGGGATTTCTTCTGGACAGGAATGACCAGAGAAATCAAGGCCTATATAAGAGCTTGTTACCAATGTAATAGGAATAAGGCTCCCCATCACCGGAAGAATGGGTTGCTTCAACCACTTCCTATTCCCTCTAAACCTTGGGAATCTTTATTGATGGATTTTATTTCTCAACTTCCTCTTTCTAATAATTTTGATGCTATATTAGTAATAGTAGATAGATTTTCAAAAATGTCTATTTTTTATTAAAACCACTACTACTGCTACAGCAGAAGATTTGTCAAACATTTTTCTAGAATATGTATTTTCCAAACATGTCTTACCTAATGATATTATTTCAGATAGAGGCTCATTGTTTGTATCCACATTCTGGACTCAACTGTGTTGACAACTCAATTTCACGAGGAATCTCTCCACGGCCTATCATCCTGAAACCAATGGGCAAATGGAAAGGGTCAACCAAATCCTCAATCAATACCTTCCAATGTATGTCAGTTACCAACAAGACTATTGGACCACATGGTTTCCATTGGCCGAATTTGCTTATAATAACTCGACTCATTCTTCGACACGACAATCTCCTTTTGAAACTGTTTATGGATGACATCCTCGATTCAACTCAACTCACGTAGGAACTAATCATCCTGTTGAACATTATCTTCGAACCATATCATGACTCCAAGAAGAACTTAAATCAAACTTGGAATTAGCGATTCGAAGGTACAAGGAACAGGCCGACAAACATCGAAAATCTGCTCCTTCTTTTAAACCAGGCAACAAAGTATGGCTTGATTCACAAAACATTCGAACGACTGGACCATCAAAGAAACTAGCTGAAAAGCGCTTGGGACCATTCAAAATTGACTCTGAAGTCTCTAAAACTGCATTTCAACTCAAACTACCTCCTAAATGGCAGGCTATTCACCCTGTTTTCCACATATCTCTCCTGGGACTAGCTCAAGAAACATACCTGGGCAAGAACCAACCTCCTCCGGAACTGGTCAAAGTAGAAGACCATCTAGAGTGGGAAGTAAGCTGTATCCTTGATTCAAGAATGCGCAAGGGGAAACTCCAATACCTTGTGGAATGGGAAGGCTTCCTCGATGATTCAGACAAAACATCCTGGGAGCCAGCCATCAATGTTTCTAACGCCCCTGAACTCCTAAAATCTTTTCATCTTAAATATCCTTTAAAACCAAAACCTTAAAACTTCTTTTTATTTCTTTTCTTTCTCTTTTTTTTTCCTTCTTCTCTATAAAATCTAAAATTTTTTTTTACCTTTAAAATTTCCTTATTCTTTCTTCTTTTTTTTCTTTTCAAAAAGTTTTTCAAGCTTCTTTAAAATAAATAAAATTAAACTAAAACAAAATTAAATTAAAATAAAATAATATAAAATTAAATTAAAATAAAATGTAATTAAAAATAAAAAAAATAAAAAAATTTAAAACAAAATAAATAAAATAAAACCTTCTAAAATTTCTTTAAAATTTCTTTTCTTTTCTTTTCAATTTTCTACATACATTCTTTCCTTAAAAAATTCTTTTCCTCAAACTATCAAAATTTTTTTAAAAACGCAACACAAAAATCTTTCTCGAATTTCACTTCAACCTCTAAATATCTCTTTTAAAATTTCTTCAAACAATAACTTCTTTCTTTTAAATTCTTTTAAAAATTTATTTCTTCTCTTCTTTTCTTTCTTTCCTTTTTAAATAACTAAAATTCCTCAAAACTTCAATAAATAAACTTTCACAAATTTTTTTTATTTCATTTAATTTTCATTTCCAATAAAATTATTTCAATCAACTATTTCTTCTTCCTACTTAAATTCTTTCTTTTCAAAATTTAAACTAAAACTCCTTCAATTAAAAAATCTTTCTTTTCTTCTTTCATTCAAATTTCTTCTTCTTTCAAGATTTAAAACAAAATTTTATTTAAATCTTTTTCTTTCTTTTTCTTTTTCTCTAAAAATTCTTATAAAAATAAATATTAAAATTTTAAATAAAATAACTAAATATACAAATTGTTTCTACTTTTCTTTCCTCTTTCTTTCTTTTTCTTTTTTTTCCCTTCCATTTTAAATCTTCTCCTTTATTTTCCCTTGAACCAATCCCTTCATCTTCTCCAAAATCATCCTTATCTCCTTCCTACATTTTTCAAAACCCTCCTCCTCTTTTACTGGTACTACTTCCCCGATTTCCAGTAGTTCTTCGGCCACGTTGAAGGAAGCAGCATCAATAATCTTATCCACTTCACCGCTTAAATCTTCGATAAAACTAGCTAGTCAACCCTAGCAAGGTTTCTTCGACCATACCTGGTCAAGAGTTTCTTCATGATCCTCCCTCGAGGTATTCACTGGTAACTGTTCTTCGTTAGGAATTGACGGCGCCACTTCCACAGCAGTGGTTTCCACAATAGGAGCTCCCACGGTCAAAGATTCCACCGTAGGGGCTTCCGCAATAACATCTAAATTCTAAATCATATGGTCATCAGTAAAATTTTTTCTTTGGAAAATAAAATTAAAGTAAAATAAAATAAAATCAAACTTACTTCAAACATCAGATCAGCCTCTAGAAATAAATTCAATGTGACTCCCACTGCCACTTCCTTTCCTTCCTCATCATCTTTGATGACCATTTGCCGCTTTTTCGGTGTCCGCCTTGAAATGGGGACTTCCTCCACCAACTCATCCACCTCCTCTTCTACCCTTCGTTTACCCAGGACAACATATTTTCCTCAACTTCCTCCTCAGCTGCTTCTGATTTGTCATCCCCGATCAACATGTCCCATATGTCTTCAAACACTTATTTTGTCTTCAGTATTACCCAATATTCAGTCTTGGTAAACCTTCATTCAATGTCCCATCTTTTTGTTAACACATTGCACGCCACCCGTCTCCATCAGCAAAACTCACATTTCTGGCAAGGACCTCAAGTAGCTGTGCTTTCCACACAGAAGTATTCCATTGATTCACAAGCCATGCATGCTTGGGAATACTGTCAAGTAACAAGCCCACCATCCGCTTTGGGGTGAGGAGGCGTGGGAGCTGGAGTAGCACAAGTTGACATAATAATAATAAATGAATAAACAAGAATTAAATAAAGGGAAACTAATGTGGGAAGTATATTTCTCACGCTCAACAGAGCTCGTGTTTTTATACCCAGGCATCTGTTATGCGCCACATGACACTCGAGGCAAAAGCAGCTCATTAAATCAATAATACAGAGGTCTAAATCCATACTTGAAGCGCAGAAAGCAATTCTACATAGCAACTGCGACTTTCCTTTGTGTACTCACTATTCAACCGCGCTAGTCTAAACTCTAAATCTAAATTAGTCAATCTCTCAATAGTGTGTCTCAGTCTTTTCCTCAATAAGCGACGCACAGCGCAATAGTCAATGTAATAGTACACTAAAAGATTCATTAAATGTCAGTGAATTATTAAAAGGGGTAGTGAGCATGGACGGAATGGATAGTGGAGGATTAAAGGGTTGACAGATGTTAGTGAGGAGGGTCCAGGTGTAATGGTGTAGACAATCCTATAGTACTAGCTATAGGCCTTGACCAAGGGATTTGGAGAAAAAACAGAGAGAAAATCCCCTGTCCCTTTAGAAAAAGAAGTGAGATTTACCTGCTACAGTAAATTGGTTCCTGTTTTGCTAAAGACCCTTTTTCGATACACTTGACTGCTTGATGAGCCAAGAAAGTAGTCACCAGACAGACTACCAGACCAAAGAACTGAAATGTAGACCAATGTCCACACCAGAGACAGCAAAAATACTTGATGTAGGCTGCAAATCCACACCAGAGACAGCAATAATACTTGCTATAGCTTGCAAGACTATAACAGAGAAAACAGTTGCCAAAGTTAAGTTAAATGAAGAACTCACTTGCAACAAACACAGCCAATTGTGGCCAGAAAACAGTGAAAACTAAGTGAGGAACAATGATATCACCTCCAGATGGTTGTATGATGATTAAGGTTGCCCCAAACTGTCTTATTCACTATATACACACAGACCACTATCTAAGAGCCCATGCGCACCCACCAATCCAGCGCCTGTACCCGCCAAATTGCATAAAAAACCCTCCAGAAGCACTCCCCAGCCTTCTAAAACAGAGGCGCGCGGGCCTCCAGAAGTTGGAGGTGCCGCCTGAAGCAGCACGGCCTCCCTGAAGCCAGAGAACCACTAAAAACACCCAATCTACTTAGAAAAACTAACTACAACTACTAAAACCTTTAAATCACGGAATTTCACTATAACAACATTGAGACATGAAATATAGAGAATCATTAGCTCTATCCAACGGTACTAAGCACTTAACCCTAAGACTTAAGGTTATCCCGTAAAACACAAAAAACAAAATTAAACAGCTATCTTTTTAAATGAAAAATGAGGAATTGACCCCTTAAAACTTAGAATATGAAAAATGTCTACAAGACATAAAATATAGAGAAAAACCAGGGCTATCCAATGATAGTACCCACATACCGGCAGACCCAATATCCACGGAATGAAACCAGAAAAATACCTAATCCCTTCACTGATGTCAATTAAGACATGCACAAACAACACCAAATCGCACAACAAAGGCCCCTGCCAATGTTGGAAGACCACATCCTCCCTCCAATTAAGAATTTCCACATTCTTTCTTCCTCAAACCACCATGTTCAACCTTCTTCCTAAACATGCCTCTGAAATGGGTCCTTGCCAATACTGCATTGACAATAATCTAATCTGCGCCATGACACCACCTGTCCATCCATACAGAACGTCCTGCAATGTCTGCCAATCTAGAAAGAAGCCCTGCTACAGACCTGGTCCATTATCCTCTGCAACAGATTCACCTCCACCTCAACCTGGTCCATCTTCTACCAGCACCAAAAGATCTAGGCCATCCATCCTGATACCCAGATTAATCAAAAAGCTTCACCCTTCCCAGAAGAGTGCCACAACCTATAAAACAACAAGTTCCACCATCCCTGGTCCATCTGATATTAAGGAACTTTCATTTCTTCCTTCAACTTTAAAACTGATAACTTCTCAGTTCCTCCATCTTCTGATAGTGATGATAACAATGTGGGATCCATTGCACCACCAACATTAAACCACTTGCCCACCATCAAGGCCAAGTTTCAACAACACAAATCTCAACAGAAACAACTTCTGCTTCACTAATTCCAATCCACTCCTGCTAGAGATCCACAGGACATTGAAAACAGAAGACACCTCATTCACCAGTTCAAGGCTAATTCTGAACACTTCATTTCATCTCTTGATTCCCTCTGTAATTCCACTAGTACTTGAGTTTGATTCAGAAAAGAAAAATTGACCACACCCTCTATAGGATGTAACCACAAACAACCCTCAGTTTTAAGTCTTGGGGGACCATCCTCATTTTATAGTCTTGGGTGACTCAAAAACTCTCAGTTCAAAGTCTTGGGGGACTCAAAAACCTAAATCATAAACCCAGAACCAGAGATCAACCACATTAAGACGCAGAGAGAAAACTAACATTCTGGGGTAATTGTGAATAAAGCTGCCAGCCCATCAATTACCCCCAAACTTGCCTTTGCTAAATTCGGAGGCTCCCCCTGTGGATACCCTCCACCAATCTTTCAAACGCAACACCAACAACAACACACATTCCTCAGTTTATAGTCTTGGGGGACTATCCTTGAAACCATAAATTTTCAGTTAAAGGTCTTGATGGACTATAAAATTTCCAGTTTGGAGTCATAGAGGACTGACAGAATCTTGCATAAATCTGACCCAGCCAATTTCATGCAATACACCCACAGCTAGACCCGCGGAGCGTCCGCCTTCAGTTCATCTTCTACTCATCACTGAAAAAATTCTTCTCTTATCATTTTCATCATCTTTTACACCACAGATCATGTCTGGATCCCCTGCTGTTGACTCCTCTACTCTTCCTTGCTTCACTGCTCCCAGGGACTATGCCTGCAAACAGTGCATCCACATGTGCAGACCTTGCACATTCACTCTTCCAAACCCTGAAGCCAAATTCTACAACAGGGCTTGTGACTCTTGCTATTCCAAAAAGAAGAAATGTGACAGAGATGCCCACTATCCTATTCCTCCGCCTTCTCCTTCTCACAAGTAAATATCCAGATCCCCTACCAGGTCTCCAGAACTTGGTCCATCCTCTTCCTCTCTATCTTCATCTCCTTCCAGAAGATCCAGAAGCTCAGCTTCCAGCACTCTTCCCAAAAGACCAGCCTTAGCTTCTCAAGAAACTGCTTTTATCACTGCTAAATTAGCTCCAAAAGCTTCAAAATCAACCCCTAGGCTTCTAGACCCCGTCCAGGCGGCCCACCCACCTCACCAAACAGTGAAAATCAGGGCCAAAACCTCCAAAAACGGCCAGAAAACAGCCAAATTCAATCAATCAACAAAAACAGCTCTACACAATCAACTCCTACCGCTCCCAGAGCCAAGCAATCAACCCTTTCAAAGTCTAAAAGCGCCGAAATTTCCCAAATTTCTAAGAGACCTGCCAAAGGACCCCAGGAAGAAACTAGAACACCCAGCACTGCACCAAGACCACAACCTCGTCCCCAATCAAGGCAACGCAACTACACCTCTCCTCTGTCAGCCAACTATTCTTCTGACAGTTCCATTCCTTCTAAACCTCCATCCATAAGAGATCAATCTGCTTCCAAATCACCCTCTCCTGCTCCATCTTTCAACCATCCTGGTACTCCATCACCAGTACCTCCTCCAACTGAACCAAGCAGAAATATTAGCAACAACAACAACAGCAACAACAACAACCCTGCTGCTATAACTAGGCCCCAGGAAGATCAGCATCCCAGTTCACCTTCTCAGGATCCTTCAGAAGAAGACCAATAGAATCCGTATCTTTCTTTGATTGATCCTCCTACTATGACCATGCCAAATTTTTCAGAAGTCCGAATTCCGGCTGCTTACAGATTTGATGAACTTCCAATCTGTAAGTACCACATTAATTCATCCAATTTCTTCAAAAAAAATAATTACTGATCCAATTCTTCTTGTCTAGTTGGCACCCCTCCTCCTGAAACTACTATTGGAGTTGCCCAACCTCTAGAAACTTCTTTGACCCTGGATTATGGAGACATGAAACAACACCTAAGCACCATGTGTTCCAACATGCTGAAAGCCTTCGCCCTCCATGGACCTTTGAATGACTTTGAAAAATCCCTGAGAAAGCGCCTACTGGACGAACACTGGAAGATGTCTAGGATCATTAAGCACACCTTCCAGCACTCAATTCCTGCCTCTTCTTCTTCCTCCTCTGAACTTCCATCCAAACCCATTCCTGACCACTATAACCCATATAATCTCTCCAGTAGGATGCACTTCAGAGAACACCGTTGTGGTAGCCTAAAGTTTAGTATGGCACCTAAGTACGTAAATGGAGTTATTACGGCGTGCAAGATTGGCGTTATTATTTTTTATAAAAGGGTTTTATTTAATTTATTTGAGTTTTAAATATGAAGAAATTGGTCAAGAGCAAATGCCTACGCGAAAACAATTTATTTTATGGAGAAAACTTATTTTTACGGTCTGAAGAGTCTATAAGTATCAAGTCGAGTCACTCAAGAACCTTGGGAAATTTTCCCAGAATTTTTACTATTTTTCTTATATTTTTAAATGAATTTTAAAGTATTATAGAAATATTTACGTTTTTAGAAATTACCTAACTTTGATGAATTTTCATGGGGTGATTAGAGCTGCGCAGACTACGAAAACTAGTTTGGAATGTAAAGGGGAAGTAGCTCTATTATTTGTAATTTTTCTAGATTTTTTATTATAGTTTTAAAGGTTCTAATAGACTCCGTATGGACTCCGTACGGGCTCCAGATTGACTCTGGGAGAGCTCTGGAGGGGAAAACTTAGGCACGTGACTAGGAATACTTAAGCGCCTCTCAAACTTGAAATTGAGGGGGGGGGGGGGATAGATCATACAGCTTAATCTTTAACCACCACGGTCTCATTTTTTTATTACTCAACAAATTAAATAAAATTGTAATACCCTTATAACTTTATATTTTATATATAACATTTTAGAAATACTACTCAACAATTTAAATCACACTTCATACAGGGTATCTTTAGAAAGTTCTTCATCACTGGGACTTGATTATTGCTGTCTCATAAAAACTCAAATTATAATAAAAACATAAAAGTCAATCTTTACAGATCTTTCACTGGTACACCTTAATTGTTGTTATCAGTATTTCTTTTCTCAACAGCCACAATCATTTAATCTCAATAAGCGTTAAATATTTTAGAGTTTCATTATTTTTATCAATCAGATCCAAGTAGACTAGTTAGCTTAGTGATTTAGAACTCCCATTTTGTTATTTTTATTGGAAGGACGGGGTTTTAAGATAAATCCACACATCTCCTCTGGATTCTGCTTACAGCAAGGCAACTGTAAGAGTTTACCTTACCATAGTTGGCGCCCAACGTGGGGTTCGATTTCTCTAGCTTTCTTTAAAGACTTACTTGGCTCAAGAACGTTCTTAGCCTGAAAGAGGCATATTTACTGGAACTCTAATTGGATTTTTGTTATTGGCCTGCAAGAGGCTTGTTATTTTATCAATTGTTAACGCTTTTCATTACATATTGGGATGTCTTCTTCTGCTGTTGCTTCTGGATCTTTTAACCCTCTTACTCCTTCAGTTAGAATTGTTTCTTGGGATGGCCCAAAGTTTGATGGGGAGGAGGTTAAATGGTTCATTAGCAGGTATGAAGCTGCTGCTGCTGTTGATGGTGCTTCTCATGTGGATATGGTGAAGCAAGTTAGGTTTTTTATTGCTGATAGGGAGGTGGAAAAAGAGGTTATTGCTATGCAGGCATTTAAGGACAAGGATTGGGTTAAGCTTTCTAAAGCTATGGTTGATAGTTGGGGTGTTAGGTTTACTATGATGGACCTCAATAAAATTGTTGGAGACTGGCAAGCAAAAGGTGGAGTTTCTTCTATGGCTGACTTCAAAAAGCTCTGTGTTCAGTTTGATGAAGTGGTGGAATATCTCATATTGGTTGACGAGTTAGTGCATGAGAATCAAGCAAAAGATTTGTTTTGGACAGCATGCAGCAGGGATATTCGAATGGACGTCTTGAAGGATCTTTCAAGAAAAGATTTGATGAAGGAACTGCCTAATGGTGAGAAGAAAATGCCGGCTCTGGAGGTTATCAAAGAGAAAATTCAGGCCCATCTCAAGTTGTTAGCATTGGACAAATATCAAGAGTCATGCACTCAATATGTTAGCAAGGTCAGCAAAGTTTTGGCCGAAAACAACAATATTATGGTCAAAGCCCAGGAGGCCAAGAAGGCACAAATGGGATTACCTGCTGCTAAAGTTGAGGGCAATGTAGATAATAAGATGGTCGATCACTTGGCCGATTTAACGAAACAATTAAAAATATTTGTTCAAGAGACTCAGAAGGCCAACAAGGCCCCAATTGCTTCTTCGTCGACGTCAACTTCTTATCAGTCCAGAGGTTATGAACGTCGAAATTATAATGGCAATAACAATGGTAACCGCTTCCCAGGCAATGGGAGAAATGGTGGGAATGGTGGTAGTAATAGTTATAGAGGTGGCTACAATGAGCCAAAGGTGTGCTCCTATTGTAATAGGAGGGGGCACAGAGCAACAGTTTGTTTTGCTCTTGATAAGGATATAGATGCTGGGAGAGTTTTATTTGATGGTAAAGTTTATAAATTTCAGGATGGTTCATTCATCAAGCCCAGTGATGGACAGTCTCCTTCTGATTTGGTCAGAAGAAGTGTAACAGCTGAAAGGAGAGCCAGATTTGAAGAGGTGACGGATGAAGATATTAATGCCAAGGGTGGCAAAAATGGTAATGGTAATTGTGGTAAAGCTGACAAGGGCAAGGAGAAAGAGGTCAGTAAAGCCACATTTTCTACTTCTTTTGGTGGTTTAGAGCTGGCGACAGTTGCCCAGGTGGAGGGTAGCTGTATGGCTGGCGAATACAATGTTAATGCTGCTAGAAGAGCGGCTGCTACTAAGTTGAAGAGTAGCATTCAGAGCCAATTGAGGGCTAATCCTGGAAAGGCCAATAACAAAGTGAAACCTTACTCAAAGGACAAGAATTCTAGTGCTCAAACTGCCGCCAACAAATTGAACCCTTACTCTAAGGACAAATTATATAAAATGCAGAAGGGGATTGCTGATATGGGGCCCCTTAGTTATGGCAAGTTTGATTTAAATGGTGAGCCTATGCCAGAGGATGATTCGGATTCTGAGGAGGACATACCGTTGGCGTCTCTACCCAGACCAAGTTTTAGCGGTCCCATCCCAATGGAGGGTGTAAGAAGGACTAGTGATGGATCAGGATTAGTGTGAGAAGCTGGTGACGGAGTTAGGGTTATAGAAAGTGAAGATGTTATAATGGGGGGTGAAGATGGCTCGGTTGGACCTCAAGAGGTACCCAGGGCCAAGGTTGTTAAATCAAAGGTCCAGTATGAGCGGCCAGTAGTTTCTGGCCAAGCTAATGCGATGGACGCAGTTTTGAATAGGGTGAATCAACTGCAGATTCCCTTATCTTTGGGGGAGTTATTTACGATTAGTCCGGCGCTTGCTGAAAAGCAAAAGAAGCATTTGACGAGGCGTCGGGTTTCCACTGGAGAGGTGGAATATATTTGTGAAAATGCTGAAAAGTTTGGGGAAGATGTAGATACACATTTTTCCGCTCCCCTGGGTTACCTGGTGGTAACTCTTAATGGTAAAGAAGTAAAGGCCTTGGTCGATTCAGGGTCTCAAATTAATTTAATTTCATTGGAGCAAGCAACAAGTATAGGCTTGCAAATTAAAAGTGGAACTGGGGGAAACCTCAGAGGTATTGGAGGGCATGCAACAGAGCTGATGGGCACAGGTGAGCATGTTAGGTTAGGCATTGGTGGATCTGTAGGTAAGGTTTACTTTTATGTGGCCAGAGGAGCAGTCAAAACTGTTCTGGGTGGTCCTTTTTTTAATGGATTTCGAGGCCAGGATAGGGTATCAAGCTGGCATGGGGATTAGTTTGGAGATCACTGGTGAAGATATGCCGAGGTTACATATGCGGTTAGAGCCTCCTGGAGATGAAGGTTGGGAAACACGGCCAGGGATTACTACTCTGTGCCAGTGTTGTGTTTGCACCAAGAAGCGGCATATAAAACAGATGGCTTCTGGTGAATTATGTTCGTTGGAAAGGGATGAAAGCCCTCATTTTTTGGGGTAGCAGGGGTTGATCACTCTAATGTTGTAATCTCTCCTCAGGATGAGATCCCGGATTGCAATAGGTCAGCTCACTTGGAGATAATTCAAGTGGATTCTCAATTATTTTCTGTTAATATTACTTTGGAGTGCAAATACGTTATGGACTTTTCTATATGTTTATTGGATTTACCCGGTTTTTCTATTAAATTTAAAAACAGTGAAAAAGGCAAAATGGGCCAAATTAGGTTGGATAAAAAAAATGGGAAGGGTATGTTTTTGGACCTCCAGCAAGAGGTTAAACTGCAAGTATCTCCTTATATTATGGACCTCCAGCAAGAGGGTAAACTGTGAAAATCTTATCAAAAACCGATTAAAAATCTCAGGATAATTAAAACACAAAAAAATAATTTATGTGAAAAGGTTATTCCAGACCTCCAGCAAGAGGGTAAACTGCAAATATCACATCAAAATCCGATTAAAAATCTCAGTATAATTAAAACACAAAAAAAAATTTTTTGTGAAAATTCAATTCCGGTCCTCCAGCAAGAGCATAAACTGCCAACTTTCTTTATGGGCAATTTACTGTTGGATAAGGGAAGCAAAGGTGTTGGAAAACCTGTTTATAAATTAGACGAGGGAAAGGAGAAAAGGGTAAAATTTAAAAATGAAATAAAATATTTTTCTAATTTTTCTTATTCCGATTCTGACGATGAAGAAGATTTATTTGATGAAATTTTTAATGGCGAATCAAAAGTAAATGTTTTACCTCAAGCTTATTTAGATGTGGAGGCAGCCAAATATAAGAAAGTAGCAAATAAAGTTCGACCTATTAATGAACCGCTACCTGCCGAATTAAATCCACCCTTGAGAAGACCAAGGTTATCAAGAGATCCTTATGAAAGTCCCTTGGTAAAGAATCCGCCTGAATTTTCTGAGACATCAAGAATCACTTTTGAGAGACTGGGTGTTGTTAATTTTTGACCTGATGGTTGGTTGTCTGGAGAAGAGAAGAAGTTGTTGTTGGATGTGATGGTCAAGCGAGAGAAGGCCATTGCTTTTGTAGAAGAGGAGAGGGGTGTGTTGAAGCATTCTTATGGGGAGCCTTACAAGATTCCTGTGGTATGTCATGAACCGTGGCAGCAGAAACCTATTCCTATTCCAGCTGCATTAAAAGAAGCCTATATTGAAGTTGTCAGAGAACGGATACGCACTGGACTGTATGAGCAATCAACATCAAGTTATTCTAGTCCGGCATTTTGTATCAAGAAACCGAATGGCAAGCTTAGAGTTGTTCATGATCTTAGGGAATTAAATAGGGTTACAATAAAGGATGCTGGGATACCGCCTAGTTCTGAGGAGTTTGTAGAAGCTTTTGCAGGGAGAGTGTGTTATGGATTGGGAGATATTATGGGTGGATATGATGAGAGAGAGTTACATCCGGACTCAAGGCTTCTCACTACATTCGATACACCACTTGGACGTTTACAGTTAACAAGATTACCTCAAGGAGCAACAAATTCGGTTGCAGTTTATCAAGCTCAGATGGCTTGGATCCTTCAAGACAAAATTCCACAATATGCTGGAATCTTTATAGATGATGGAGGAATTAAGGGACCAACAACCAACTATGATAACCAGGTGTTGGAAGAGAATCCCAGGATACGCAAAATCATTTGGGAGTTTGCAAATACATTAGAAAGAATCTTGTTTCAAATTGAAGAGGCTGGTTTAACTATTTCAGGTTCAAAATTTTTATGTTGTGTTCCAGCCTTAGAAATATTAGGCCATGTGGTATGTAGAGAGGATAGGATTATGTCCAAGAAGAAAGTTAACAAAATTCAGTCCTGGCCAAGACCCAAGAATATGACCGAAGTTTGAGGGTTTTTAGGCGTTTGCGTATATGTTAGAATGTTTATCAAGGACTTTTCTTCATTGGCAGCTCCATTGAGACGGTTAACGAGAAAGGATGCAGACTAGGAGTGGGATGAAGAGTGTGAGAAGGCGTTTGTGAAGTTGAAGGAGGTTGTAGGGAAGGATTTAGTCCTGCACAAGTTGGATTATGGAAAAGATGCTGGCAGAATTTATTTAGCAGTTGATTCAATGTATTTGCTGAGGTCGAATCAAGATATTCTCAACCAAAATTGGAATTATGTGGTGTGGCAAAAATACTGAAGAAACTTCAGCATATTTTGTGGGGGCAACATTTCGAGTTGCAAGTGGATGAGAAATCGTTAATCCAGATGATTAATTCCCCAAGTTTACCGAACGCACCCATGACGGGATGGGTAGCTTTTATTCAACATTTTTTGTTTGATCTAGTTCATAAGCCTGGCAAAACTTTTACTATGCCAGATGGTTTATCAAGGAGACCACCCACTGAAGAAGATTCAGACTCAGAAGAGTTCGATGAAGATATACCTATTATCAAAGCCAGCACTAAAGGAGCTGAAGACTTTCCATACCTCCCCCATGAGGTTAAACTGGCAGGATTATTGTGTTTAGATTATGGAGATGATGACCTCCACCAAGAGGATAAACTGGAAAATAGTTTTTATGTTAATAAAGGTGTTGGAAAAGGTGTAGATAAATTTGGTAGAAAGGAGGTAGAAGAAGATGTGGTGTATGTAGAGGAAGATGGATTGGTAGTGTGGGATAGTAGTAAATTAAGGAATGGTGTATATGTTGGAGAATTAGAGAATTTAAATAAAAAGGTGGATAAAGAGAAAGAGGTATTTTCAAATACGGTTTACGAAGGATCCAAAGGTTCAGAAGAAAAACTTCAACATAGCTAGATTAAAGATTTATTTAGAGGTCAACGATTATTGGCTCATTCATGTGCAGGTGATATTGGTGATAGAGAAGTCCCTATTGATGTTATATTAATCGATTTTCAAGATGAAGTCTGGGGTCAGACTGGTTTTTATTTTTTGTTAGTCAAATATTTGTTGACTTTAGAGAGGCCAGAAGATTGTGAAGACGATGAATGGGTGGCTATCAAGAGGAAGTCATCTACGTTTTACCTATCTGGTCGATGTTTAATGAGGAGAAGGTATCCAAATCCTCAAGAAGTTATAACTCAACAGAAGGGGCAAGAATTAGTTTTGAAATCACTGCTTGAAGATCTCGGGCATAGAGGCGTTGGAGAAACGTTTAGAAGAATTTCTGATTGATTTTGGTGGCCTGGCATGAAGATGGCTGTTAAACAGTGTGTTCAGTCATGCGAAGAATGTCAAAGATGAATTTATTTAAGGCCAAAAGAACCTGGACGCGCGACCGGTGAATATACGCTCTTTGGAAGAGTTAGTTTAGATGCTGTTCATATAAAAGAGGGATGGTATAAATATTTAATTGTGGCCAGAGATGATTTATCTGGTTTGGTAGAGGCAGCGCCTCTTATTAATTTAACTGCCAAAAATGTGGCAGAATTTTTTTTTGAATAATTGGGTATATAGGTATGGGGTGATGAAGTTGGTGACGGTAGATGGAGGTCCTGAATTTGGGACAGAGTTTAAAGAGGCTGTATTGAAAGTTGGATCAAAGTTTAGGGTAGCAACCCCATATTATCCTGAAGCTGAAGGCATGGTTGAGAGAGGGAATCAAGTTATCAAAGATGCTTTAGTTAAAATGTGTGGGACAAGTGCTGAAAAGTGGAGGCACTATTTACCTTTAGTTTTATTTGCTGATCAAATTACTGCCAAAAGGACGACCGGATTTTCACCTTATGAACTTGTTTTTGGACAGAAAGCAGTTTTACCGGTTGATTTAGAAGCTGAATCATATCTTGGAGTTGACTGGGACACGGTCAAAACTACTGAAGAATTATTGTGTGCAAGAATGATGCAGCTAGAAAAGAAAGAAGAATATTTAGAAAAGGCATATTCGCGGATGATGAAGATCAGAAACCAATCAGTTAGATATTGGGATGAGCGGTTGGCACATCGATTAAGGAAACCTTTGAGCCCAGGTGACATGGTCTTGGTGTATAATAGAAGTCTAGAGAGTCAATGGGGAAAGATGTTTGCAGATAGGTGGAATGGACCGTATAAAATCAAGGAGCAAGTTTCTGGCAGTTCATATGTGCTAGAAGAGTTGTATGGAGTAGTATTGAAGAAGAGGGTAGCGTCCGATCAAGTGAAACGGTTCTATCCTAGAGGCACCAGGAGTGCCAAAGTCTAACTCCGAAATGAGGATAAACTACAATTTTAATGACTTTTATTAAATTTATTCCTCTGCAACAAGGATAAACTATGATATCTACAAAATTTTATGGATACCTCCGCAATGAGGATAAACTATGATGTTTATAAAAATCTTATCAACCTCCGCAACGAGGATAAACTATGACATTTATCAAATTTTATTGACCTCCGCAATGAGGATAAACTATCTTCTTTTTATCAAAATACTTTACTGTCGTTACACTGCTTATGGGCGACGAAACTGTGATGAAACATAACGAAATGCGAAAAAACCTTCTTTGAAAATTTTCAAAATTCAAAATTCTTAAAATATGGGTGAAGATAGTGTTGGAAAATTTTAAAAATTTATTGGAAGAAGTGTTCACAGGGGAACCTTCTTAATTTAATATTGGCAAGTGTGGGGGTAATTGATGGGCTGGCTGCTCTATACACAATTACCCCATAATGTTTGTTTCCAAAATTTTCCCTGTTTCTAGTTGAATCCTGGCTTTGTCTTTTAATTATAGGAAGTCCACTAAGACTATAAACTGGAACAAATCAAGAGACACCGCTCTCAACGCTGGATTCAAGATTCTTTTTATTTTATTTTGCTTTTTGATTTTTTTATGTTAGATTGTGACTTTTTTTCTTTAAATATATATTATGAATTATTGGAAAGGTGATGCTCACTGGTGGTCTCTAATCATTTTTATAAATTGGAGGGAGCCCACCCAGTGATCATCATTATAAAATTATCTTCTAAAAAACTTTCCTTTATTTTCTTTTCTTTTAAATTTCTCAAATTGTGTAACCACATCAAGTTGCACTTGGATGTGGGTATGATGTCGAGGGTACGGCTCATCAAATGGCCGGGGGGCATCTTTTGAAAATTCTTATTTTGAAATTTTTTATTATTATTACTTTTTTTATCTTTCTTTTCACAATAGTTTATCTTTCTTTAAAAATTAAATTTTAACTTTTATTTCAAAACTATCTTTTCTAAAAAATTTTTTGTTTTAAATTAAAAACAAAATTAAAATAAAAATAAAATAAAATAAAATAAAAAAAAATAAATATAAAAATAAATATAAAAAATAAAAATTAAAAAAAATCAAAAATAAAATAAATAAAATAAAAAATAAATAAAAAATAAAAAAATAAAAAAATAAATAAAAAAATAAATAAATTAAATTAAAATTATTATTATATTTCTTAGTTTTATTTTTCAGTCTTCATTCTTTTTAGTTTTATTCATTTAGTTTAGACAGGAAAAAGGGTCTAGGGGAGCTCAAAACCTTTGGGATTTCACTTCAAGACATCTGTTAGTCCTCCAAGACTTTAAACTGGCTACTGTTCAAGATGTTCTTTAAGGTTTTTTATACGTATTTTGGATTTGTTAGTCCTCCAAGACTTTAAACTGGCTACTCTTCAAGACGTTCTTTAAGGTTTTTTACACGTATTTTGGATCTGTTAGTCCTCCAAGACTTTAAACTGGCTAATTTTCAAGACTGTCATTAAATATTTTATATTGGAGCTGTTAGTCCTTCAAGACTTTAAACTGAATTTCAAGGATGATTAAGATTTTATGGATATTTTTGGAGACGGATTTTTTTTATATAAATCAAATGTTAGGTCCACCAAGACCTTAAACTGGAGTTTTATCAAATGTTAGGTCCACCAAGACCTTAAACTGGACTGTTATCAAGCTGTTGGGTCCACCATGACCTTAAACTGGATTTCTTATCGATCAAATGTTTGGTCCACTATGACATTAAACTGGATTATCAAGTTTATTCAATCTTTGGTCAAGCCTAGGCCTTATTTAGGAATATTTCAAGTTATTTATGCACTTAAACAATCTTTGGTCCACCAAGACCATAAACTGGCAATCGATTATATGTTTGGTCTACCAAGACTTTAAACTGGAATGTAAATCTTGTTTGGATAACTCAATTCAATCTTTTAATTTATCACTGTCCACTAAGACTCTAAACTAGTTATTCAATTATTTCTGGAATTGGGTGCTGATAAGCTTTAGGAGGTTAAAATTTTAGGTGGTGATGATGCTAAAGAAAGCATAATGGTTAATTAGGTGAAATTTGTGGCGCTTTAACATGGTCTAAAGTTAATATTATTATTGGAAGCTTGGAAAAAGTATTTTATGGGTTTGCTGTATAGCAAAGTTTGAAAATTGTGATGAAGGAATCAGAAGTTATGATGGTAGTTGGATTTTAGGGAATGATTTTTTTTAGTGCCTCAGTGTTAGGCCATTTTTGGTGTGAAGCTTGGAGGACCTTATGGCGAGATTGGAATCATAGAACTCGGCTCAGTAGGGGGCCCTATGAGGTTGGAATCAGGAGTATTCGGCTCATAGGAAGATCCACTCTCTCAATGCTGTGACAAGAAGGAAGACTGGTATATGGGAGTCTGAAGGGATTCAAACCTTGCTCTCAGTAGTGGAATCATCACAAGATATATTATTTTATTTTATGTTATATCAAGCCAGAGAAGAAGAAACAACGTTTTTATTATAAAGAATTAAAAGAAGACCAGCTAAAACAAATTTATCAAATTATTTTATTAGAAAAGATAATTCTTTTGGAATTGCTCAACCACTTATGCAAAGTTATAAGAATGGGGACATTCTCAATTGGAGGGAGGATGTGGTAGCCTAAAGTTTAGTATGGCACCTAAGTACGTAAATGGAGTTATTACGGAGTGCAAGATTGGCGTTATTATTTTTTATAAAAGGGTTTTATTTAATTTATTTGAGTTTTAAATATGAGAAATTGGTCAAGAGCAAATGCCTACGCGAAAACAATTTATTTTATGGAGAAAACTTATTTTTACGGTCTGAAGAGTTTATAAGTATCAAGTCGAGTCACTCAAGAACCTTGAGAAATTTTCCCAGAATTTTTACTATTTTTCTTATATTTTTAAATGAATTTAAAAGTATTATAGAAATATTTACGTTTTTAGAAATTACTTAACTTTGATGAATTTTCATGGGGTGATTAGAGCTGCGCAGAATACGAAAATTAGTTTGGAATGTAATGGGGAAGTAGCTCTATTGTTTGTAATTTTTCTAGATTTTTTGTTATAGTTTTAAAGGTTCTAATCGACTCCGTACGGACTCCGTACGGGCTCCAGATTGACTCTGGGAGAGCTCTGGAGGGGAAAACTTAGGCACGTGACTAGGAATACTTAAGCCCCTCTCAAACTCGAAATTGAGGGGGGGATAGATCATACAGCTTAATCTTTAACCACCACGGTCTCATTTTTTTATTACTCAACAAATTAAATAAAATTGTAATACCCTTATAACTTTATATTTTATATATAACATTTTAGAAATACTACTCAACAATTTAAATCACACTTCATACAGGGTATCTTTAGAAAGTTCTTCATCACTGGGACTTGATTATTGCTGTCTCATAAAAACTCAAATTTTAATAAAAACATAAAAGTCAATCTTTACAGATCTTTCACTGGTACACCTTAATTGTTGTTATCAGTATTTCTTTTCTCAACAGCCACAATCATTTAATCTCAATAAGCGTTAAATATTTTAGAGTTTCATTATTTTTATCAATCAGATCCAAGTGGACTGGTTAGCTTAGTGATTTAGAATTCCCATTTTGTTATTTTTATTGGAAGGACGGGGTTTTCAGCTAAATCTACACATCTCCTCTGGATTCTGCTTACAGCAAGGCAACTGTAAGAGTTTACCTTACCATACCGTGCTCTCCACAACCCCAACAAAAAACAAAAACAACATCATAATCCAGACCAGCCTCCAGAAGCTTCATCATCCAGACAATGATCTCCTGCAAAAGATTAGAAACATAATAATAAAATAACACAACAAAATAATTTCAGATTTTTTTTTAAAACAATGAATTCTACTAAACTACTAATCATAAGAAATTTGAAAATAAAATGTAAATGAACTAAATAAAATAATATGAAATAAATAATTTTATATATATATAAAAATTGGTATCCCCCAGCCAATTGATGAGCTGATCCCCTGATACCTTACCCACTTCCAAGTGCAACTTGATGTGGATACACAGTTAAATATTTTAAATGATTAACAATAAAATTTAGAAATTAAAGAAGATAATAAAAAATAACAAAGCACAGAAATAAATAAAATAAATAATAAATAATAATAAAAAAGAAAAATAGCATTGCACGGCCAATTGATGAGCCTTTCCCCACCAATGCTTGCCCACATCCAGGTGACCCTGATGTCGTAACACCCTATATTTTGATTTTATAATTTTAAACACCCCCATAAAAAAATTAAAAGAAAAAAAGAGAAAAAGAAAATAATCTAAAACCACAATCTAGCAAAAACATAACTACAAAATCAAAGACGGTACAGCTCCATAGATGGTCAAGTAAGAGAAAGTCCAGTCCATAAAAATGATCACTGGGTGGGCTCCCTCCAATAAGTAAAAATGATGGGAGACCACCAGTGATCCACCGCCAATCCGAAAGAACCAAAGATAAAGAAGCCAGTCCCAAACCAGTTTAAAGTCATAGTGGACTTAAACCTGAATAATAAACAACAGAGCTAGAATTCAACTAGGAAAAACAAAAGACTTGAGACAGAAATTATGGGGTAACTGTTCTACAGAGCAGCCAGCTCATCAGTTACCCCCACACTTGCCACAATAAATTCTAGAAGCCCCCCCTGGGTACCTTCTAACCAAAAAAACACACATCAACACAATAAGGCAAAACCAATAAAAGGGAAGAGTCGGGAACTTGAGGACCAAAGGAATATCCAGTTTAAAGTCATAGAGGACTACAACCTGTGAAAAGAAACCAATACTAGGGTTCAACCAAATTAAGAGAAGGGGTTGGAAACAGAAAATCTGGGGTAACTGTTTATAGAGCAGCCAGCTCATCAGTCACCCCCACACTTGCCAAGGCAAAATCTAGAGGCCCCGCCCATGGGTACCCTCTAACAAAAGTTTCCAACACAAAAATTGCTCTGCAACACCAAAATCCAAAATTTAAAGAACGTTCCATAGTTTATCCTCATTGCGGAGTCAATCTTCTTCATGTCTAGTGCCTCTGGGATAAAATCTCTTCACCTGGTCTGCAGCCACTCTCTTTTTCAAGACTGCACCATCCAACTCTTCTAAAACATAAGAACCTCCAGACGCCTGAGATCTGACTCTGTAAGGTCCATTCCATCTGTCAGCAAACATTTTTCCCCACTGACTCTCCAAACTTCTATTATACACCAAAACCAAACAACCAGGTTTCAAGGGATTCCTGAGTCTATGAGCCAACTTCTTGTCCCAATACCTGACTTATTGATTCCTAATTTTCATCATTCTAGAGTATGCCCTCTCTTGACATTCCTCTTTACATTCCAACTGTTGCATCCTGGCGCAGAGCAAATCTTCTGTTGAGTGCCCGTCATCCCAATCAATTCCAAGATATGAGACAGCTTCCAAGTCAACTGGTAGAACAGCTTTCTGACCAAACATTAACTCATAAGGAGAATAGCCAGTTGTCCTCTTCACAGTGACCCTATCAGCAAATAACACCAAGGGTAAATAATGCCTCCACTTCTCAGAACTATCCCCACACATCTTTACCAAAGCATTCTTGATAACTTGGTGGCCTCTTTCAACCATGCCTTCAGCTTCAGGATAATAAGGTGTAGCCACTCTAACTTTAGAGCCAACACTTGCCACGGCTTCTTTAAATTCAGCACCAAACTCTGGCCCACCATCAAAAGTCACCAACTTCATCAACCCATACCTATAAATCCACTCCTTCTTCAAAAACTCTGCCACATTCTCGGCAGTCAAATTAACCAGAGGCACTGCCTCAATGCAACCAGACAAATCATCCCTGGCAACAATCAAGTATTTATATCTGCCCTCTTTAATATGGACAGCATCCAGACTGATTCTTCCAAAAACAGTTGTTTCACCAGTAGCATGGCTGACCTCTTTAGGTTTCAAGTGACTTCTTCTTTTACATTCTTCACAAGATTGAACCCAACCCTGCACAGCCAACTTTATACCTGGCCACCGAAATCTGTCTGCTACTATTCTATAAGTCTCCCCAAAGCCTCTATGACCAAGGTCTTCATGAAAAGACTTTAACACCAACTCTTGACCCTTCTTCTGAGTCACCACAACTTGAGGATTAGGATGTCTCCTCCTCATCAGCCTTCTTCCTGACACATAGAAGCCAGGACTCTTCTTCTTAATTTTCCAACCAAGTATCATCATCACAACTATCTGGCCTCTCCAAGGTCAACAGATATTCCACCATAATAAAATAAAACCCAGACTGACCCCAGGTCTCATCTTCAAAATCCAACAAAACAACATCCAAGGGTACAACTCAGTCATCAAAATCACCAGTGTGAACATGAGCCAATTGACCAGCCCAACCAGGACACCAATCCTTGAATTTTGGCACGTCCTTCTCTTTCCACTGAATCTTATGAGAATCCAGTTCACTAACAAAAACACCCTTCTCCAATTTTGAGCCGTCCCAAACAACAACTCCTTCTTCATCAACAAAAACATCTTGATCACCTGAATCAGGATCAGCTCCAGCCAGTTTAACCTCTTGGGGGAGGTCAGAACAATCATCTAGTTTAGCCTCATGGGGGAGGAAAGAAAAATCTTCAGCACCCTTTGTGCTGGCCCTAACCACTGGGACATCTTTGTCAAACTCTTCAGAATCAGAATCCTTGTCTGTAGGTGGCCTTCTTGATAATTCATCAGGCATAGTAAAAGTTTTGCCCGGTTTGTGTACCAGGTCAAAAGAAAAATGCTGAATAAATGCCACCCACCTAGTCATCGGCGCATTTGGAAGACTAGGTGTATTGATCATCTGAACCAAAGATTTTGCATCCACCTTCAGCTCAAAATGCTTCCCTCACAAAACCGTCTGTAGCTTCTTCAAAATTTTTGCTACACCACACAACTCCAACTTAGGCTGCAAATACCTAGATTCCACCTCATTAAACACCACAGACTCATACCTTACTGGTCTGACACTCCCAGTCTTATCTTCCTGAGACAAAACAGCACCAGCAGCAATATAGCTTGAGTCCACTGCCAGATAAATTTTTCCAGCATCAACACCATAATGCAACTTGTGAAGAATAATATCTTCCCCAACCACCTTCTTCAACTTCTGAAAAGCCTCTTCACACTCTTAAGTCCATTCCCAGTCTGCATCTTTCCTGGTCAGCCTCCTTAAAGGTGAAGCCAACAAAGAAAAATCCTTAATGAAAATCCTGACATAAACACACACACCCAAAAATCCTCTGACTTCAGTGGTATTTTTAGGCCTTGGCCATGACTGAATTTTATTAACTTTTTTCTTTGCCATAATCCTTCCCTCTTTACATACCACATGACCCAAAATTTCCAAAGCAGGAACACAACAACAGAATTTTGACCCTGAAATGGTCAAACCAGCCTCTTCAATCCTAAACAACACTCTCTCTAGAGTTATTGCATATTCCCAGACAAACCTCCTTATACCTGGGTTCTCCGGTAACACCTCATTATTATAATCAGTCGATGGTCCTTTAATTCCACCATCATCAATGAAAATACCAGCATGAGTAGGGACCTCATCCTGAAAAATCCAAGCCATTTGTGCTTGATAAACTGCCACTGAATTCATTGCTCCTTGAGGCAACCTAGTGAGCTGAAATCTTCCCAAAGGAGTCTCAAATGTTGTGAGAGGCCTTGAATACGTGTGAAGTTCCCTCTCATCATAAACACCCATAATATCTCCTAACCCATAACACACCCATCCAGAAAAAGCTTCAACAAAGTCCTCTGCACTCAGAGGCATACCAGCGTCCTTAATAGTGACTCTATTCAAGGCTCTAAGATCATGGACCACCCGCAATTTTCCATTCTGCTCCTTTACACAGAACACCGGACTTGAGTAACTAGAAGTCAATTGTTCATATAACCCAGTCCTGACTCTTTCCCTAACAATCTCTACAAAATACTCTCTGATAGAAACTGGAATCGGAATAGGTTTGATTTGCCAAGGTTCATGACAAACCACAGGAATCAAGTAAGGTTACCGTAAGAGTGTTTCAATACACCCCTTTCCTCTTCAACAAATGCCACAGCTTTCTCCCTCAGCACAATAATGTGCAACAGCAACTTCTTTTCTTCTTCTGAAAACCACCCATCAGGACCAAAATTAACAACCTTCAACCTCTCCGCAGTCACTCTAGCCGTTTCTACAAATTTGGGAGGATTCTTCACCAAAGGAGTACATTACGGATCTCTTGACAAAGGCGGGTTCAAACCCACAGGCATAGGCTCATTGACAGGCCTAATCTTCTGCGCCACCTTCAACTTGAGGGATCTTAAGGACATCTTAACCACCAGACCTGGAACAAAAACCAAGGGTTTCCCCATTGCTCACATGTGTGGCCAAGGTAATGTTTTTGAAAGGTGTAGAAGAAACCCTAGCTGTGCACAATTGGGAGGACTTACTTTTAGACCCCAATCTCACCACTCCACAGCTTTTCCGCAACCCTAAATTTTCATCTCCACTTCCATCTTCTAAATCTTCAAATCTTGATTCTTTGTCAGAATCAACTCTTCTTAAATATTGCAGTTTATCCTCTTTCTGGAGGCCCAAAAATAGATATTGATGATCTTCCTTCTTCAATATCTTCTGCAGTTTAACCTAATGCTGGAGGCTCGAAAATAGATCTTGTCGATCATCACAAAAATATTTTGAATCTTCTTTCTTCATTATCTTCAGATATTTTTCTTGATTTTCTTGTATTATTTTGAAATTTTTATTTTCTTTTATTGAGTTTTCTTCTGACCTACAAAAATAACCAGGGGTTTTGTCAGTGTATCTAGTATTTAAGTATGATATAAAAGTATTTTTTTATGGTCCTACTACTTATTGATAAATGATTTAGTGATTAAACCTCAGGGGAAGACTAATAAAATAGTTATACTCAAATAAAACTCAAAATACTTGGATTTAAATGCGTGCTAGTGGTGGAAAATAGATGAATAAAATATAGTTATAGCTTATATAAAGATAATATCAATTTATAATGGCTTTATAATATATCTTTGAATAATAATAATTGTGTTATAATGTTTGTTTGAATTGTAGTAAGTGAATGATGATAAATAACCGTCAAAATCCCTTCTTACTTATACCCAAATCCACTGGAGTGCACAGACCTTCAATCCAGATGATGTCACTTCTATCCCTGGCAATTACAGCACTGTTAGGGCCCATCACCTCCCCATAGCGTCCACTTCAAGCAGATTCAACACCCAGACCTCCAGTAAGGACCCTCCATCAAAATTAATAATAACACAGACCTATACCATATATAGAATATCCAGATGAAAGCGGATACCATAAAGAAACAGGTAAAAATAAGCAATCCAAAAGAGATTTAATGAAACCCAAAGCATATAAAGGAAACAAATGAAGTTTCCAAGCCCCAATAACATCCCCAAGCATCCACATTAACCCAGCAATGACCTCCCAACCCATAAATCCGTGAATATCCATCCAAGGAAGCAGATTAAGTTGTCCAAACTGAGTGTATGCGCCTGATATAGATGTTTATGCTTCTGTAGGCGCTGTGAATCCACTGATTTTGTCCATATGACCTAAAATAAGCAGAAAAACAAAGTTTATAGGCTATTAAGAGGCTAAACCCCACTTATAGACCTAAATATACATAATATACTACATATTTCACTGAATATGAGATTTATGTATACATATAAGCTTATGTATGTCAATAATTACTTCATATCACTTAAGATAAGTATATTATGACTCCATTAACACCTTAATAAGTATTATTAGGCTATGGATAAGCTATTTAAACTACTATAAGTTATATAATATTGTAATAAATATATATATATGTATAATAATCATATATATAATTGTTTTAACCTTATTTTTAAGATATAAGCTTAATTTACTTAAGGTTATCTTATTTTAAGCATAAGAGATACTCAGTCCTAGTGATATCTAAGCTGAAAGGTTTCCCCAATGCTCACAGGTGTGGCCCAGGTAATGTTTTCGAAAGGTGTAGAAGAAACCCTAGCGGTGCACAATTGGGAGGACTTACTTTTAGACCCCAATCTCACCACTCCACAGCTTTTCTGCAACCCCAAATTTTCATCTCCACTTCCATCTTCTAAATCTTTAAATCTTGATTCATCCTCAGAATCAACTCTTCTTAAATATTGCAGTTTATCCTCTTGCTGGAGGCCCAAAAATAGATCTTGATGATCTTCCTTCTTCAATATCTTCTGCAGTTTAACCTCTTGCTGGAGGCTCGAAAATAGATCTTGTCGATCATCAAAAAAATATTTTGAATCTTCTTTCTTCATTATCTTCAGATTTTTTTTCTTGATTTTCTTGTATTATTTTGAAATTTTTATCTTCTTTTATTGAGTTTTCTTCTGACCTATAAAAATAACCAGGGGTTTCCCCATTGCTCACAGGTGTGGCCCAGGTAATGTTTTTGAAAGGTGTAGAAGAAACCCTAGCGGTGCACAATTTGGAGGACTTACTTTTAGGCCCCAATCTCACCGCCCCACAGCTTTTCTGCATATCTTTCAATAAAGATATATAACCAACCTTCTTTTTTGAACTTGATATAAAAATAATTAAAAATCTTGAGAGAGAACAGAGACTTGATAAAAAATTTGATGAATACTTGCAGAGAAGAGAAACATTAAAAAGAGAAAGTTGAAAATCCACTTGGTATATCTCCAAGGGAGATGACCTACTACAACCTGGGATTTCCTCACCTTAGGGAGAGGTTGTAGCACTTGGGTGATCAGCCCTCATCACTGTAAAAAAGACAGACTCTCAATAGAGCCTGAGCCACACTCCAAAAAACCGGAGGCAGCACCAACTTCTCTCCGTCTCCTGAAACAATCCATACACTGGCACATTGAAGATAAGCCAGGCCTGGTCTCCCAACCATCCTCTCCAGGGGATGATAACCTCATGTGAAGTCTTCTTTCATCTTCACCAGTCAACTCCAAACTGATTCCCAGTTCATATTGATAGCCAATTCTTGCCTGGAAATCCATCAAGAATGGCCCACCCAAAACTGCTTTTACATTACCTTTAGCAATGTAAAAATGAACCTTCCCTGAGGCTCCACCAACATCTAACTTCACAAATTCAGAAGATCCAACCAATTCAGTGACATGGCCACCAATCCCTCTCAATTTTCCACCAATACCAGTTTTGATGGGGAGGCCCAAATGAGTTGCCTTAAACAAGGAAATCAGGTTTATATGTGAACCTGAATCCACCAATGCCCTTGCCTCCCTGCCATTCAGAGTGACGTTGGCATATCCCAGAGGAGCAGAAAAATGAGTTTCCAACCCCTCACCAAACTTTTCAGCAGAATCACAGATGTATTCCACCTCCCCAGAAGACACCCTTCTCCTGGTAAACAACTTCTTTTGCCTATCAGCCAACCCTGGACTGATATCATACAGTTCCCCATAAGATAGGGAAACCTGACCCTGATTCATCCTTTCCAGGACAGAGTCCATAACATTGGATTGACCAGAAACTACTGGCCTCTCAAAGTGAGCCCTTGACTTCACTACCTTGGTCCTAGAATTTTCCTGAGGACCAGCACCACCGACAGATTTACCATCCACAGGAACCAAACCTGATCCCTCACCAGACCCTCTAACTCCAGCGGGCTTTGGCAATGAGGCCAAAGGGACATCCTCCTCAGAGTCAGAATCAACATCCATAGGCATTGGCTCACCATTCATGTCCAATGTGCCAAAACTAGGGGGGCCCATATTAGCAATCCCCTTCTGCATCTTGTACAGCTCCTCTTTGCTGTACTTCCTCCTAGCTGCACCCAGCTTAGGATCCACTTTAGAAGCCTTAGTCTTTGGTTGGGCCTGATAACTGCTCTTTGGCCTTCCCACCTTACCTGCCTCTACATCATAAACACCAGCCAAGCATTCACCACTTGACTGAACACCACAAGAATACAATTCCAAACCACCAAAGGAAGTAGAAAAAGAGACCTTATTGACCTCCTTCCCCTTGCCCTTGACATCCTCATTCTCCTTAGCAGAAGACTTCCCCTGATCAGGAATCTCCTCAAACCTTGGCCTCCTTTGGTTGAGACCACCCCTCCTCCTGACCAAATCCACAGGAGCCTGCCCCTCACTGGGCTTAACAAAAGAACCATCAGGTAACTTGAAAACCCTGCCATCAAACTCCACTTTTCCTTCAAACACATCTCTGTTCAACGCCCACCAATCATTGGACCTGTGCCCCCTCCTACTGCAATAAGAACAAACCCAAGGATCACTCCTTCCAGCCCTCCTTTCAAACTCTCTGGGCTGAGAAGGTGTTTTGTTGACCTTCTTAGCCTGCTTCACAAAAATGTGAAGCTGTTTTGTCAGGTCAGCTAACTGTTCCACCATTGGGTCCCTCTCCTGTTTTGGAACCTTCACCAAACTCTTCTCCTCCTTCTTCTCCCTAACTTCCTCATCAGCCAAAGCCTCACTGACTTTGCTGACATACTTGGCACACCCCTCCTGATAGGTGTCCACAGCCAATATTTTCAAATGGGCCTCAACAGACTCCTTCACCTTATTCAAGGAAGGCAACTTCTGATCCCCATTAGAAAGAGTTTTCATCAATTCCTTTCTTGACAACTCCTTCAACACATCCATACTGAAATCTCTAGCCACGGCAGACCAAAAAACATCCTTGGCAGCATTTTCATGTGCCAGCTTCTCCACTTCCACCAAATATTTTACCACAGGATAAAACTGTAGCAGAAAATTCCTGTAACTGTGTAAGTTACCAACACCACCATAAGATTGCCATTCACAGACAACCTTGTTCAGATCTACCATAGTGAACCTGACACCCCATCTATCAATCATCTCCCTACACAGCAACTTCCAATCCCTCTTCTTGTAGCCAGACATGGCCACAATCTCCTTCTCCACTGCCCTATCACCAATGAAGAAAATAATCTGCTTCACCATGTCCAGGTAAGAAGCACCATCCACACCAGAAGCAGTTTCATACTTCTCCAGAAACCACTTCACATCCTCTCCATTAAACTTGGTACCATCCCAAGTTTTAATCCTAACACATTCCCTAACAATCACAGCAGGAGGACCATCCCCCCCACTGACAGTCACCACAGGAATAGCAGAACCAGAAGCCATTCTTCCAGTCCAAAACACCAAAAAGAGCCAGCCAAAGAAAACAGAGATTCCAAAGAACTAGCAGGTTCTACCCCACGTTGGGCGCCAGAAATGTAGACAATCCTATAGCACTAGCTATAGGCCTTGACCAAGGGAGTTGGAGAAAAACCAGAGAGAAAATCCCCTGTCCCTTTAGAAAAAGAAGTGAGATTTACCTGCTACAGTAAATTGGTTCCTGTTTTGCTAAAGACCCTTTTTCGATACACTTGACTGCTTGATGAGCCAAGAAAGTAGTCACCAGACAGACTACCAGACCAAAGAACTGAAATGTAGACCAATGTCCACACCAGAGACAGCAAAAATACTTGATGTAGGCTGCAAATCCACACCAGAGACAGCAATAATACTTGCTATAGCTTGCAAGACTATAACAGAGAAAACAGTTGCCAAATTTAAGTTAAATGAAGAACTCACTTGCAACAAACACAGCCAATTGTGGCCAGAAAACAGTGAAAACTGAGTGAGGAACAATGATATCACCTCCAGATGGTTGTATTATGATTAAGGTTGCCCCAAACTGTCTTATTCACTATATACACACAGACCACTATCTAAGAGCCCATGTGCACCCACCAATCCGGCACCTGTACCCGCCAAATCGCATAAAAAACCCTCCAGAAGCGCTCCCCAGCCTTCTAAAACAGAGGCGGGCGGGTCGCCCGATGTCGGAGGTGCCTCCTGAAGCAGCACGGCCTCCCTGAAGCCAGAGAACCACTAAAAACAGCCAATCTACTTAGAAAAACTAACTACAACTACTAAAACCTTTAAAACACGGAATTTCACTATAACAACATTGAGACATGAAATATAGAGAAATATTAGCTCTATCCAACGGTACTAAGCACTTAACCCTAAGACTTAAGGTTATCCCGTAAAACATGAAAAACAAAATTAAACAGCTATCTTTTTAAATGAAAAATGAGGAATTGACCCCTTAAAACTTAGAATATGAAAAATGTCTACAAGACATAAAATATAGAGAAAAACCGGGGCTATCCAATGATAGTACCCACATACCCGCAGACCCAATATCCACGGAATAAAACCAGAAAAATACCTAATCCCTTCACTGATGTCAATTAAGACATGCACAAACAACACCAAATCGCACAACAAAGGCCCCTGCCAATGTTGGAAGACCACAAAGGGTGTATTTTTTTAATGGTCTGTGGTGTGCAGAATAGTGGATGGGTATGAGGTCAATGTGAGGAGGGGTAAAGGATATAAAAGGGGTTGGGATTTTGGTTCGACATTCTTTAGAATTAAATTATAAAACATATATATAGTTAATAGTGGTAAAGCTTTAGGTTAAATCATTATTATTGTATCTTTCCTTATTTTCTCAGTAATAATTTCTAAATCCTAAAATCTTTGATTATTAAGTTTCCAACCCTTCGTGAGATTCTTATAAATTTTTAATATTACCTTTAAATTATATTATAATTCTCCTCAAACATATCTTGAAGCAGTAGCTCTTCCTTTGAGTCATCTTTAAATCAGTTCCTCGAAAATCTCCTCTGTGCCTCAGCAAAGTTTCTAAACTCCTCTCTCCATCTCATTTCGAGGAACACCCTCGACCTTGTGCATAGATTTTCCGGTGACATGATCATTCAGTATAAATTAAGTACTGATCCTTACCTATCAAATTCTGAGAACATATCAAGTCAAATAGTGCAAAAACATCATGATCCCACATTGTTCAACAGCATTACTGAATATATGCAGAGAAGTAAAGATTTGCATAACTCCTCAATACATTTCCAATTACGTGAAGATTTGAAGATTCACAACTGGAATTATAAATGAATGGATGGAGGTGTAGAGTAAATTTTGTTGTAAGTAGCTATTAGCCTATATTAAAAAAGAAAATTATTATAATGAAGAAAGCGTAACAAAATACTACTTAAAGTATATTACTATATACTAGAAGGATTAAAAATACCTATACTTCACATTGATACAAAAAAAATGATTAGCTTAAATGTGGAATTTCTTAAAAAATTTTGAAAAAAATAAATAAAATTGATTGAGAGAAAATTGTGCATACCTGTTTATTCAAATGGCCACCTCTTTAAACTTATCATTAGAAATCTTATAATTATGAGGCCTTATTTATAAAAACACATAAAAGTTTTAATTAATAAAAGAGAAATAATATATAAAATTGCAAAGAATATAGTTCATTTTACATTGCAGAAGTGTGAGAGAAGGAAAGGCACAAAGATATAGTGTATAATTAGTTACATTACAGAAGTGTGAGTGAAAGAAAGGCGCAAAGATATAGTGTATAATTGGTTGAATTTCAGAAGTGTGAGTAAAGAAAGAAGACACAAAAGGCCCATCATATATATTAGAGAGGATTCCTACTTGCACCAACTCCAGGACACTCACCTGTTTAGCTACAACTCCTGTGGCAAATATGACTCATCCCCAATGTAATGATGGGCAAATGAATAGGAGTTAATTGGGCCATCATTACACTGAAGGCGTAACAAAGTTGGTTAGTAAGAAAAACTAAAAAGTAATGAATGTGGAAAATACTTACCTAGAAAAAAAAGGAGATGCCGAGAGATTGAGAAAAAGTAAAAAAAAGATATTAACAAGTAATATGAAAATTACTTACCTGGAAAAAAAGGAGAAGCCAAAAAGAATTAGCAAACAGTTGAAGGAAACTAACAAAGAAGGTGTAAGATACTTACCTAAAAAAAAGGAGATGCCGAGAGATTGAGAGAAAGTAGAAAAAAATATAACTGTAATATGAAAATAAATTACCTTGAAAAAATATGAGAAGCCAAAAGAAGCTAAAAAACAGTTGAATCAAACTAAAAGGTAATGTGGAAAATACTTACTTTGAAAATAATGGAGAAGCCGAAATTTATTTTGGCTTCCTTTTTTTTAATTTACTGATTGTTAAATTTTTTGGGCTTCTCCATTATTTTCAAGGTAAGTATTTTCCACATTACCTTTTAGTTTTATTCAACTGTTTGTTAGCTTTTTTTGGCTTCTCCTATTTTTTCAAGGTAAGTAATTTTCATATTACAGTTATTTATTTTTATACTTTCTCTCAATCTCTCAGAATCTCTTTTTTTTTCTAGGTAAGTATTTTACACCTTCTTTGTTAGTTTCCTTCAACTGTTTGCTAATTCTTTTTGGCTTATCCTTTTTTCCAGTTAAGTAATTTTAATATTACTTGTTAATATCTTTTTTTTACTTTCTCTCAATCTCTCGGAATCTCCTTTTTTTTCTAGGTAAGTATTTTCCACATTCATTACTTTTTAGTTTTTCTTACTAACCAACTTTTTTACGCCTTCAGGGTAATGATGGCCCAATTAACTCCTATTCATTTGCCCATCATTACATTGGGGATGAGTCATATTTGCCACAAGAGTTGTAGCTAAACAGGTGAGTGTCCTGGAGTTGGTGCAAGTAGGAATCCTCTCTAATATATAAGAAGGGCCTTTTGTGTCTTCTTCCTTTACTCACACTTCTGAAATTTAACCAATTATACACTATATCTTTGTGCCTTTCCTTCTCTCACACTTCTTCAATGTAAAATGAACTATATTCTTTGCAATTTTATATATTGTTTCTCTTTTATTAATTTAAATTTTTATGTGTCTTTATAAATAAGGCTTCATAATTATAAGATTTCTAATGATAAGCCTAAAGAGGTGGCCATTTAAATAAAAAGTTATGCGCAATTTTCTCTCAATCAATTTTATTTATTTTTTTCAACAATTTTTAAAAAATTCCACATTTAAGCTAATCATTTTTTTGTATCAATGTGAAGTATAGGAATTTTCAATTCTTCTATAATATAAGTATTATTTTATTATGCTTTATTCATTATACTTGTCAAGGTTCACTTTTGGTCTAGAAGATTTGGTACGGTGTTATATGAAGATTTTAAGGTATTATTTGACTCTCAATAAATAGGTACGTATTTCTCAATCAGGTATGATTTATTTACTCAAATTAAGAGGTAGGCGTTTTAATAATTTATATAGATTATTGATTTAGAATTATGTATGGTGTAAATACTAAGGATATAAAATATAATAATTAAGTTTTAACTGTGGTAGTTGTAGTAAAATGAGTTGGTAAAAAAGAATGATTAAAAGACAACAAAAACAGAGGCCTTTTATAGGCAAAGGAGAGACAAAGCACGGAAATAAAATTCTAAAAACAGTAGGAAGAGAGAGAGAAAAGAACATTCCAGAAAGATAATTTCAAATAATAAAGTTATTCTAAAAAGAAGGCGTCAAAAAGATGTATTTACAGAGTATGTCACAAATACATCAATATATTTAATATTTACTGTAAAAGTCAATCCTAAATAAGAAATTTGATTTTTTTTGTATATATTTAATATTATTTGAATATTTAAATCTTATTTTATCTTTATATTTATTTTTTAATATAAATTTTTATTTTTCCCAACCTGTCAAATGAGCACGGTGTTAGAGAAAAATATAAGGGACAAAATTTTAATTTTAATTTTAATTATTTATTTAATTAATTAATTTAATTTGAACATTCTGTAATTAGTTAATTTATTATAAATAATTTTAATGTAACTAAAATAAAATAATAATTAAAAATGATAAGGTGCGGCTTCATCCAGTAAATAATTAATTATTTCACTGGGTAAGTCTAGTAGCCTGGCTGACACTCCCTCACTCTAAAAAAACAATAAAAAAAAATGCTATGATTTTTTCTTTTTATAATTTTTTTAGTAGAGTAGGAAGATTTGATATCTCCTTCCCAGGTATCCAAGAATCATATTCAGATGATTTATTCTTGAATCTCAATAAGTATTCTGTACCTTTCTCAGCAGTGACTATTCTGTCATTTAAAAAATTTTCAATTTCTGCTGTCTCAGTGATTTCATTTGGGGTTTTCTTTGGTCTACCCCTCCTTTTTAGAAATAAATCACTATTGGATGTGTAAGGTTTCAAGAGAGATACTGGAAAAACAGGATGTTTTCTGTCATATGGGGAATACAGAATAACTTCAACTGCATTATCTCCAATCATTCTTCTGACAACAAAAGGACCAACAAATGGATCTTTTAATTTGTTATTACCTTGTAAGTTGAAGTGGACTGTAGAAATCAACACTTCATCACCCTTTTTAAAAGTGTATTCTTTATGGGATTTGTCCCATCTTTTCTTCTCATATTCAAATGATTTTTCAATACATTTTTGAGCATGATTTCTACATAGTTGTTGCATTTGAAGAAAAGATTTTACACCAGGATGTATATCCAATTTAGGTATTTTGTTATTGAAAATTTGGGCAGGAGTATTAGGAGCATATCCAAGCCAGAGCTCAAAAGGCTTTCTTTGAGTAACAGAATGAACAGTGCTATTATAAGCAAATTCTAACCCAGGAAGTAAGGTAACCAAATCATGAGTGAATCTGTCATTATCTTTATACTCAAGGCCAAAGGCACAATATCTTCTTATCATGTCCTCTAAAGTCTGAATCATTCTTTCAGCTAAACCATCAGTCTGAGGGTGATGGGCAGTAGAAATTTTCAGATCACAACCACAAACATCCATCAGAGACATCCAAAATTCAGAAGTAAATTTAGGGTCTCTGTCAGAGATTATGGCTTTAGGAAAACCAGCAGTATTAAACATATGAGACCACCATAAGAAAGCTAATTCTTTAGTGGAAACATCCTTGTGGGTAGGGATAAATTTACACATTTTTGTGAATCTGTCCACAATAACCCAACAAGAGTTATAACTGTCTTTACCAGCAATAGGTAATCCTGTTACAAAATCCATGTTTATTATTTGCCATGGAGCATCAGGAGGTTCAATATGTTGCATTAATCCTGCTTTTTTACCAGTTAATCTTTTTGATTTTTGGCATGAATCACAGGATTCAACATATAATTTTGTGTCCTCAGACATATTAGCCCACCAAGCAGTGTTCTTAATTCTGATCATTGTTTTGTCAAGATCAAAATGTCCAGCTAATATGTCATCATGACAAATTTTCAAGATGATTTCTTTCATAGAAGAAGGAATAACAATAACATTACTCAACTTTCTTCTATAATATAGGTATCCTTCATCAATTGAAAATTTTCCATTTTCCAAAGCTTTTTGGTACTTTGGTGGAAGGCTTTTAATTAATGCTTGTATTGAAGCATTCTTTGGATCATTTAATATGGTGCATAACTTTTTCAAGTCAGTGTCCTTATCATATGATTCCAGAATAAGCTGTAATAGCTCTTCCTCCATATCAACCACATATATCCCATGGATATGGATAATTTCATCCTCAGGATCATAAGCAGGATTAGAGTCATCATTTGGTAAGGGTAACCTTGATAACATATCCACATTTGAGTGACCAATACCAGCTCTGTGAATAATTGTCATTCTCCCTCTGTACTCTTGAACAGCCAGCTGCCATCTAAACATATGTCTATTAGGTTTTTTTAAGTTTAAAAGGGATTTAACTGCACTGCAGTCAGTGACAAGTTCAAATTTCTGGTCATCTAGGTAATAATGAAGCTTTTCTAGAGCCCATACTACAGCTAAACACTCTAATTGAGTAGCACCATATATCAATTCACTATTTCTCAAGGTTCTTGAAATATAACAAATTACTACTTCTGAAACTTTATCATTTATCACTTGTTTTTGATGGAGGGCAGCACCAAGACCAATGAAACTGGCATCAGTGTACAAAACAAATGGTTGATCAAAGTCAGGTAAAGCAAGAATTGGTGCTGACATCAAACAGTGTTTCATAGTGTCAAAGGCTCTTTGTCTTTCACTATTCCAGACAAAAGCAACATCCTTTCTAGTTAATTGGGTAAGGGGTAAAGCTATGACTTGGTAATTTTTAATATACTGTCTATAGTATCCACACATTCCCAAAAAACTTTGGAGCTCTCTCACTGTTGTAGGAGCTTTCACCTGTTGTATGGCTGCCACTTTGTTCTGGTCAACACATATCTGTAAGCCTGAAACAACATGACCAAGAACTTTTAAAGAATGGAAACCAAATTTACATTTCTTCAAAGAAAGTGTCATATTTATTTCATCCATTTTCTGGAATACTTTACACAGGTTTTTAAGATGGTCCTCAAATGTTTTTGAGAATATAATGATATCATCAATATAAACCATCGGCCAACCTTCAATTATCTCTTGATGGAATGTGTTATCCATTACTTTTTGGAAAACAGAAGGGGCATTTTTAGGGCTAAATGGCATCCTAATATACTTATAAATACCCATATGAGTGGCAATCATCAGAAAGTTCTGAGAATTTTTCTCAACAGGTACCTGGTGATATCCCTTATTACCATCCAAACAGCTGATATATTTAGCACCCTGTAAAGTAGAATGTATAGAGCTGATTCTAGGTAAAGGATAGATATCATCAACAGTATAAGTATTTAGTGCTCTATAATCACCACATAACCTGGCTTTATCTTTCTCATAAGAAATTAGGACAGGTAAGATAACACAATATTTAGGTGTTTCAACTACCTTTTCAATAATATTCATTTTTAAAAGGGTAGAGATATTATCTTCAATATCTTTTCTCTTTGTGGGAGAATCAGGATAAGGCTTCTTCTTTAAACTAGGTGGTATATCAGTTAATGGGCAAGACAATGAAAGTTTCATTTCCTCTTTAACTAATCCCAGTTCATGTGACCCATGAGCAAAGGCCATAGGAAAAGATTTTATCAAGTTAATGATGGAATCTTTATCCTCACCAGAAAGTTGTTCTCCAAAAGAGGCATTGTCAATTTCAGACATAAGGGCATGCATTTCCTTGGTAGATCTTCCTTTATATTGAACCACAGAATTACATGTGTTCAATTCTGGTTTTAATAATTTTTTAGGGGAGGAAATTTTAAATTTTCTCTTCCCATTCATCCCCATTGTGAAACATTGGTTTGAAGGATCCAATTTTATGCCATATTTGGTTAATATATCATTTCCTACAATAAACCCATTGCTCAAGTTATCATTTTTCATGACAACAAAATCACAAATAGCTCTTACAAAACCATGGTTATATTTAAAAAACACTGTGGCTTTGTATTTACCAATGGGGGACAAAACAGAGCCATACCCTCTCCAATTTTCAGAAATGATAGGCAACAGTTTAGATTTATAGTCTTGATCTACTGAAGCAAGTGCTCTTTCAGATACTACGCTTCCTCCAGCTCCAGAATCCAGAACAACTTCAATGCTGGTTCCATTGATCAAGACTGGTGCCTTAATAGGGGCAATAACAATTGAGTTATCCTCAATGTTCTTTATGATCTCAGCATCCTCCACTGTAGATAAATCATTATTATCAATGTCAATAGTATTTAAATAATGAATATCCTCTTCCAGCATCAAGATTTCTTGTTGAGATTCATATGAAATATTGCTGGCACAATCACTTGATGTATCATCCAGTGCCACTGTGTCATCAGCATGCTCCTCTGTTTGTTCTACAAGATTTATCTTCCTGTCACAAACATGGCCTTTCTGCAAAGGTTTGTTGCACTTGAAGCAAGTGTTTGTTGCATACTTCTTTGGTGCAACAGGGGCAGAAGGTTTACCAACCTTTTCCAGAGGGTTTTGTTGGTAAGTGGAGGGTTTCTCCAAAGTGGTCCTAGGAATGAATCTTCTTGCATCATACTTATTGTTTAGCAGTATCTCATTGCAAGTATTAATGAAAGAAGAGGGTTCTTTGGAGAGCTCAGTCCTAGCCACAATCAAGTCTCTCAGAGACATTGGTAATTTATAGAGGATCCTGTCCTTCCATAAATCAAACTCCATATTTGGGTCCATTGCCCTTAAGATTTTTACAAGTTTCATTAAAAACTCAATAGGTTTATCAGTAGAAGAGCTATATCTAGTTTTCTCATACTGCCTTTGTTGAGCCATTCTGAACTTGGAGCCACCAAATTGTGCTTTAATTAATTTCTTCCAATCCTCCCATGAGTAGTCATTCCCATCCAGGAGAACAGATTCATACCACATCAGGGCAACATTAGTGAACAAAGAAATTAACTTGGACACAATTTCCTCATCTGGGAGTTTGTAAGAATTTTTTAAATTATCAATTCTGCAAATAAATTGTTGCCAATCAGAAGAAGAATCACCATCAAATGTTGGGTACTGGTCAAGTTTTGGCCAATTCTTTTGATTTGAAGGAGTCTCCTTAGTACTAGCTTGTTTCTGAGTAAGAAGCAGCTGTAATTTCTCTAATTGTGCTGAAATCTCATTGTTTAATCCTTCTGTTGCAGATCCTGGTGCATCATCAGTTTTTGATGGAAACTCAGTGTTATCAACAGGTATTTCTGGATCAATTTTTATTTTAGATGAACTAGCCACAGGTACTGGTTGAGCATCCAGCACTATATGTTCCTTCACAGAAATGTCAGAATATTTTTGGTCATTTAACAATGAGTTCAATTTTTCTTCAATGGTTGTTAGTCTTGTTTTCATTCTTGGAAGACTAGATAAACTTTCATTGATAGTTGCAAAAGATAATTGATTTTTATGTTGAAAAGATGACAAATGGTCACTCAATCTTTTCAGATTTATCTTATCTATCTCTACCTCCTGGCAACAGGCAGATACAGTATCTTTTAGTTTAGAAAAATCATTTTTTATATTTTGCCATAAAGCAATTTTCTTTTCATGGGTTGCTTTATAATGAGACAATTCATCAGAGACTCTCTGTGCTTCACTTTTTAATGCTTGATAACCCTGATCAGTTAACAAACTATTATATCTCTGAGTCAATTGCATATTGTTCATTATATGATTTTGCTTGGCAATAATATCTCTCAAGTGCTCATCATTAATTCTTGCTACATCTGGAGTGTTTCTCAATAAGGAAACTGAGTAACTTTCTAGACTCTAATATAACTCAGGGTCAAGAGTTTCATCAATCACAGCCATATCAGGATTAATCATTGAGGTAGCAATTAAAAGTAATGGATTAGATGCATGAGATATCTGTCTACTATTCCCAGCCTCTATAGGTCTCAAGGTTTCATCCTGCCTTCCAGATTTACCTGAAGGAACAGAGTCAGCCACAAGTAAAGGCACTTGAGAATCAATAGAGGGACGTACCAGGGTTTGCTGGGTATCACCATATTGGGCTTCCTTCTTCTTTTGCCTCCTTGATAAGGGTGGGGAGGAGTGGCGTTGGCCTGGGTGGGCCTTGATGGACCTACCTGAGGTAACTGATGCTGGTTTTGAGCCAAGTAGTCCCACTGAGTGTTGAGACATTCCCACTGCCACTTGGACACTTCCACCATCTCTTGGGATTGGGGAGCCAATTGTTGTTGATCCCTGGGAGGAAGAGGTTTCTTCTTCTCTTGGAGAAAAGTATCTGTTCTTTTCACCTTTTCTTCCAAGGCATCTACCCTTACCTTTAGTCTCAAGCTGTCTGTCCTTAACTCCTTTATGTGGGTTGACAGATTCTTTACCTGCTGAGACAACGGCATCTTTTTTATCTTGAAGCCTTTTGGAAGCTCTCCTGGTAGGTTTGTCATGGGCTTCTGATCCTGAGTATTGTCCACTAGGATTTCTACTTCTTCCATTTCTACATCCTGTTTGGGGCAAGGATTTATTGGTTTGAGAAATCTTCTTGTTAAAGGAGAACTTACAGAAGTAGGCTCATCATAATCAATTAAGTCTAGTTCTTCTTCACGTGCAGCAAAACCACTTTGATCGGTCATTTTAAGATTCTACTGAAATGAAGGAAAAGAGACAAAAATTAATTAGTCTTTATTTTTAATTTTTATTTAACAGAAATAAAATAAAAATAAAAAAAAATCTTTTTAGGATAAAAATCAACTTAATTAAAATTAATAAAAGAAAAATTTAAAACCAGGATAATACAATCAACTGTAGAAATAAATTATAATTTCTATTAATTTTTATTTTCAGGATTTAAATCAACTAATTTATTACCAGGATTTATTGTCAACTGAAATAATCAAATATTAATCTTTATTAATAAAAAATTATTTTAACTGATCACTTAACTACCAGGACTTAATGTCAACTGAAGTAATTAAATATGAATTTTATTAATTAAAAAGATTTATTGGATTACCAGGACTCAAAGTCAACTGAAGTAATTAAATGTGAATTTTTTATTAATAAAAAAATATAATTTTCAGGACAATTTGTTAACTGGAACAATCAAAATTTAAATTAATCAGGACAAATGTCAACTGAAAAATTATAATAATTATTTTATTTAATAAAAAATATTATTGTCAGGACAATTTGTCAACTGGAACAATTAAAATTCAAATTAATCAGGACAATTGTCAACTGAAAAATGATAATTAATATTAAAATATAATTATTTTATTACTTCTGGGACTAAGAACAGTTATTGCTCTATTATGGTCAACCAGGAAAAATAAAAAAAAAATATAATAATAAAATTAAATTCCAAATTACCAGACACCTCCCCCTGCAAAATGAGCAAATTAATGCCACTTACAGAGTGCTGAGTAAAAGGAAATACGTAGCAAATGAAGAGTGAAGAGTAACCCACAAATAGTAATAACAATAATTACCACAATATATACGATCTTTAGTCAGTATATGAGCTTAAGTTTTGGAGCGCGGTTCAATTCCCGTTTGCAGCAAAAACTTTTATCACGTGACGTATGACGTTCGTTGTTTTCTCGCCTCGACTTGTCCTTTACAGGTACTTGTACACCAATGGTCCCCTCGATTACGCCTCAAGTGACGTTGCGCCGTTGATATTCCCGGAAAGGATCCCAATTGTCAAGGTTCACTTTTGGTCTAGAAGATTTGGTACGGTGTTATATGAAGATTTTAAGGTATTATTTGACTCTCAATAAATAGGTACGTATTTCTCAATCAGGTATGATTTATTTACTCAAATTAAGAGGTAGGCGTTTTAATAATTTATATAGATTATAGATTTAGAATTACGTATGGTGTAAATACTAAGTATATAAAATATAATAATTAAGTTTTAACAGTGGTTGTTGTAGTAAAATGAGTTGGTAAAAAAGAATGATTAAAAGACAACAAAAAGAGAGGCCTTTTATAGGCAAAGGAGAGACAAAGCACTGAAATCAAATTCTAAAAACAGTAGGAAGAGAGAGAGAAAAGAACATTCCAGAAAGAGTATTTCAAATAATAAAGTTATTCTAAAAAGAAGGCGTCAAAAAGATGTATTTACAGAGTATGTCACAAATACATCAATATATTTAATATTTACTGTAAAAGTCAATCCTAAATAAGAAATTTGATTTTTTTTGTATATATTTAATATTATTTGAATATTTAAATCTTATTTTATCTTTATATTTATTTTTTAATATAAATTTTTATTTTTCCCAACCTGTCAAATGAGCACGGTGTTAGAGAAAAATATAAGGGACAAAATTTTAATTTTAATTTTAATTATTTATTTAATTAATTAATTTAATTTGAACATTCTGTAATTAGTTAATTTATTATAACTAATTTTAATGTAACTAAAATAAAATAATAATTAAAAATGATAAGGTGCGGCTTCATCCAGTAAATAATTAATTATTTCACAGGGTAAGTCTAGTAGCCTGGCTGACAATACTAATGTTTTATTTCAGGTCATGTAAAGATTAAAAAATAACCAAATTAAGAGCTATCACCATTCAACCACTGCTTTTTTTAAACATCTTTCATTTTATTTAATATATCTAGATAATCATCATCACAAAATTTATTATTCTTCAACCTTAAAAGTTTCTTAATCTCACTGCTTTGCATCTCACAGTCTGATTTTTGTAAGTTTATTCTCATGTTTTGCTGATTTATCTTTGTATTTTTTTCTTCAAGGTTGCATTTTCTTTTATCAAGATGAAGCCTTTCTTTTTGTATGATTATTTGCTCTTTTGTTAGTTAAAGTTGATTTTTAGCTATAGCAAGTTGCTTTTATGATAAATTGATTTTTTTGCAGATATTTCATTGCTTTCAAGAATGGCCTCAATGCGTTTTTCAGCTGCATCATTGTAACATGAAAAGCCTTCATCTTTTTTCCCTTCAGATAAATCAGCAAGTTGACGTTATTTGGCTGCTTTTTGGCCCAGTGGGTGGTTGGATTAGTTTGGAGAGGGTGACACAGGACAGCTGCTGGAGACAAATTTATTGCTTGGGTCACTTGAAAAACTTTCCATAGGTGTTGCTCTTTGTGCACTTGAAAAACTATCTATTGGAGAGTTTCTAGAAGGTAGGGGTTGGGTATGTTCCATTTGGAATTTTGGAGCAAACTTGAGCTTCTCCCATGCTAACAAACTTTTAAAAGTTGTTTTACACTGATCTTGATAGAGAGAAAGCGCACGTTGAAGCCAATCACTGTGACTTGTTCCACTTAGTGGATTCCTTTTGATACCATGATATATTGCACTAAACTTAAGTGTTGAAGTGTTCAAAGCTTGCCATCTAAAGTGGGATAGAAGAATAATTAGTCATTTTTGAGTTGTATGATTAAATATTAAATATAAAAAAATTTTAATATGGACCTAATTTTAATCTGTTCAAAATCTTGGTAGTGCAGTTTACTATGAACATTAAAGTATACTTCGACTTTATCATAGAAGGTTTCCCCTGAATGCGATGTAGAAAATTCAGGTTTTTTGCTAATAGATATCCAAGAAATAGCAAGTTGTTCTTCTTCCTGTGTGTTCCAGTTTGGAAATCATTTTTTCCTTGGATTGCTTGACATTTTTTTAGTGTATGTTTGTGTTGGATTTCCAGTAGTGTAATGAAGTATAAATAAGCAATATTTGGTTTTAATAGTGAGTAAAGTGGCTTGGAATGAAAATTGTAAAAATGGAGGAACCGGGAAGGAGGCAAGTAAGTGATAAGCACGTGGGATATGAAATCAAAAATAATTGGCAGACAGGGTGGTGACTTAATGACACAAAGTAAGTATCTGTAAGTATATATACTTACTTTTACCCAATATTTACAGAAATGAATAGTTAATGAGGGGTGATAATGCAACAGTGAATGAATATACCCTCAATTATTGGTAAAGTATGCATACCAACCCAACTTACAGACACGGTGGTAGATGCCCTAAGTGTGATTTCCCCAAGTTATAAAAAACTAAGTCTGAGTGAAGGGAGTGTACTAGCTCTCTTGAAATAGTTGAGTGAGAGATGTGAACTTCATGTTGAAAAAGTAATCCAGCTTGAAGTTCAATGAGATAATATTTTGGATCCTCATGAATCATTTCAAGTAGGAATTTGTATTGATCATTGTTAAGTTCATAGGGGCAGCCAAATTTCAGATACATATCAGGATCTTTCACAATAGCTTTAGTTTTTTTGTAATACTTCACCTAGTGCCAAAGAGAGTTTTCATGTATAGTAGCACAATGCTTCTCATTAATGTTTTTGAGGTATTTTCCTTGAAGTGCATCCATCACTACCTTGACTTTTAAATATGGATCATCTTTTAATTAAACCATTTTTCAGAAAATACTCAAGAAATTCTACAGAAAAAGAGGAAAAAAAGATTAGTGTTTCAGAGAAATTAGAGAGAGAAATAAAGGAACTCACTAGAAAATTTTATCCACAAGTTGAAAAAAGAGATTCAGCAAAAAAAAGAAAGAGATTTAAAAGAAAAGGCTTACCTGATATCCAGAGTGAGTCAACAGGCAGAGAGAGTAAGCAGAAATTGATTGGGGGAGATGGGGTGCTGTACCACAACTGGTGGGGTTCAGTTAGGTTGGTAGCCATGGGATGGTGGTAAAATTTCCTGGGCTTAATTGAGCTCTATGTAACTACTTTTGATGTGGATTAAGTTTTAGTGCATCACAATGGTCAAAAAAAAAATTCAAAAAACCACCAAGCTTTAAGAAATGTGCTGAACTCACCCCAACAAAAGGTTGAGTTCAAAACCTTTGAATATTTCATCCAATCACCAAAGAAGCCACTATGAGAAAATTTTAGCTAAATAAAAAAATAGGCAGGTTATACATCCACAACATATTTTTGATACAGATACAACCTACAATACAATTTTTTTGTTTAATGCACTCTTACACCACAAAATGAAATCATTTACTTACTACTAATCACATATTATATTGTATGCAATAATACATACACTTGTTTACCCCTTCCAAGAGAAAAAAATGGCCACTCTTTGACTTCCTCAATGTTAGTGATGATACCCAAGCCCACAATTTATTCCACCTTACATGAAGAAAAAGAAGCTGCTAAAATCTTTGCTTCCAGACAAGGGGAAAGTATCTCTTGAAAATTTTCCAACAAAGACTCTAATGTTCAGACTGAGCACATCTGGCTTACTTGCGTTCACTCAGGAAAAACTCAAATCAAAAGGTCTTTTATTACCAGGGAAAGTCAAATACAAAAGACCACCAATCTGCTCACTTTTGTTAGGGGATATTTCAGACAGGTGCCCCCTTTCCACCTTTCTATTGTATGACATTATGTTCTTCTATTAATGCTTGGAGTAATGTTTTAGATGGCTTTCAGATATTATGGTTTCCTGTAGAAGGTGCAGCTGATACTGCTTCTTAAAGATCTCATTTCAATTTAATTACAATAGATTGATTATTTTGTAACAAGACAGAAAATTAATTAGCTAAATTACATTATAAACTAAGCATAAACAAGAAATATACAATCATTTTAGCTTGTAAAGTATAGATACTCAAAAAGAAATGATCCGTCTAAGAAAAAAAAAGTCAAAAACTAGAGCAAGAGTGAGAGTAAGAGTGAGAGCAAGAGTGAGAGAAAGGGAAGAATGATACCTTTCACAGGGTTTGAACAAGTGTATGTATTATTGCATACAACATAATATGTGATTATTAGTAAGTACATGATTTCATTTAGTGGTTTAAGAGTGCATCAAACAAAAAAAATTTATTTTAGGTTGTATCAATATCAAAAAATTGCTGTGGACAAATAACCTGCCAAAAAATATCATTTGAAAGTCAGGAAGAATAAATAAGAAAACAAAAAAAAATGTGAAAAGAATGAATATAAAAACATAACCAATTGAAAAAATATAAGAAAGTGTCTGAAAAACAAACAAATTAAACATGTAATTAAAAAAAATTCCAGCGCCAAAAAGAAATATCAAAAAAACTGGATAAATTAGCAACAGATTATTTTTAAAATAATAGGGAAATTTAATTCCACTAAAAAAGAATGAATAATTAAGACAAAATTTAAGGGAAAACAAAAAATCATCATTTGAAATGTGCTGATCATACATAAACCTTCCCATAAAAAAATTTTTTTAAAAGATAAATTAGGGGTTCTCAAATATTTTCATATACACCTATCAAGCAAGCCTCAAAGAAGGTATCAATTATGTCATTTTAATTTGAATTAAATACCCCATTAACTGGTATACTTCAACAGCATTCTTTTTCCTACACACACCATCTGTTGGGAACATCCAAGCCCCTCAAGCACTTTTTCAGCCTAGGTATCCCCAGGACTGAGTAATTAGTATGTTTAAAATAATATAACCTTAATTAAATCAAACTTATAACCTAAAAAAAAGGTTAAAATACTTATATATATGGTTATAATACATATTTATATAATTATTACACTATTATATGACTTATAGTAGTTTAAATAGCTTATCCATAGCACAATAGTACTTATTAAGGTGTTAATGGAGCCATAATATACTTATCTTAAGTGAAATTAAGTAATTATAGACATACATAATCTTATATGTATACATAAACCTCATATTCAGTGAAATATGTAGTTATATTATGTATATTTAGGTCTATAAGTGGGTTTTAACCTTTTAATAGCCTATAAAATTTATTTTTATGCTTGTTTAAGGTCATATGGACTTATTCATTCAACTCAAAAACTCCTAAACAAGCATACACACCTTTTTCAGGCACATATATCCAGTTTGGACAACTTAATCTGCTTCCTTGGATGGATTTTCATGGATTTATGGGTTGGGATATCATTAATGGGTTAAGATGGATGCTTAGGGATGTTATTGGGGGATTGGACAATTAACTTGGTTCCTTTCTATGCTTTGGGTCTCATTTTATACTCTTTGGATGAGTTATTTTTACCAGTTTCTTTATGGTATCCACTTTTATCTGTTTATTCCATTTATGGTATGGGTCTGTGGTATCTTTATTTGTGATGGAGGGTCCTTACTGAAGGTCTGGGTGTTGAATCTGCTTGAAGTGGACACCATGGGGAAGTAATGCGCCCTCACAGTGCCTTAATTGCCAGGGATAGCAGTGACATCATCTGGATTGAAGGTCTGTGCACTCCAGTGAATTTTGGTATAGGTAAGGGAGGATTTGACATGTTATTGGACATAAATTACTTACTAAACATTAAAAAAACACTATCACACAATAATTATCATATATAAATATATTATAAAGTAATTATCAATTGATATTATCTTTATATAAGCTATAACTATATTTTATTGATCTATTTTCCACCACTAGCACACATAAATATCAAAGTGTTGTGAGTTTAAATTGAGAATAACTATTTTGTTAATCTTCTGCTGAGGTTTAATCACTAAATCATTTATTAATAATTAGTATGACCATTAATATTTACTATTAAATCATACTTAGATACTAGCACACACCGACACACTTCTTTCCCTTAACTTGATTAGTCAGAATTAGGTACACACACTCCCATAGCTTAAAATTTTTCTTCACCTAATCCTTTAGGACTTATTTATACACACAAATTACACTGTGCATAAAGTCTTATGCCCTTCTAAAATCATATTCCAACCCTTATTTCCTCCCACCCTTGATTACTCTCACTCTTATTTTTTCCTCCAAGCACTAAAATGACTCCTTCACTTTGTCAAAAGCTTTAAAAAACCACTGCTGCTCTAGCCCTTGATATTTTTGTTGAGTATGATCCAGATTCTTATGATGAGTTATTTTTTTATGAGTCCCCTGTTAGAGAACTGCTACCTTACTTCCCAAACCCCATACATTTTCCATCAACCACACTATACACTTCACAAACCTTCTGAATTACCTGAGCCCAGTTTTCAGAAAATTTCTGAACTACTTATAATGGTTTTAAATATCTACATGATTTCATTCATGATCATTCTATTTCCCACAAGAATTCTCATTGCCCACAGAGGGAACCAGAAATACAAATCTCTGTGGCACTTTGCCAATTTGGTTCAAATAGGAATGGCGCTTCCAAAACTTGTCTTGAGAACCTCTTCAGTATAAGTCATGGAAAAGTAGACTTATACACCAAGAGAACCATCAAAGCCATACATTCACTTCAATCACTAGTCCTCACATGGCCCACTAAGGAGATTAGACTAGAAAACTTGCAGGCCATGCAAAATGGAGGATTCCCTGAATGTATTGGTGTTGTTAATGGAACAACCATCCCTTTGAGCCAAAAGCCTGCAAATTTTAAAATATCTTGTATATTTTTTCATACATAATTAATTCTTTCTATATGTTTTCAACTTACAAACCTACTAGTTTCTAATAAATGTTTTCCTACTCCTTCTTTTTATACTTCAACCTTCTTATCAATTACCTCCATGGTAGCTTCTTCTTGCTTAGTATCATTGTATTCCAATCTCTGATTACAAATACTATTTTCATCCTCTGAATCTTTTCTATGAATTAGTGTTAGAATTTGGTTTCAAGGTGGAAATGAGGAGCACTATGGGCACTATGAATTGTAAAGAGGTGGAGGAGTGGGTATTCAATAAGGGGTTTAGATTGGGCAAGCACTGTGGAGCACTCCTCATTGGAAAACTTCTATAGTAATATAATTACTCACTTTTCACACTGCTGAAAGTAGAATTGTCATTTCTGCCTTCCCTCACTGTTGGTAGTCCCAACATAGTCAGTCTAGTTTGTCTTACTGCTGTACCCAGAATAGTCAGCCCTTTTAAGGCTAGCATTAGCACTAGTAATGGTCTGCCTTCCTAGGTCTCAACATTTTGTCCAATATTAATTGGTTCACTACTAAAAAACAATGAATCCCTCAGGTCAACCTGATTCAGAAACCCTTGCTGAAATGCAAGAACAAATGGCATGCTTTCAGGAACAAAACACCAGACTAATGGAATGTTAAGCAGAGAAAAGGCCCTCATATTTCAGACCCATTGAAGCAGAGCTGGACACTGCTGAAGCCCAGGCACAGGCACTGTCTAAAAAACCAGTGCCACTTGTTAAAGGCCCAAATCTTGCAGTCCCATCATGCTTTGATGGAAAACAAGGCTCCCAGGAAGATCAGTAAATTTTTCAGGTAAATCTCTATGTCCTGATCAATGGAAATCAGTTACCAGAAGGGAAAGCAAAAATTGGGTTTGCAATATCATAACTCACAGATGAGGTGGCACACTTGGAAAGGCAATACACCAAGGAACTCCTTGAAAAATCTTGGGTGGCAACAACCTTCTTTCAGTTCATGTAGGCTTTTGAATTAGCCTTTGGAAACCCGGATGTGGCCACAACCTTGTAGTATGCACTTAATCAGTTGCAACAAAGAAAATTAGTTGCTAAGTATGTGTCAAAACTCTGGGGCCATGCCAGCTGCATCACAACATGGGGAGAAGGGGCACTCATGTTTCACTTTAGGAATTGGCAATCACCAAGAATAAGAAATGCCCTAATCGGTAACCCTCCTCCAACTTCCCTCCAAAAACTCATGGAACTGGCCATCCAAGTTGACAAAGAGTTCACACATCAACAAACAGATGGTTGGAGTGATGCTATTCTATGGCCCAGCTATGCCTCATCAAGAAAGGCTAGTGAAAGGGACCCAAACACCATGGATATTGATGCAGAAAATGCACATGGCGCTAGTGGGAGGAAAATCTTATCTTATTAGGAGTACCAGAGAGGCATGAGCAGAGGACTGTGCCTCCATTTTGGGGGAAGTGGTCATTTATCAAGGGAGTGTATGGGGAAATTAAGGGTTAGTGAGGTGGAGGATAGTGCAGGAAAGGCACAGGTAAAAGACAGTGCTCAGGAGTGAAATTTGTGCCTTCCTTGAGCAGATTAGAGGGAAAAGATAAGGAGGAGTTATGAGAAGAATTATCAGTGTGTAAGCCACTTAAAGTGGATGATAATTGTATTATACTTAACTTTTGTTTAATGAACCTTGATGCCACAACAAATATACAAGCCCTGCTGAACTGTGGGGCTACATACTTTTTTATTTCCAAAAATTTCTGACAGAAAAATAAAAAGAAAAAAGAAAAAGAAAAAAATGGACCACCCTAGGTATCTAATTATGTTTGACAGATCCCCAGGTGGGGGAGGAGAAGAAAGAGAGAAATTTTTTTCAGGTTCTGGTGTGATGGATGGGAGTATCAGTGCAAGGCATATGCAACAAACCTGAAGGACCAGTATGAAATGGTACTAGGCATAATTTATCTTGACCAATATAGCCTGCAAATTGATTGGAAGGAGATTAAGGTTCATATAGAAATGAAAGGGGCTCCTGGTGCTAAAGTATTGACCCCTGCCCCCTGAAGTGGCCAGGGGCCCATCCTGGAAAATCTCATGATGTTTTGTAATCATCAGATGACTTTCCACCACAACTGATGATTCCTTTTAATTCTAAGAAGTAGGCTGTGGATGGGTCACCAATAGGGATTGCCAAAGAGGGCCAGAAAGAGAATGAAGCACACCAAAGAAAGGAGAAGGTGCAACAAGTATGGGAAAAGGTATAAAATGAAAGAGTGGATTTTTCAGAGAAAGAATTTGTCCCCTGGACCCTTAAGGGGTCAGGGGCCCCTCCCGGAGAGTCTCCTAGTGTTTTATTATCATCATTAGACTTGCCGTTGTGGTAGCCTAAAGTTTAGTATGGCACCTAAGTACGTAAATGGAGTTATTACGGCGTGCAAGATTGGTGTTATTATTTTTTATATAAATGGGTTTTATTTAATTTATTTGAGTTTTAAATATGAAGAAATTGGTCACGAGCGAATGCCTACACAAAAACAATTCATTTTACGGAGAAAACTTATTTTTACGGTCTGAAACATTTATTAGTATCAAGTCGAGTCACTCAAGAGCCTTGGGAAATTTTTTCAGAATTTTTACTATTTTTCTTATATTTTTTAAATGAATTTTAAAGTTTTATAGAAATATTTACGTTTTCAGAAAATTACTTAACTTTGATGAATTTTCACGGGGTAATTAGAGCTGCGCAGACTACGAAAATTAGTTTGTAATATAAAGGGGAAGTAGCTTTATTATGTGTAGTTTTTCTAGATTTTTTATTATAGTTTTTAAGGTTCTAATTGAGTCCGGAAGTCCGGACGGACTCCGTACGGACTCCATACGGGCTCCGGATTGACTCTGGGAGAGCTCTGGAGGGGAAAACATAGGCACGTGACTAGGAATACTTAAGCGCCTCTCAAACTCGAAATTGAGAGGGGGGGATACATCATACAGCTTAATCATTAACCACCACGGTCTCATTTTTATTACTCAACAAATTAAATAAATTTGTAATACCTTTATAACTTTATATTTTATATTTAACATTTTAGAAATACTATTCAACAATTTAAATCACACTTCAAACAGGGTATCTTTAGAAAGGTCTTCTTCACTGGGACTTGATTATTGCTGTCTCATAAAAACTCAAATTATAATAAAAACATAAAAGTCAATCTTTTCAGATCTTTCACTGGTACACCTTAATTGTTGTTATCAGTATTTCTTTTCTCAACAGCCACGATCATTTAATCTCAATAAGCGTTAAATATTTTAGAGTTTCATTATTTTTTTTATCAATCAGATCCAAGTAGACTGGTTAGCTTAGTGATTTAGAATTCCCATTTTGTTATTTTTATTGGAAGGACGGGGTTTTCAGCTAAATCCACACATCTCCTCCAGATTCTGCTTACAGCAAGGCGACTGTAAGAGTTTACCTTAACATAGTTGGCGCCCAACGTGGGGTTCGATTTCTCTAGCTTTCTTTAAAGACTTACTTGGATCTAGGACTTTCTTAGCCTGCAAGAGGCTTATTCTCTGGAACTCTAATTGGATTTTTGTTATTGGCCTGCAAGAGGCTTGTTATTTTATCGATTGTTAACGCTTTTCATTACTTATTGTGATGTCTTCTTCTGCTGTTGCTTCTGGATCTTCTAACCCTCTTACTCCTTCAGTTAGAATTGTTTCTTGGGATGGCCCAAAGTTTGATGGGGAGGAGGTTAAATGGTTCATTAGCAGGTATGAAGCTGCTGCTGCTGTTGATGGTGCTTCTCATGTGGATATGGTGAAGCAAGTTAGGTTTTTTATTGCTGATAGGGAGGTGGAAAAAGAGGTTATTGCTATGCAGGCATTTAAGGACAAGGATTGGGTTAAGCTTTCTAAAGCTATGGTTGATAGTTGGGGTGTTAGGTTTACTATGATGGACCTCAATAAAATTGTTGGAGACTGGCAAGCAAAAGGTGGAGTTTCTTCTATGGCTGACTTCAAAAAGCTCTGTGTTCAGTTTGATGAAGTGGTGGAATATCTCATATTGGTTGACGAGTTAGTGCATGAGAATCAAGCAAAAGATTTGTTTTGGACAGCATGCAGCAGGGATATTTGAATGGACGTCTTGAGGGATCTTTCAAGAAAAGATTTGATGAAGGAACTGCCTAATGGTGAGAAGAAAATGCCGGCTCTGGAGGTTATCAAAGAGAACATTCAGGCCCATCTCAAGTTGTTAGCATTGGACAAATATCAAGAGTCATGCACTCAATATGTTAGCAAGGTCAGCAAAGTTTTGGCCGAAAACAACAATATTATGGTCAAAGCCCAGGAGGCCAAGAAGGCACAAATGGGATTACCTGCTGCTAAAGTTGAGGGCAATTTAGATAATAAGATGGTCGATCACTTGGCCGATTTAACAAAACAATTAAAAATATTTGTTCAAGAGACTCAGAAGGCCAACAAGGCCCCAATTGCTTCTTTGTCGACGTCAACTTCTTATCAGTCCAGAGGTTATGAACGTCGAAATTATAATGGCAATAACAATGGTAACCGCTTCCCAGGCAATGGGAGAAATGGTGGGAATGGTGGTAGTAATAGTTATAGAGGTGGCTACAATGAGCCAAAGGTGTGCTCCTATTGTAATAGGAGGGGGCACAGAGCAACAGTTTGTTTTGCTCTTGATAAGGATATAGATGCTGGGAGAGTTTTATTTGATGGTAAAGTTTATAAATTTCCAGATGGTTCATTCATCAAGCCCAGTGATGGACAGTCTCCTTCTGATTTGGTCAGAAGAAGTTTAACGGCTGAAAGGAGAGCCAGATTTGAAGAGGTGAAGGATGAAGATGTTAATGCCAGGGATGGCAAAAATGGTAATGGTAATGGTGGAAAAGCTGACAAGGGTAAAGAGAAAGAGGTCAGTAAAGCCACATTTTCTACTTCTTTTGGTGGTTTAGATCTGGCGACAGTTGCTCAGGTGGAGGGTAGCTGTATGGCTGGCAAATATGATGTTAATGCTGCTAGAAGAGCAGCTGCTACTAAGGCGAAGAGTAGCATTCAGAGCCAATTGAGGGCTAATCCTGGCAAGGCCAATAACAAAGTGAACCCTTACTCTAAGGACAAGAATTCTAGTGCTCAAACTGCCGCCAACAAATTGAACCCTTACTCTAAGGACAAATTATATAAAATGCAGAAGGGGATTGCTGATATGGGGCCCCCTAGTTATGGCAAGTTTGATTTAAATGGTGAGCCTATTCCAGAGGATGATTCGGATTCTGAGGAGGAGGTACTGTTGGCGTCTCTACCCAGACCAAGTTTTAGCGGTCCCATCCCAATGGAGGGAGTAAGAAGGACTAGCGATGGATCAGGATTAGTGCAAGAAGCTGGTGACGGAGTTAGGGTTATAGAAAGTGAAGATGTTATTATGGGAGGTGAAGATGGCTCGGTTGGACCTCAAGAGGTACCCAGGGCCAAGGTTGTTAAATCAAAGGTCCAGTATGAGTGACCAGTAGTTTCTGGTCAAGCTAATGCGATGGACGCAGTTTTGAATAGGGTGAATCAACTGCAGATTCCCTTATCTTTGGGGGAGTTATTTAAAATTAGTCCGGCGCTTGCTGACAAGCAAAAGAAGCATTTGACGAGGCGTCGGGTTTCCACTGGAGAGGTGGAATATATTTGTGAAAATGCTGAAAAGTTTGGGGAAGATGTAGATACACATTTTTCCGCTCCCCTGGGTTACTTGTTGGTAACTCTTAATGGTAAAGAAGTAAAGGCCTTGGTCGATTCAGGGTCTCAAATTAATTTAATTTCATTGGAGAAAGCGACGAGTATAGGCTTGCCAATTAAAAGTGGAACTGGGGGAAACCTCAGAGGTATTGGAGGGCATGCAACAGAGCTGATGGGTACAGCTGAGCATGTCAGGTTAGGCATTGGTGGATCTGTTGGTAAGGTTCACTTTTATGTGGCCAGAGGAGCAGTCAAAACTGTTCTTGGTGGTCCTTTTTTGATGGATTTTGAGGCCAGGATAGGGTATCAAGCTGGCATGGGGATTAGTTTGGAGATCATTGGTGAAGATATGCGGAGGTTACATATGCGGTTAGCGCCTCCTGGAGATGAAGGTTGGGAAAAACGGCCAGGGATTACTACTCTGTGCCAGTGTTGTGTTTGCACCAAGAAGCGGCATATAAAACAGACGGCTTCTGGTGAATTATGTTTGTTGGAAAGGGATGAATGCCCTCATTTTTTGGGGTAGCAGGGGCTGATCACTCTAATGTTGTAATCTCTCCTCAGGATGAGATCCCGGATTGCAATAGGTCAGCTCACTTGGAGATAATTCAAGTGGATTCTCAATTATTTTCTGTTAATATTACTTTGGAGTGCAAATACGTTTTGGACTTTTCTATATGTTTATTGGATTTACCCGGTTTTTCTATTAAATTTAAAAACAGTGAAAAAGGCAAAATGGGCCAAATTAGGTTGGATAAAAATTGGATGGGTATGTTTTATGACCTCCAGCAAGAGGTTAAACTGCAAGTATCTCCTTCTATTATGGACCTCCAGCAAGAGGGTAAACTGCGAAAATCTTATCAAAACCCTATTAAAAATCTAAGTATAATTAAAACACAAAAAAATAATTTTTGTGAAAATTAATTTCCGGACCTCCAGCAAGAGGTTAAACTGCAAGTATCTCCTTCTATTATGGACCTCCAGCAAGAGGTTAAACTGCAAGTATCTCCTTCTATTATGGACCTCCAGCAAGAGGGTAAACTGTGAAATTCTTATCAAAACCAAATAAAAAATCTTAGTATAATTAAAACACAAAAAAATAATTTTTTAGAAAAATCAATTCTGGTTCTCCAGCAAGAGCATAAACTGCCAACTTTCTTTACAGGTGATTTACTGTTGGATAAGGGAAGCAAAGGTGTTGGAAAATCTGTTTATAAATTAGACGAGGGAAAGGAAAAAAGGGTAAAATTTAAAAATGAAATAAAATATTTTTCTAATTTTTCTTATTCAAATTCTGACGATGAAGAAGATTCACTTGATGAAACTTGTAATGGCGATACAAAAGTAAATTTTTTACCTCAAGTTTATTTAGATGTGGACGCAGCCAAATATAAGAAGGTAGCAAATAAAGTTCGACCTATTAATGAACCGCTACCTGCTGAATTAAATCCACCTTTGAGAAGACCAAGGTTATCAAGAGATCCTTATGAAAGTCCCTTGGTAAAGAATCCGCCTGAATTCTCTGAGACGTCAAGAATCACTTTTGAGAGACTGGGTGTTGTTAATTTTGGACCTGATGGTTGGTTGTCTGGAGAAGAGAAGAAGTTGTTGTTGGATGTAATGGTCAAGCGAGAGAAGGCCATTGCTTTTGTAGAAGAGGGGAGGGGTGTGTTGAAGCATTCCTATGGGGAGCCTTACAAGATTCCTGTGGTATGTCACAAACCGTGGCAGCAGAAACCAATTCCTTTTCCGGCTGCATTAAAAGAAGCCTATATTGAAGTTGTCAGAGAACGGATACGCACTGGACTGTATGAGCAATCAACGTCAAGTTATTCTAGTCCGGTATTTTGTATCAAGAAACCGGATGGCAAGCTTAGAGTTGTTCATGATCTTAGGGAATTAAATAGGGTTACAATAAAGGATTCTGGGATACCACCTAGTGCTGAGGAGTTTGTAGAAGCGTTTTCAGGGAGAGTGTGTTATGGATTGGGAGATATTATGGGTGGATATGATGAGAGAGAGTTACATCCGGACTCAAGGCCTCTCACTACATTCGATACACCACTAGGACGTTTACAGTTAACAAGATTACCTCAAGGAGCAACAAATTCGGTTGCAGTTTATCAAGCTCAGATGGCTTGGATCCTTCAAGATGAAATTCCACAATATGCTGGAATCTTTATAGATGATGGAGGAATTAAGGGACCAACAACCGACTATGATAACCAGGTGTTGGAAGAGAATCCCGGGATACGCAAATTCATTTGGGAGTTTGCAATTACATTAGAAAGAATCTTGTTTCGAATTGAAGAGGCTGGTTTAACTATTTCAGGTTCAAAATTTTCATGTTGTGTTCCAGCCTTAGAAATATTAGGCCATGTGGTTTGTAGAGAGGGTAGGATTATGTCCAAGAAGAAAGTTAACAAAATTCAGTCCTGGCCAAGACCCAAGAATACGACCGAAGTCAGAGGGTTTTTAGGCGTTTGCGTATATGTTAGAATGTTTATTAAGGACTTTTATTCATTGGATGCCACTTTGAGATGGTTAACTAGGAAGGATGCTGACTAGGAGTGGGATGAAGAGTGTGAAGAGGCATTTAAGTGGATGCGAAATTGTTAATCCAGATGATTAATTCCCCAAGTTTACCGAACGCACCCATGACGAGATGGGTAGCTTTTATTCAACATTTTTCGTTCGATTTAGTTCATAAGCCTGGCAAGACTTTTACTATGCCAGATGGTTTATCAAGGAGACCACCCACTGAAAAAGATTCAGACTCAGAGGAGTTCGATGAAGATATACCTATTATCAAAGCCAGCACTAAAGGAGCTGAAGACTTTCCATACCTCCCCCATGAGGTTAAACTGGCAGGATTATTGTGTTTAGATTATGATGATGACCTCCACCCAAAGGATAAACTGGAAAATAGTTTTCATGTTAATAAAGGTGTTGGAAAAGGTGTAGATAAATTCGGTAGAAAGGAGGTAGAAGAAGATGTGGTGTATGTAGAGGAAGATGGATTGGTAGTGTGGGATAGTAGTAAATTAAGGAATGGTGTATATGTTGGAGAATTAGAGAATTTAAATAAAAAGGTGGATAAAGAGAAAGAGGTATTTTCAAATACGGTTTACGAAGGATCCAAAGGTTCAGAAGAAAAACGTCAACATAGCTCGATTAAAGATTTATTTAGAGGTCAACGATTATTGGCTCATTCATGTGCAGGTGATATTGGTGATAGAGAAGTCCCTATTGATGTTATATTAATCGATTTTCAAGATGAAGTCTGGGGTCAGACTGGTTTTTATTTTTTGTTAGTCAAATATTTGTTGACTTTAGAGAGGCCAGAAGATTGTGAAGAAGATGAATGGGTGGCTATCAAGAGGAAGTCATCTACGTTTTACCTATCTGGTCAACGTTTAATGAGGAGAAGGTATCCAAATCCTCAAGTAGTTATAACTCAACAGAAGGGGCAAGAATTAGTTTTGAAATCACTGCATGAAGATCTCAGGCATAGAAGCGTTGGAGAAACATTTAGAAGAATTTCTGATCGATTTTGGTGGCCTGGCATGAAGATGGCTGTTAAAAAGTGGGTTCAGTCATGCGAAGAATGTCAAAGACAAAGTTATTTAAGGCCAAAAGAACCAAGACGCGCGACTGGTGAATATACGCTCTTTGGAAGAGTTAGCTTAGATGCCGTTCATATAAAAGAGGGACGGTATAAATATTTAATTGTGGCCAGAGATGATTTATCTGGTTGGGTAGAGGCAGCGCCTCTTATTAATTTAACTGCCAAAAATGTGGCAGAATTTTTTTTGAATAATTGGGTATATAGGTATGGGGTGATGAAGTTGGTGATGGTAGATGGAGGTCCTGAATTTGGGACAGAGTTTAAAGAGGCTGTATTGAAAGTTGGATCAAAGGTTAGGGTAGCAACCCCATATTATCCTGAAGCTGAAGGCATGGTTGAAAGAGGGCATCAAGTTATCTAGGATGCTTTAGTTAAAATGTGTGGGACAAGTGCTGAAAAGTGGAGGCACTATTTACCTTTAGTTTTATTTGCTGATTGAATCACTGCCAAAAGGACGACCGGATTTTCACCTTATGAACTTGTTTTTGGACAGAAAGCAGTTTTACCGGTTTATTTAGAAGCTGAATCATATCTTGGAGTTGACTTGGACACGGTCAAAACTACTGAAGAATTATTGTGTGCAAGAATGATGCAGCTAGAAAAGAAAGAAGAATATTTAGAAAAGGCATATTCGCGGACGATGAAGATCCAAAATCAATCAGTCAGATATTGGGATGAGCGGTTGGCACATCGATTAAGGAAACCTTTGAACCCAGGAGATATGGTCCTGGTGTATAATAGGAGTTTGGAAAGTCAGTGGGAAAAGATGTTTGCAGATAGGTGGAATGGACCGTATAAAATCAAGGAGCAAGTTTCCGGTGGTTCATATGTGCTAGAAGAGTTGGATGGAGTAGTATTGAAGAAGATGGTAGCAGCCGATCAAGTGAAACGGTTCTATCCTAGAGGCACCAGGAGTGCCGAAGTCTAACTCCGAAATGAGGATAAACTACAATTTTAATGACTTTTATTAAATTTATACCTCCGCAACGAGGATAAACTATGATATCTACAAAATTTTATGGATACCTCCGCAACGAGGATAAACTATCTTCTTTTTTTATCAAAATACTTTACTATCGTTACACTGTATATGGTCAACGAAACTATGATGAAACTTAACAAAATTCAAGAAGACCTTCTTTGAAATTTTCAAAAACTTAAAATTCTTAAAATATGGGTGAAGATAGTGTTGGAAAAAATTTTTTAAATATTTATTGGAAGAAGTGTTCACAGGGGAACCTTCTTAATTTAATATTGGCAAGTGTGGGGGTAATTGATGGGCTGGCTGCTCTATACACAATTACCCCATAATGTTCGTTTCCAAAATTTTCCCTGTTTCTAGTTGAATCCTGTCTTTGTCTTTTAATTTTAGGAAGTCCACTAAGACTATAAACTGGAACAAATCAAGAGACACCGCTCTCAAAGCCGGATTCAAGATTCTTTTTATTTTATTTTGTTTTTGATTTTTTATGTTAGACTGTGATTTCTTTTCTTTAATATATATTATGAATTATTGTAAAGGTGATGCTCACTGGTGGTCTCTAATCATTTTTATAAATTGGAGGGAGCCCACCCAGTGATCATCATTATAAAAATTATCTTTTAAAAACTTTCATTTATTTTCTTTTCTTTTCAATTTCTTAAAATTGTGTAACCACATCAAGTTGCACTTGGATGTGGGTATGATGTCGAGGGTACGGCTCATCAAATGGCCAGGGGGCATCTTTTAAATTTTTAATTTTGATAATTTTTTTTATTACTTTTTTTATCTTTCTTTAAAAATTAAATTTTTATTTTTATTTCAAATCTATCTTTTCTAAAATCTTTTATTTTAAATTAACAACAAATTAAAATTAAAAATAAAAAAAAATAAAATAAATAAAATAAAAAATTAAATTAAATTTAAAAAATAATAATAATAATAATAATAATAATATAATAAAATAAAATAAAAATAAAATAATAAAAAAAAAATTAATTAATTAAATCAAAATTATTATTATATTTCTTAGTTTTATTTTTCAGTCACTATTCTTTTTAGTTTATTCATATAGTTTAGACAGGAAACAGGGTCTAGGAGAGCTCAATACCTATGGGATTTTACTTCAAGACAGATGTTAGTCCTCCAAGACTTTAAACTGGCTACTCTTCAAGTCATTCTTTAAGGTTTTTTATACATATTTTGGATCTGTTAGTCCTCCAAGACTTTAAACTGGCTAAATTTCAAGACTGTCATTAAAGATTTTATATTGGAGCTGTTAGTCCTTCAAGACTTTAAACTGAATTTCAAGGATGTTCAAGATTTTATGGATATTTTTGGAGACGGATTTTTTTATTTTTTTTATCAATCAAATGTTAGGTCCACAAAGACCTTAAACTGGAGTGTTATCAAATGTTAGGTCCACCAAGACCTTAAACTGGACTGTTATCAAGCTGTTGGGTCCACCATGACCTTAAACTGGATTTCTTATTGATTAAATGTTTGGTCCACCATGACTTTAAACTGGTAGTTCATTCATTGTTTAGTCCACTATGACTTTAAACTGGAAAATTAATATCTGCAGGATAATTCAACATTCATTGGACCACTATGGCCTTATACTGGATTACTTGTTGATCAAATGTTTGGTCCACTATGACATTAAACTGGATTATCAAATTTATTCAATCTTTGGTCAAGCCTAGGCCTTACTTAGGAATATATCAAGTTATTTATGCACCTAAACGATCTTTGGTCCACCAAGACCAATAAACTGGCAATCAATTATATGTTTGGTCCACCAAGACTTTAAACTGGAATGTCAATCTTGTTTGGATAACTCAATTCAATCTTTTAATTTATCACTGTCCACTAAGACTCTAAACTAGTTATTCAATTATTTCTGGAATTGGGTGCTGATAAGCTTTAGGAGGTTAAAATTTTAGGTGGTGATGATGCTAAGGGAAGCATAATGGTTAATTAGGTGAAATTTGTGGCGCTTTAACATGGTCTAAAGTTAATATTATTATTGGAAGCCTGGAAAAAGTATTTTATGGGTTTGCTGTATAGTAAAGTTTGAAAATTGTGATGAAGGAATCAGAAGTTAGGATGGTAGTTGGATTTTAGGGAATGATTTTTTTAGTGCCTCATTGTTAGGCCATTTTTGGTTTGAAGCTTGGAGGACCTTATGGCGAGATTGGAATCATAGAATTCGGCTCAGTGGGGGGCCCTATGAGGTTGGAATCAGGAGTATTCGGCTCATAGGAAGATCCACTCTCTCAATGCTGTGACAAGAAGGAAGACTGGTATATGGGAGTCTGAAGGGATTCAAACCTTGCTCTCAGTAGTGGAATCATCACAAGATTTATTTTATTTTATTTTATGTTAAGCCAGAGAAGAAAGAAAACATCATTTATGTTGAAAGTTAAAGAAGACCAAGCAAAAACAAAATTTTATCAAGTTATACTGTTAGAAAAGATAATTTCTTTGAAATTGTTCAACATCATTATCAAAGCTTTGCATTAAAATTCTTCTTTTCATGAGGTCTTCATGGTTATTAGCTGGAGTTTCTTGAAAATAGGCCAGCATTTTTCGTTTCAACTCATTAGTAAAGTCAAGAAAAAGATAGCGATGAAAATTTGTATAATGATTGATATAGTCCGTCTTCACTCTACCAAAATCATCAGTGTTGGTTATTTCGACAGCTAGAAGTTCAAATATGTTATTAAGTCATAGGTTTAGTCAATTTTGATTAAAAGTTTTTTTTAGTAAGATAAATAGGGTCTTACATTTAGAGCCAGGAAAAATAGTCTCAGCAAAGTTAGTTGGGGGCACTGGCGTTATAGGATTAGGATCTTGTGAAGGCAAAATTAGGCCGGGATCCGCTGATGAAGATTGAACTTTTGAAGCTGTTTTTGATCTTATTCGTTTTAAGAAGACAGGAATTTTGGATCGCTTTTTAGAAGTTGAGGGATCAGGGAGAGCTGCTGGTCCTAAATATACGTTTGTTTTAGAAGGAACTATTGGCCGGTTACATTTGACTTTTTTTACACGGCATAAGTCGCAAGCTGTCCTGCCAGGAAGATTAGGGTTGGACATTAAACAAGGTACCTGGTATCGAGCACAGAGTTCACATGGAGAGACAAGTTCTTTGGAAGGCATATTGATGAAGAAGAATTTTATAATTGATTAAAGAAGATGGTGTTTGAAGGTTAAAGATGAATATTGTGTTCGACCACTTATGCAAAGTTTTAAGAATGGGGACATTCTCAATTGGAGGGAGGATGTGGTAGCCTAAAGTTTAGTATGGAACCTAAGTACGTAAATGGAGTTATTACGGCGTGCAAGATTGGTGTTATTATTTTTTTATATAAAAGGGTTTTATTTAATTTATTTGAGTTTTAAATATGAAGAAATTGGTCACGAGCAAATGCCTACACAAAAACAATTCATTTTACAGAGAAAACTTATTTTTACTGTCTGAAAAGTTTATTAGTATCAAGTCGAGTCACTCAAGAACCTTGGGAAATTTTTCCAGAATTTTTACTATTTTTCTTATATTTTTTAAATGAATTTTAAAGTTTTATAGAAATATTTACGTTTTCAGAAAATTACTTAACTTTGATGAATTTTCACGGGGTAATTAGAGCTGCGCAGACTACGAAAATTAGTTTGGAATATAAAGGGGAAGTAGCTCTATAATGTGTAATTTTTCTAGATTTTTTATTATAGTTTTTAAGGTTCTAATTGAGTCTGGAAGTCCGGATGGACTCCGTACGGGCTCCGGATTGACTCTGGGAGAGCTCTGGAGGGGAAAACTTAGGCACATGACTAGGAATACTTAAGCGCCTCTCAAACTCGAAATTGAGAGGGGGGGATACATCATACAGCTTAATCATTAACCACCACAGTCTCATTTTTATTACTCAACAAATTAAATAAATTTGTAATACCCTTATAACTTTATATTTTATATTTAACATTTTAGAAATACTATTCAACAATTTAAATCACACTTCAAACAGGGTATCTTTAGAAAGGTCTTCTTCACTGGGACTTGATTATTGCTGTCTCATAAAAACTCAAATTATAATAAAAACATAAAAGTCAATCTTTTCAGATCTTTCACTGGTACACCTTAATTGTTGTTATCAGTATTTCTTTTCTCAACAGCCACGATCATTTAATCTCAATAAGCGTTAAATATTTTAGAGTTTCATTATTTTTTTATCAATCAAATCCAAGTAGACTGGTTAGCTTAGTGATTTAGAATTCCCATTTTGTTATTTTTATTGGAAGGACGGGGTTTTCAGCTAAATCCACACATCTCCTCAGGATTCTGCTTACAGCAAGGCGACTGTAAGAGTTTACCTTACCATACAGTAAGAACTTAAACTTTCTCTTGATGCTAAGTTTCAGGGCTTGGAGCAGGCGCTGGAGGAGTAGGAACTGGAATGTGACACAACATCTTGAAACATATCCCTCAAGATTGCAGCCAAGGCCCATTCCTCAACTCCATAAAAAGCCTCAAAGAAATGGTCCCTGAAGCCTATTGGGAGCTCTTATCACTGTTCAAAGATGGAGGAATCAAAACCCTACCACCCCACTGAACATATGACTTTTTCATTGACCTGATACACGGCACCACTCCTCAATTTAGTCACATGATCCCATTTTTGATTTTGGAATCAAAAATTCTAAAAGGGATGATTGATGAAAATTTAAAGAATGGTTTAATCAGAGAATCAAAATCTCCCTGGGTAGCACCTGTGATCTTTTCAGGAAAAAAGGATGGGTTTCTGAGACCATGTATAAATTTCACAAGATTAAATGCACTAAAATTTAAGAACAGATACCCCCTTCCTCTGAGTAGTTATTTGATTGAAAGTCTTCAAGGTGCAGAAATTTTCACATCCCTAGATCTCAAGGCAGGCTACCACAACATATGTGTGACAGAAGTAGATGAACATAAACTGGAATTTTGCACTAAATTTTGTCATTTTGAATGGTTTTTAATTCCATTTGTTCCATGTAATGCACCCACCACTTTTCAACACTTCACAAATAAAATTTTTAGAGATAGAATAGGGATAGATTTGGCAGTGTATCTAGATGAAATCTTGATTTAATACAGATCAATGGAGGAGCACCAGATATGTGTGAAGGACTGTTTTCAGCATTTGGAACAGTCCCAAGTATGGTTTAAACCAGAGAAATTTGTCTTCTCAGTGAGTGAGATCCCCTACCTAGGTATGATTATCTCAAATAATAGGGTGCAAATGGACCAGGAAAAATTAAAGGCAGTGACAGAATGGCCAACACCAGCATCAGTAAAGGAGCTCCAGTCATTTTTAGGCTTTGCAAATTTTTACTGCTGTTTTATTAAAAATTACTCCCACATTTTCCAACCATTACATAACCTCACAAACAAAGAAGCCAACTTTACCTGGACAAATAGCCAAAAAGATGTGTTTGACTATCTGAATAGACAATTTGTGACAGCCCATATTCTTGCAATCCCTGATTTATTAAAGCCATTTGTTTTGGAATGTGACTGGCCAGATTTTGCACTAGTTGCAGTATTATCCCAATACAATGTTGAGAATGTCTTTCACCCAGTAGCATATTTATCACAAACACTGATAGGAACTGAACTAAACTATGAAATATACAATAAGGAGTTGTTGTCACTAGAAGAAGTGGTGTGCACCTGGCACCACTAGAGTTGTTGTCACTAGTAGAAGTGGTGTGCACCTGGCACCACTATTTGGAAGGAGGGACTCAATGGTTAAAATTTATTATTTATACAGATCATAAGAACTTAGAGACCTTCCTAACCACAAAAAAGTTGACACTACAACAAGCATGCTGGGCAGAACTGCTGAGTAGCACTAATTTTGTTGTTAAATTTCAACTAGGAAAAAAATTAGCAAACCCAATTCTCCATCACAAAGTCCTGACCTGCTCCCAGCACCAGACCAGCTACATACTTTTAGAGAAACTTTTTTGAAGTGGAACCTTGAAGAGGGGGTAATACTAGATGAGGAGTTGATAGAATGCATAAGGAGGGGGATGAAAAAGATGAGGGAGTGCAGGATTTGGTGAAGGCGCTGTTATCAAAGGAGGTATTGGTAAGGAAAGGATTGGAGGAGTATCATCTGGAAGGGGAAAAACTGTATTGGAATAGAAGGATAGTGGTGCCAAATGATGAGGAACTCAAAAGGCAGGTGGTCAAATCAAGACATGATTCACCAATGGCAGGACACTCAGGACCACTGAAGACTGTGGAGTTGGTAAATTGCAACTTTTACTGGAAGTCCATGAAGGGGTACATCCAGTGCTATGTAGTGGCATGTGACTCTTGCCAGAGAAACAAGGTCAGTCCAACCACAATACTATTGACCCCACTGAAAATTTCCAAGAAGCCATGGAAGGAGCTCTCCTACAATCTTATAGTGGAGTTACCCAACTCACAAGGGAATAATGCGATCCTCACAGTAGTTTACTGTTACACCAATATGGAGCACATTGTCCTCACCACTACAAAAGTCACATCAGAGGGTATTGCAGACTTAATGGTGGCACATTTCTAGAAATTACATGTATTTCCGGAAAGTATAGTATCAGATAGGGGAAGTACTTTTAACTCTAATTTGTGAAAAGAAATGTATGAGCAACTGAACATTTAGCCCATATTTTCAACAGCATGGAATCCACAAACTGATGGAAATCCAAGATAGTAAAAAATTCAACTGAGAAATACCTACTCCACTTCATTAATTATAAGCAAGATTATTGGGTACATTCATTACCACTTGCTGAATTCTTGTACAATAACAGGACACATTCTGCAACAGGCATTTCGCCATTCTATGCTAACTATGGATATCACCCAACATTCTCAATTGGTACCTTTTCCACAGTCAAGTCCCAGAAGCCATAGAGTGGATTCAGAAAACACTGAGTATATTTAAAGAATTGGAGGAAGTGCATAAGTTATCCCATCAAGTGATGAAATATCATCATGATCAAGGAAAGACCCAACATTGTGCACTACAGGTAGGTGACAAGGTTTGGCTATGCTCACATTTCCTGTCTACTTTTGTTCCCCAGCACTAAATTAGATCACAAGAAAGTGGGACCATTCAAAGTCAAGTGCAAAGTATCTGACTCTACTTATGAACTGGAGTTACCAATCTCAATGAGGAAAATACACCCAGTTTTTAGCATCTCATTGCTCACAGAGCACAGAAGATACAATTCTAGGACACTCAGAAGAGCCACCAGTGCCAATCCAGCTTGAAATGAAGAGGAATTTGAGGTGGAAAAGATTGTTTCTAAGAGGATGTACAGTGGAAAGGTTCAGTACTTGGTGCATTTGAAAGGATATGGGGTTGGAGATAGGTCTTGTGAACTGGTTGAAATTTGGTGAATGCAAAGGGTAAACTGCAGGAGTTTGAGAAGGAGTGCAGGGGGCAGGAGGGGTAAAAGAGGGGATAATTTTAGGTTTTTTTTGCAAGTTGGGGAGGAGGTGCACTATGGGTGCTATGTATTGTAAAGAGGCGGAGGAGTGGGTATTTCATAAGGGGGCTATATGAGGCAAGCACTGTGGAGCGCTCCTCATCCCCACCTCGCGACCAAATCCTAACAATTGGTAACAATTTTTTATCTAATTAAGTTTTATTCTTTATACATATGTTTGATATTTCAAAAGAATACCTTAAACTCACTTGAAATATTTATCTTTATCATTTTTCTTTGACTATGTTATTCTGTTGAATCTTCATCATCATCAATAACCACTTGTTCAACATAAGTAGTTTTATCTAATGGCCTAGAAAAATTCATACATATCAATCCAAAAGATATCAATGATAGATAATACTGGAAGTTATCTTACAGTATCTTTCTTTCTGCCTCATTAGACCAGTACTTAGAGTATGTAAATTGGCCTTGAGTATCTGGATTGAGATTAAGGACATCAAATTGTAAATGACACCATTGACAATATTCACAAGTTAAATTGAATCTATTTACTCTGGTTTTTATAACACAATAGTAATTGGACCTTTCACAATGAATGCAAGGAATGCAATATCACCTTGTAAGAATATAGTCTTTTTTACTATTCTCTCTTGAATTACATGATAATTATGGTGGAGATTTTATATTGAGAAGCTATAAAGGACTAGGTAAGATTTTTTAATGTTTCTAGAAAGGACAAGATGAAATCATTGAATTTTTCTAGAAAGCTACTATGATTTTTTGGGAGAAGGAACTACCTTTTATATACTCCACACTTATATTTCTTTTAATTTTGTAATTTTGTAATATTTTTTTTGTGTGTACCATCTTGAGTATTGAGACCTATTTAGTTGGGTGTTTTTTAGATTACACACTTTCTGCTTAACATGCAAGTAAATTCATGTTTCATGCATTTTTAATATTCAATGGGAGATTCTTTGTCTTTTAATTGTGTATATACATTTAAAAAAAATTCCAACCAAATCACAAGGAAAATAAATGGCAATACCCTCCACTGAATTTTACTCTGGGAGGGGGTCAGGATTGCCAAATTTTCATTTTTATTTCATAAATGAATAAATAAATTGCTGAAAAAAGATGATAAACCAAGTAAAAGTAATGGTATTCAGAATGCTACCAGCCAATGAGTTCAGATGTGACCAAAGCCAAAGAATAAATTTCCATGGAATTGTATTGTGAACTCAATCAATCAACTATTTTTTTGAATGATTACCTTTATACAGTGGTAAGGCCTAATGGCCCACTACTTAAAGCTGATGATTATCTTTCATTAATGACTAATTATAAATTTAATAAATAAAAATGAATCTTTGGAAATCCTTTATTTACCATACTTAGCCTCCCTCCCTGTAGCTTTAGTGTTCATTGAACCTTCTTGCCTCACTTTACTTACCCTGTTTATCAAATTTTGGTTGATCTGAAGGGCATTCTTCCAGAAAATTTCCAAGGCTAAAAAAAAAATTACCAAAAAGGCTTTGAAACAGTCTATAAATGTTCTGGTACTTTTTCCAAATTGATTCTGAAAAAAAAGTTAGTAAAAACACTTGGAAATGTGCTGGGATAGCTTCCAGAATGTTTCAAAGGCTAAAAAGAAAGAAAAAAAATATCAAAAAGGCTTGGAAACAGTCTAGAAATGTTTTGGTCTTGTTTCTGAACTGATTTGGAGAAAAAAAGGTTAGTAAAAACCCTGTAGAAAGACTCTTACAGTCGCCTTACTGTAAGCAGAATCCAAGGGAGTTGGATAAACCAAAGAAAACCATGTCCCTTTAAGTAAATAAAGAGTTCAAAATTATCTAAGCTATAACCTCTACTTGATATAAAATAACCAATAAACTATTTGTTATTAATGGTGTTGAGATGTAGATTCAGTGTTCTTTATAATGAGGTTGAAAAACACAGCAGTGAAGCTGTATTTAGAAAAATTATATAAATTATTGAATAATATATTTTTATGAAGCTTTTATTTTTATAAGATTTAGTTTTTAAAATATAGTCACTGATAATGAGACCTTTAAAATGGTACCCTATAAGTTAATATTAATGATGATGATTAAGTTTAATATATTGGTATGTAAAAGTGTTATATTTATAAGGGTATCACAGTTTTTATAATTTGTTATGAAAAATAATTAATGATTGTTAAAATATGTGTTGTTGTTGTTGGTTGATTGCAATATGATTTTTAAGATCCTATGATTATGTCTAATTTTGATTCTACAGGATTTATATACATAGTATGTCATGTGCTCTACTTTCCCTAACTAGAGAATTCCGGAGCTTGTCTGGAGCTCATCCAGAGATCTCTGGAGTTTGTATGGAGCTTGTCCAGAAAATTCCAGAGCTTGTACAGACTTCCAGACTCAATTAGACACTTTAAAATACTAATAAAGAATTTAGAAAAATTACAGATGATAGAGCTACTTCTCCTTTACATTCCATTTTAATCTTTGTAGCTTGTGCCGCCCTTTTCATTTAGTAAACAATAATCAAAGTTAAGCAAATTATGAAAAATCAAAAATAATCATAAATGCTTTATAAAATTATTAAAAATAGTAGAAAAATAGTAAAAAATACAGAAGAATTCCCAAAGGTTATTGAGACTCCTGAATTTAATTTCCATAAAATTTTAAACTTATACTTGCATTTCATGTCTGATAATTATTTGTTAAATCTTGAACCTTAAAATTAACCCTTTTAAAACCACTTTAAATACTTAATTTATTTAATATAACCATTTGAAAATTAGATTGGCCTTTCCAATCTCAAAAATCATTCCCCAAAAATCCATTTTTAATAAACTTAAGTGCCATACTAAACTTTATACTGTTACATCCCCCATCTAATGAAGAATGTCCCCATTCTTTAAATTTTCATAATTGTTTGTTCATATATTCATCTTCTCTTCATCCTCTTCAACATGAAGAAATTATGAAGTGAATTTTACTATTTCAAGGCTTTTTGATACTGTGGTTGAAAGATTCCAAAGACATTATTTACTTTGATTGTCTTTTCATCTTTAAGATTTTAATACTTTAATACTTTAATTCTTTTTGGTGCTTATAACTGTTATTTTCTGGTAAATTTTAATTCTTTTAAATTATTCATATAATAAAAATATTTTGAAATAGAAATTTTTGTAAACCATATTTGCCTTGTAATTATTCCACTACTAAGAGAAAGTTTTGAATCCCTTCAGACTCTCCTCTACCATTCTTCATCATTCTTCACAGCATGAGACAGTGGGCCTCCCTAATGAGCCAAATTCTTTTGATTCCATTCCCATTGGGCTTCCCCCTGAGCCTAATACTATGACTCCATCCTTGCCATAAATTCCTCCAAGCTTCCTCCTAAATATTCTACTAAAGAGACCCACTAAATCAAAATCTTATCCTTCTTCTATGATTCAGCATCACAAAATTAAAATAAATTTCCAACACTTTAAAATCACTCCTACTTTTATCATAAATCACAATTTTCCAGAAATTCTTATCACCTATATTTTTTACTTTTTAAAAATCTCCTTAAATAACCTTTAAAATCTCTATCTTTCTTTAATCCTAATAAAATCATTTAATGTCATCTCCATTTCCTAAAGTTAGTTTCACCGTTTTCATTAATGACTGAGTTGTCCAAATGAGTGAGTACCAACTTGAGTACTGATGAGCCAGTGATGAATTAAAAATGACTGAATTGAATATCCCTCTTGATCAAAATTTCCACCTAATATCCTTGAAATCTAAACTTTCAATTGATTTTCAGTTTATAGTCTTGGTGGACCAAAGTGAAAGTAATTTGCAAGTTTGAGGTCATAGGGGACCAATGATTGACATTTTGCCATTTATTTCCAGTTTAAGGTCTTAGAGGACCAAATCCTATATTTCATTTCCAGTTTTAGGTCATAGTGGACCAAATATTGTGTCGATTCCAACTGCCTAATACTATCCTTGAGCCCATTTTCACCACATTTTTCTCCCTTTCTTTTTTTCCTATCCAGGGTATCCTTTTCCCATCCTATTTTTTCAAATTTTGAAGATGAATCCTTCCAAATTCACTGCTCCTAGTTACTAAGCCTGTGATTACTGCTCCTTTATCCATCAAGAGTGCACCTTCACCTATAAACAGAAAAGATATACCTACAACAAAGCCTGTTTCAACTGCTTTGAAAAGAAGAGAAAATGCTCTGGCCTCAAATATGGCTCATTCATCTTCCTGCTACCAGATTTTCCTCTAACTGCAAGCCTTCTAATCCTTCTCCAAAATTATACTCCTCCAAAAAACTTACTACTTTCACACCATCAGTCTTTTTAAATATTCCTTCTGACTCTGAGTCTTTGGGTCCACCTCCTTCTCTCCAATAAAGATTCTCTTCTGTCATCCCTAGAACTCCTACTTCTCCAAAAGCAATTTCGAATCCTCCTAAATCAGTTCTCTATGTTTCTCATTCCTCTTCTTTTTTCTCTCCACCTCCTATAATAGAACATATTCCTCCTCAACCTAAACTTGGCAGCCCTCTTTGTCCTTTTTCATCATCAAAAAGGCGCAGATCTCCTAGTCCTCCAATAGTTTTCTGTAAGAAAAGAAATATTCCCACATTTGATGGGTCTCCAATCCCTGCTCCTTCCAGAGAAATCGAAACTTTCATAAAACCACCTTCATATCATAACATTCAAAATCAATACTCTTCCCTCCTTGAAGAAAAATTACTACCAAGCCTGCCTTTAACTCTTGAGATTGAAACCGTTGACTCTAATAAGTAATTAATATTTTCATTCTTATTTTAAAATCTTTTTCTTTATTTTTATTGATGAACTGATCTTTATTCTTCTGTATCCTGTTATTATCCATCCACTTATTTTATACCTGATCCAGAGCCCACTTCAACTATGGTGAAATGTAATGAGGTTGTTCAACAACTATATTCCATTTTCAATGTTAAATTGGCCCATCAAAAAGATTATCCACCAAAAGATTTCACAGAATTAATTTCCAGATAGCAAGTTTTGAAATTTAACTTTAAATTAGCCACTTGGCTAAACCATATACAACATTGTAAATTTAAAGAAATTGAAATATTTCATAGAGCCTCTCCCAAAACCTTCACTGTGCCATCTTCATTGAAAGAGAAACTTCCTTAATTCTTCAAGCTCCTGCTAGAAATTTTAAAGAGACTGAAAAAACTATATATAAAAAATCATAAAAACTACATACTACTTATTTTATTATTTTTTATTTTTATTTTATTATTATTTTTATTTTTATTATTATTTTTCTTTTTTTTAGAATGAAATTATAAATTTCAAAATTAAAATTAAATAAAATTATTTTTAAAGTTGTTCTAAAATTTAAAAAAAATTAAATTAAATATATAACAGATGCACCACAGCCATTTTTTGAGCCGTACCCCTGACATGATACCCACATCCAAGTGCACCTTGATGTGGGATACACAAGAAATAAATTGCAAAAGAAAAAAATTAAATTAAATTTATTTTGAAAATTTTGAAAAACATGATAACAAAAATAGAAATGATCACTGGGTGGGCTCCCACCAATTCGTAAAAATGATTGGAGACCACCAGTGATCATTACCTCTGAAACAATTATTTTTAACAAATTTTAAATGAAACTAAAGTAAAATTCTAATATAAAAAAATTCAAAAATTAAATTTCATAAATCAAAAATAAAACTTAAAAAAAATCCTGGAATCCAGCTTTGAATGAGAAAAATAGTTTTGACATTGTGTTGATCTAGTTTATAGTCTTAGTGGACTACCTATATAGCAAAAACAAAGCCAGGATTCAACTAGAGACAGGGATACTATGGTAACAAAAATTGTGGGGTAATTGTGTATAGAAAATCCAGCCCATCAATTACCCCCAAACTTGCCAATATTGAACTTAGAAGGTTCCCCTGTGGACACTTCTACCAAAAATAAATACATTCCTACATAATTCTTCACCCTAAAATTTGAGATGTTCAAATTTGAATTTAATGATTGATAATCTTAGCAATAGTTTTAGTTTATACTCTCTTGTGGAGTAAATCTTCTTTAAACAATAGTAAAGTAGTTTGTCCTTATTTTGGAGGAAATCTTCATAAACAATGGTAGGTATTTTATCCTAACTTCAGAGTCAAACTTTGGCACAACTGGTGCCCCTAGGATAGAACCTCTTAGCTTGATTGGTAGCTACTCTCTTCTTTAAAACAACTCCATCCAACTCTTCTCACACATATGAACTTCCAGATACCTGTTCTCTAGCTCTGTATGGTCCAATCCACCAATCTACAAACATTCTACCCCACTGACTTTCAAAACTCTTATTATACTCCAAAACTATATCTTCAGTTTTCAAAGGATTACTTAACCTATGAGCCAACCTCTAATCCCAATATCTGGCTGACTGATTCCTAATATTCATCATCTTCAAATATTCCTTTTCTAGAGTTTCTTCTTTCTTTTCTAACTGAACCATTCTTGCACATAATAATTATTTTTTAGTTTTGACCGTATCCCAATCTACTCCAAGATATTATTAAGCCTCTAAATGAGCTGGTAAAAAAGCTTTCTGACCAAAAACTGGTTCATATGATGAATATCCAGTTGTCCTTTTGGAAGTGATTCTTCCAGAAAATAAAATTAATGGTAAATATAGCCTACACTTTTCAGCACTTTATCCACACATTTCAGCTAAAGCATCCTTAATAAATTGATCCCCTCTTTCTACAATTCCTTCAGCTTTGGGATAATATGGGGTTGCTACCCTAACCTTTGATCCAACTTTTAATATAGCCTCTCTAAACTCAGTCCCAAATTCAGGGCCTCCATCAACAGTTACCAAATTCATCACTCCATAACTATATACCCAGTTTTTCATCAGAAACTCTTCCGAAATCGTGGAATTCAAATTAATAAGAGTCTCTGCCTCTACCCAACCATAAATATCATCTCTGGCTACAATCAAATATTTATATCTCCCCTCCTTAATATGAACAGAATCCAAACTAACCCTACCAAAAAGAGTATTTTCACTGGTTGCATGTCCAGGTTCTTTTGGCCTTAAATAACTTCTCCTTTGACATTCTTTGCTTTACTGAGCCTATTTTTTAACAGTAAGCTTCATACCAGGCCACCAAAATCTATCAGTAATTTTTCTATAAGTTTCACAAATTCCTCTATGCCCAAGATCTTCAAGCAGTGATTTCATAACCAACTCTTGCCCTTTCATTTGAGTAATAACTGCTTGAGGATTTGGATACCTCCTCCTCATTAATCTTATTCCGGAGAGATAAGATGCTTAAAGATTCCTTTTGATAGCCACCCATTCATAATTATCACTATTATCTGGCCTTTCTAATTTTAATATATATTTAACCATTTGATAATAAAAACCAGTCTGCCCCCAGACATCAGACATCATCTTGAAAATCCATTAATATTATTTCAATGGGAACTTCCCTATCTTCTACATCACCTGCAAATGAATGAGCCAATAACTTTAAACCTTTACTTTGCCTTTTATCATAAAAGATTTTGATATTTTCATCTTTGAACCTTTCAATCTTTTAGCAACCACATTTTTTTCTTTTGCTTTTTTACCCTTTTCAGTATCATCATCTTCATCTTTGTCCAACCACCTTTTAACCAAATTTTTACAAACACCCAACCTCTCTTTAACTGAATTTTCTAAAACTCCAACATATACACAATTCACCAATTTTTTACTATCCAACACTATTTCATCATCCTCATCCATATACACAACATCTCCAACCTCTATTTTACTGAATTTATCTATATTATCATCAAACTCCCCAAGCACAAAATTTACCATATTTATATTATTTTCCAGTTTATCCTTATGGTGGAGGTATTCATCATCACTATCCATAAATATTAATCCTGCAAGTTTAACCTCATGGGGGAGGTAAGGAAATTCTTCAGCACCTTTTTTACTGGCTTTAATCACAGGTATATCTTCATCGCTCCCCTGAGTTAGACTCCTCTTCAGTAGGTGGTCTTCTTGATAAGCCATCAGGAATAGAAAACTTCTTTCCAGGCTTGTGAACTAAATCAAAAGAAAAATTCTGAATATAATCTACCCATATAGTCATGGGTGCATTTGGTAAAATAGGGGAATTAATCATCTGAATAAAAGATTTTACATTGAATTGCAATTTTAATTGTTGTCCCCATAAAATATTTTGAAGTTTCTTTAAGAATTTTGCCACACCATAAAGTTCTAATTTTGGTTTAGAATATCTTGATTGCACCTTAGTAAAAACCACAGATTCATACCTTACTGGTCTAATATAACCAGCTTTATCCATTTGAAACATAACTGCTCCAGAAGCAATTTGACTTGAATCTAATTCTAAATAAATATGGCCTGCATCTTTCCCATAATCTAACTTGTGCAGGATAATATCTTTCCCAAATACTTTCTTTAACCTAAAAAATGCCTCTTCACACTCTTCATCCCACTCCTAGTCAGCATCCTTCCTAGTTAACCATCTCAAAGTGGCATCCAATGAATAAAAGTCCTTGATAAACATTCTAACATAAACAAATATGCCTAAAAACCCTCTGACTTTGGTCATATTCTTTGGTCTTGGCCAGGACTGAATCTTATTTACTTTTTTCTCTGACATAATCCTACCCTCTCTACATATCACATGACCTAATATTTCCAAATCTGGAACACAACAAGAAAATTTGGAACCTGAAATTGTTAAATCAGCCTCTTCTATCCTGAAAAAAATACTCTCTAAAATAAAAGCATATTCCCAGATAAATTTTTGTATTCCTGGATTCTCCTTCAATAATTCATTACCATAATCTGTTTAAGGTTATTTTATTCCACCATCATCAATAAATATACCATAATATTGTGGAATTCTGTCTTGTAGAATCCATTTCATCTGAGCTTGATAAACAGAAACTGAATTTGTTGCTCCTTGAGGTAATCTTTTTTGCTGTAATTGTCAAAGTGGCGTATCAAAAGTTGTAAGTGGTCTTGAGTCCAGATGCAACTCTCATTCATCATATCTCTCCATTATATCTCTTAAAACATAACACACTCTCCCTGAAAACATCTCTACAAACTCTTTTGCACTATGTGGAATTCCAGAATCTTTTATTGTAACCCTATTTAGTTCCCTTAAATCATGAGCTACCCTAAGCTTTCCATTAGGTTTTTTAATACAGAATACTGGACTTGAATAACTTGAGGATGATTATTCATATAATTTAGTTCAAATTCTTTCTCTAATGACTTCAATATAATCTTCTTTTAAAGCAGAAAGTATTGGAATTAGTTTCTGTTGTCATGGTTCATGGCAAACAACTGGAATCTTGTAGGGCTCCCCATAAGAATGCTTTAACAAACCTCTCACCTCTTCTACAAATGCAATGTCCTTTTTCCTCTTAACAATTACATCCAACAACAAACTTTTTTCTTTACCTGAAAGCCATCCTTCAGGTCCAACATTAAAAACCTCTAATATCTTGACAGTGATCCTAGAAGTTTCAGAAAATTCATGCCAGTTCTTGAACAAAGGACATTCATATGGATCTCTTGATAGATTTTCTCTTCTCAAAGGCAGATTTAATTCAGCTGGAAAATGTTTGTTAATTGGCCTAATTTTATTTGCTACCTTTTTATATTTTGCCATGCCAATGTTCACTTTTACTTGAGATACTTGATCAATTATAGTTTCACCATTATATAATTTGTCATAATAATTTCCTTTATTTTCAGAACCAAAATCAGAAATAGCGTAAATTAAAACATAATTTATATTTTCAAAATTTTAATTTTTGTCACTACCACCCCCTTTTCCTTTATCTAATTTATCAAATAATTTTCCAACATCTTTTTTCTTTTCATCTTCCACCACAAAATCACTAGTAAATAAATTTTGAAATTTAACCTCTTGCTCGAGGAAAGAAATAGAATCTTCACAAATATTATTTTTTTGGTGAATTAATTATACTAAGATTTTTTTGTTGATTTTGATGTGTTAATTGCAGTTTATCCTCTTGCTAAAGGCCATAAAATAATCCACCACTATTATCACCATAATTAACTGAATTCCCTTTTCGACTTTTTTCCAACATAATACATCCCATCTTTCCCTTTGAACCATTTTTAAATTTTATAGAATAATTTGATAAAGATAGTAAACATATAGAAAGATCCAGTACATAATGACATTCTAATGAAATATCAACAGAAAATGATTGAGAATCCAATCTATTTATCTCCAAGGGAGCTGACCTATTTCAATCCAGGATCTCTTCTTGAGGAGAGATTGCAACACTAGAGCAATTAGCCCTTACTACCCCAAAAAAGGAGGGTCTCCATAAGTTCTTGAAGGCAATAAAATAATCCAAAAGAATCCAAGTAAAAGATAAAGAAAAATTCTGCCAATTTAAAGGTATTTTATCCTCATTTCAAATGAATTAAATTCTTGAGATCCCTTGGTTGAAATCTATAAATTTTTCCCAAGGGCATTTCCACCTATTCCAAAACCCACAAAAATAAATCACTAAAATTTTTTCTACCAAAGGACAAAAAGAAACATGCACCTTTTCTCAAAGTTTAGGTCAATCCAAGTTATTCACCCCATCTTTGAACGCCTCTGCATTCTTTATTAGTGCAGGAAAAATATCAGTCATCACATTTTCTTGACTAGCCTCTACTGGCTTTTCATACTGAACTTTATTTTTTATATCCTTGGCTCTGGGAACCTCTTGAGGACCCACATTTCCTTTTTCACCCCCATAATAAAATCCTCATCATCAATAACCCTAACTCCATCACAAGCATCTTTCACTATTCCAGATCCATTAGCCATATACCTAGCTCCGTTGCCTACTGCTTTCACTATTCCAGATCCATTAGCCATGTTCAGCTTTTCATTGCAGACAGTCTCTGCTTCTAAGATAAAAACCTGAGGGAAATAATCCTCAGTATCCAACTCCAAATCAACCATCCCAAAATCTTCCATAAAATCCAAATATTCATCATCATTGATATTAAATTTATCATCTTCAGTAGCCACTAATTCCCCAACAAATTTATCTTCCACAACTTTATCTTCAGGTTGACCAAAATCTTTAGGAATAGCTGAGTCCAAAATCTCAACACAAGATACCTCTCCTCCTCTTGAGTCATCAAAGCATCTTCTCTAGAGTCCAATTCAACAGTTTTATGAGTGTCCAGATGTTCCAAAATAACCTACTTTAGAACCTCCACTCCAGGAATCCTAGCTTCTCCATCTGGGAGATTCTTCATCAAATTAGCACTAATAAGCGCCATCAAAATGTCTTTCTTAACCTTTTCCCCCATAGCATCCCAAAAAACATAATTTTATACATTATCTTGATAAAAAATTTCATACTCCAAAAAATAATCCAAAACCACCTGGAATTAAGCCATAAACTGATGAAACTGACCAAGAGAGTTGAAACCACCTTTAGATTCCCATTTTCTAGCTATATCCTTGATATCCTTCAATTAATAAATCTTTGGACATCTTTTTTCCATCTCCTTCTTCAGCTTCTCCCAATACTTATTTTTGTAGCCATCCATAGCAATAACCTCTTCTTCCACCTCTCTGTCTCCCATATAAAACCTAATCTTCTTCACCATATCCAAAGGTAAATCTCCATCCAATCCAGAAGAAGTTTCATACCAATTTAAAAGTCTTTCTAAATCCTCACCAGTAAACTTGGTCCCATCCCAAGATACAATCCTTCCTGATGCCCTAACAGGTACACCAGATCAAACAGCAGAAGACATGCCAAAATCATAAGAATAGACTGTTAAAAGAATATAAGTGTTTGTTAAATATGCCTCTTTCAGGCTAAGAAGTTCCAGATACCAAGTAAGATTGATTAAAAGCTAGATAATTTGAACCCCACCTTGGGCATTACCAATGTAGAAAGACTCTTACAGTTGCCTTGCTGTAAGCAGAATCCAAGGGAGTTGGATAAACCAAAGAAGACCCTGTCCCTTTAAGTAAATAAAGAGTTCAAAATTATCTAAGCTAGAGCCTCTACTTGATATGAAATAACCAATAAACTATTTGTTATTAATGGTGTTGAAATGTAGATTCAGTGCTCTTTATAATGAGTTTGTAAACACACCAGTGAAGCTGTATTTAGAAAATTTATATAAATGATTGAATAATAAATTTTTATGAAGCTTTTATTTTTATAAGATTTAGTTGTTAAAATCTAGTCCCTGATGATGAGACCTTTAAAATGGTACCCTATAAGTTTTATAGTAATGACAATGAGTGAATTTAATATATTGGTATGTAAAAGTGTGATATTTATAAGGGTATTACATTTTTTATAATTTGTTATGAAAAATAATTAATGATTGTTAAAATATGTGTTGTTGTTGTTGGTTGATTGTAATATAATTTTTAAGATCCTATTATGATGTCTAATTTTGAGTCTATAGGCTTTATATGCATAATATGCCATGTGCCCTACTTTCCCTAACCAGAGCATTCTGGAGCTTGTCTGAAAACTTCCAGAGCTTGTACCGACTTCCAGACTCAATTAGAGCGATTAAAATACTAATAAAAAATCTAGAAAAATTACAGATGATAAAGCTACTTCTCCTTTATATTTCATTTTAATTTTCCTAGCCTGAGAAGCACTTTTCACTTAGTAAAAAATAATCAAATTTAAGTGAATTATGAAAAATCAAAAATAATCAAAAAATACTTTATAAAATTATTAAAAATTTTAGAAAAATTGTAAAGAGTCCTGAAAAATTCCCAAAGGCTCTTGAGACTCCTGAATTTAATTTTCATCCACATTTAAACTTATGGCTGCATTTCCTGTCCAATAATTATTTGTTAAATCTTGATCTGTAAAATTAACCCTTTTTAAACCACTTTAAATACTTAATTTGTTTAATATAACCATTTATAAATTAAATTGGCATTTCCAATATCAAAAAGCATTTGCCAAAAATCCATTTTAAAGAAATTTAAGTTCCATACTAAACTTTAGACTGTCACAATTCTTGGAAATGTGCTAGAAATGCTTCCAGCATGTTTCCAAGGCTAAAAAAAACTTACCGAAAAGGTTTGGAAACAGTCTAGAAATTTTCTGGTGGTGTTTCCAAATCAATTTGGAGAATAAAAAAAAGTTATTAATAACACTTGGAGATGTGCTGGGCATTCTATTAGCATTTTTGTGAGGATAAAAATAAAAAACTACCAAAAATGCTTTGAAACAGTCTAGAATCGTTCTGGGACTGTTTCTAAAGTAATTTGTCAAAAAAAAAGAAAACCAAAAAAAGGAAAAGAAAAAAGGGAAAAAAATGGAACAAAAAAGAGGAAAAAAAATGGAAAAAAAATGGAAAAAAAATGGAAAAAAAATGGAAAAAAAATGGAAAAAAAATGGAAAAAAAAAGAAAACCAAAAAAAGGAAAAGAAAAAAAGGGAAAAAAATGGAAAAAAAGAGGGAAAAAAATCAAAAAAAATCAAAAAAAATCAAAAAAAAAAATTGAAAAAAAATGGAAAAAAATGGAAAAAAAAATGGAGAAAAAAATGGAGAAAAAAAAGGAAAAAAAAAAAGGAAAAAAAAAGGAAAAAAAAAGGAAAAAAAAAGGAAAAAAAAAGGAAAAAAAAAAGGAAAAAAAAAGGAAAAAAAAAGGAAAAAAAAAGGAAAAAAAAAGGAAAAAAAAAGGAAAAAAAAGGAAAAAAAAAAGGAAAAAAGAGAGAAAAGTTAGCAGAAAGAAAAGCAGGACCAGGTACCCCACACTTTAGGTAAGTTTTTGAAGGGGCTTGAAGAGAAAAATAAGGAACATGTGAAGCTGTGAAGAAAAAGAAAAAAACATACCTTGATGAAAGGGCTGAAAAAGATGTAAAGAAGAAGAGAGTTGGAGGAATCTGGAAGGAGAATTGCATGATGATTAGGATATGCCTTATGTAATGCATTCTGAAATGTGATTTGAAATGTGTTCTGAAATGGGTGAATATATAATTTGAGTGGGAGTCCAGGATAATGTGGGGTTGGGGTAAAAGAGTTCTGATGTACAGTGGATTGCAGGAATATGTATATTGGTGCGCTGAATTGTGGTTGGAGTTATGGTGCAAGAATAGGAAGTATTTTATGTAGTATTTGAACAAATGTTTGACATGTCTAACCCCAAGTCTACCATTTATGATGGCATCTTGGAATGGCATTTTGAGACTGAAGTCTTCCAGGTGTAAATGGTAATGTTCGACACCCCCTATTGGCTTCATTATATGTGTAAAATAATCATAGAAATTAAGAAGCTCCCAATAGGTCTCCCTTTTTAAAATAGTGACAGTGACAAGTTAGGTTAGGTTAAAATTTAGCAGTCTTGTATATAGTATTGTCCTGTGATCCTGTCTTCCTTACACCTCTTGAAGTAAGAGAAGATATGAAACTGACTCACCAGTTTGGGTTCACAGGATAATATTCCTATGTGGATTGAAAATATTAATACTTTGAGAGGTGTTTCATTACACTGAAAAAAATGTGTGATTTATTTATTGGGAGCATCAATAGTGCAACAATTATGCAACAGTTAAGTAAAAATTTGTTTTTTTTTTTTTGCATTTAAGGGTTTCAAGTGGGTCTTAAGTTTAAAAAAAAAATTGTTTCACAAGGGTATTTTTTATTTATTTCTTTCAATCTCATCCAACTAGGGGCATGAAGAAAAAGGGGACAAGAGTAAGGTATATAAAAATGTGAGACAAAACATAGTGGGAGAAATTAGGGCAATAAAACAAAGAATTAGGCAAGGGGGGAATATTATTAGAGAACCTCCCAGACACTGCAACAAGTGTTTTTTTTTGGTCTTGGGGTGCAATAATGGTGCAAAAATTATGCAACAGTTATGTAACAATTATCCTTAGCACTTAAAGGTCTTATGTGGGTCTTTAGTGAAAAAAAACAATTGTTTTATAACTGTGGTGCCTTATGGTGAAACAAAAATGTGTCAAAGTGAGAATGGGGCTCACAACTGTTGCATAATTGGTGTGACCCATGGTAAAACAAACTGTAGAATTGTGTCAGTAACAGAGCTCCAACATGAATTGCAGTTAGATAGATGCATGTTCTACAGTCTATATACATGAGTCATGTGATAGCTAAGTATCCATATGTCTATGTACAGTGTCCTGTAACAAGTCTTCAAACAGTATTTTTTTAACACTACTCTCTCAATAAATATCAGAAAATTTTTCTTTTTTGTATTCTGGTGTAAAATCATGTCTCAAATTAATCTAACATATTATAAATACAAAAAAAAAATAGTAATATAAAAAAAAATTTCAAAAATCCCAAAAGAAAATTTTTCAGCTACCCAAAACAATTTTTTTTTACCTAGATGAAATACATACCATTAGATATCTGAGACATTATAAAATATCTCCCCAAAAGGAATTTGAAAAAAAAAAGTTCCCCTTCCTCATGCCCTTTAAGATCTACCAACAAGTTGATCCTCCATGATTATCAATAACCATTAGAATCCTTGAAGGCATTGAAGAAATGAGGTTTTCCAGTTCCAAGGTTGGGTAGCCTTCCCAAGCTAGAAGCGATGCTTCTTGCATCTCTTTGATGTTTTTAGGTTGATATTTCTCTTGCACATTACACTTAAGGCTTTTCCAAATATTTTTGATAGGGTTAAGATTAGGAAATTGAGGTGTCCATTTGAGCTTCTTTATTTTATTTTTTAATCAAAATACATTGGTGACATCAGCTTTGTGGACAGGCACATTGTCCTCCATGGTTTTTAATGTGTGATGAGGTTCTTTTTTCTTGACTAAGGCATAAGATTATTTTTATAGAAATTTTCAATGAAATCAACTGCTTTTTCCTGTTTAGGAGGAATAAACACAAGCAGTAGTTTTGAAGTGTTGTAAAATGCCCCCCAGATCATAGTAGAAGTTTGGCCACATTTGAAAGTGGGTTGGAGGCATTTTTCTTCATACTTTTTAGATTTGGTGTGCCAAGCCAATATAGCTGATGACCTCTTTCCTATTTAAAATGAAGATTCATTGGTCCAAATTATCTTCTTCCAATCACTAGCAGTCCACAAAGCATGATTACAAGCAAATTGAAGCTGTTTTGCCTTGTGGGTTTCATTTAAATATGTTTTCTTTGCTGCGAAATATTTGTGATACCCTAGACCATGAATACTTTTACAAACAGTGGAAGGTGAAGTTTGAGTGGTTAGAAAGTCAGAAATGACATGAAGCTTCTCTTTTTGATTACTGCTGACAACTCCAGACAGTTTTAAAAGATCATGCAAGTTGAGTTTAGGTGGACAGCCAGAATGGGGAGCAACTTCAATTGTTCCAGTGTCCTTGAAATTCTTAAGCAAGGTAGAGACAGTTGAGTTGCATAAATTAAAAATTTTACATATTTTCTGATTTGGAACCTCCCCTTTAAAAAAGCCAAGCATTTGCCATTGTACTTCCTGTGACAGTTTTGTATGATGTACCCCTTCTCTCGACATCTATGAAGAATTTGGAAGATAAGACAAATAGTAATAATAGAGATAAATCAAAAATAGTTTAATAGATATAAAAATACATTACCATAAAAGAAAAAGATTGTTGATGAATGGAAGTTGTGCTGGTGGTGTGAATTGGAGCCTGGAGGATGTGGGTGATATGCAAGTTTTAAAAATGAATTTTGGTCACAGAATTGTTACAGGTGACTGTACAGTGCCCTACCAAAAGTCTGTGAATGGTCTTTTTTTGATGTCACTCACTCAATATTTCTCAGAAAAACTTCTAGTTTTGTATTCTGGTTCAAAAGCATGTTTCTAATCAAGATAATCATATATAACTACAAAAACACCACGATAACATAAAAAAAAATGAAATCCAAAAAGCAAATTTTTCAGCTACTATACATAATTTTTTTTAGCCAGATGAAATACATACCATTAGATAGCCCAGACATTATAAAATGTCTCCCCAAAAGGAAATTTCAAAAAAGAGAAAAAAATATATAAATTTTTTAAAAAGAAAATATGTCCCCTCCCCTCTCCTCCACTCCTGTAAGCTACCAACGAGCTGATCCTCCATGGTTATCAATGACCATTTTCATCCTTGAAGGCATTGAGTCAACTAAATTTTCTAATTGATTTATTGAGTAGTCATCCCAAGCTTGTTTTAATGCTTGTTGCATTTCACTTACATTTTTAGGCTGGTATTTATCTTGCACATTGCATTTGAGGGCTTTCCAGACATTCTCAATAGGATTTAGGTCTGGAGATTGAGCTGGCCAGACTATCTTCATAATTTTATGTTCTTCTTGGAATTTTTGTGATGCAAGGGCTTTGTGCACAGGGGAATCGTCTTCCATTAAAATTAGGATATGTTGGGGGTATTTTTTCTTAAGAAAATGAACAAGATTGTTCTAGTATACATTGTTGATGAAATCAGCTGTTTTTCTCTGTTTAGGAGGCAGAAAGGTGAGGGGAAGTTTTGTTTTGTTAAAAAATGCACCCCAAACCATTGTTGATGTTTGTCCACTTTTGAATGTGGGTTGAAGACATTGATTAATATATTAGGGGGTATCAAAGTTAGAAGTCCCCCATTTCAAAATACCTCTTTTTTCCACCAAATCAAACATGATTATTTTTAAAAGTATGCCATATTGTGCCCCCAAAAAACCTTTTTATGGAGAATGAATGTCAAGTCTGTGGCTTTCTTTTTGTGCTGTGAAATACCTTTTAAATAA